>WOXC01012488.1:0-7500 GCA_011680675.1 Gymnobelideus leadbeateri | reverse complement strand
ACAGTGTCCTTTCTCTTTTGTAGCTTATTGTGTCATTTCACACAATGCTATCTAAAATATTTCTGGCTGTCAAAGTGTCTGCCTCAAAAAGCTCCTTCATTCCCCTTATTCTTTCCTTCTAGATTCTTCTAATGCACTTTAGGCAGTTAATCAAGCCCATTAAAAATGAGAATTATGAGGGGGCAGAGCCAAGATGGCAGAGTAGAAACAGCTCATCCAAGCCCCTCTGCCCCAGATTTCCTACAAACTATGCAAAAAGGGACTCTGAACAACATCTGGAGCCCCAGCACCCACAGAACCACACAGAGAAGCTAACCTCCCACTGCGGACTGCCCAGTAGCCCTGCAGGAAGGACCATCAGAGCACTCTGGGAGAGCATAATGCAGAGCATGGGGAGCTGAGCTGAGCCAAGCCCAGGTCCCCGTGAGCCGAGGTTTTAGCCCCAGGGCAGCAGGGAAGGAGACGGCTGGAGAGACCCCAGAACAACAGCAGCTGTGGCGATTCCAGAATTATCAACATAGACATGCCTAGGACAAAGTGAGAGGTTAGTGCCCTATGGACTTTGGGACAAGTATTTGGGGAATGCGTCGGCTTCCTCCCTGGGGGCTAGAAGACGCTGAGGACACACAGCCATTTTGTAGTTTTCAGTGGCAGCTCCAGCTCCTGGCCTGCAAATTGTAGGAAAATCCAGCAATCAGTCTTGGGGGGTAATAGCTCTTGCTTTAACCTTCCTGGATCTGGATTGTGATCTGGGGTGGAGGTCATGGGTGGGTTTCCAGCTTCCTGAAACGGAAGTTGTCCGCGACACATTCGGGACAAAAATTCCTGTCTGGCAACAGAGCCATAGTGTGGCAACAAGCCCAAAAGTCAAGTAATTAAGTGGCAACATGCCAAGGCAAAGGAAACAAATTAAACAGAAAAATGCAATCCTAGACTCCTATTTTGGGGGCATAGAGTTGGAAAAGGTCTGTGAGGTCAGAAGTCCTGCTCCAAAAGCCCCAGGCGAAAACATGAGTGGGTTGCAGGCCATAGAGGACCTTAAGAAGGACTTTAAAAATCAAGGGCATGGAATACAATATTCCAGAGGGCAAAAGAGCTGGGAATGAACCCAAGGGTCACCTAGCCAGCAAAATTGCGTATTTTGTTTAAGGGGAGAATATGGTCATTCAGTGGAATAGAGGACTTTCAAGCACTCTTGAGGAAAAAAACAGTATTGAATCGAAAATTTGACATCCAGACAGAAGAAGCAAGATATGCCTGAGAAGGTAATCAGGGAAAAGAAATCAAAAGGATATTATCAAAGTTGAACTATTTACAGTCCTATATGGAAAAACAATAATTGTGACTGATGAAATCTTACTCACTATGAAAATAATGGAAGAAGTGTGTGTGGTCATATGAATACCTATGTGAATATGTGTGTATATGGTTACAGTTATATATGGATAGAGGGCATAGGTTGAATTTGTTTGGAACGGAGGATACTCAAGGGATGAAATTATGAGGTGAGAGAGGAAAGTGGCAAGAGGACATGGGGAGAGACAGGGTAGGATAAATTATCTCATGTAAAAGAAGCAAGGTGAAGTGTTTTCAAGGGAGGGGGAGAATAGGAAGACAAAAAGGCAAAACTATGTTCTCATTGAATTTGGTTCTAGGAAAGAATGACATACATACTAAATGGGACATCTCAACCTACAACGGAATAAGGGGAAGGGGATGGGAGGAGGGATGATGGATGGGAGGGCATCCTTGGGGGGAGGGGAGATTGGAAGTACCCACTATAGAAGAGGGACAGGATCATGTAGGGAATGGACAAGGTGGGGTGTGGGGTGATTGGGAGAGAATTATAAGCAGCCTTGTACAATATATCTACTATGATAATGTTTTGCATAGCTAGACATGTACAACATATACTGAATTACTTATCTCCCCAGAGGGAATGGGTGACAAAGGAGGAAAGAAATTGATCTGAAATTCAAGGTCTTAAGATTAAATGTTTCAAGTATATATAAATACTATTATTAATACTCTTTTGCTTGTAATTGGGAGATAAGATGTGCAAGCATTGGGACACAAAGATTCACTTTCCTCTAATGGAAAAGTCAAAGGGGGTATGGGAGAAGGAATGGGAGAGAGCAGATTGGAGGAAGCGATATCTTGTGGGACTGCTATTCTGGGAGGGTGGGCAGGGGAAAAACAGTGGGGGGGGGATGATTATAACTCAAAATGTTGCAGAAATGAATGATGTAAAACAGAAGTTAATAAAGCACTTGTTTAAAAAAAGAATGAGAATTATAAGGAGGTGGAAACAAGATGGAAGAGAAAAAGCAAGAACTTGCTTGAACTCTTCCCCAAACCCTCCAAATACCTATAAAAATAAGTCTAATCAAATTCTAGAGCTGAGGAACCCACAAAAAGACAGAATGAAATACATCTGCAGCACAACAACCTGGAAGTTCAACAGAAAGGGTATATCACAGTGTGCTGGGAGCAGAGCACAGTCTGGCATACACTGTGCCAGTGCAGAAGGGGAAAGAATAGGCCTCAGGGGACTAAATTGCTGACAGCTGTGGTGGTTTACATACTTCTTATCCAACAAATTGCAAAAACAGCATAGAAGATTATCAGTGAAACTCTGTGGGACCTTGGTGAAAGGGGGACACTGTCCAGTGATAGCCCCAGGGTGGCAGAGGTGGGAGTGGTGGCAGCAGCAGAAATAGCAGGGGTGGTTACTTCTAGAGCTCTGGGCCCAGAGATGGTGGGGGTTGAGTAGCTGATACAAAACCCCTCAAGGCTGAGACAGTACTCCCACCCCCACTGAAGGAAGAGTGCTGCCTTGACAAAGAATTAGACAGTCAAATACTTTGCTGGGAAGATGCACAGACAGTGAAAAAATACCCTAAGACTATCAAATCTTATTTCAGTGACAAAGAAGATTATAACATTCAACCAGAAGAAGACAGCAAAGTCAAAAGTCCCACATCAAAAGCCTTCAAGAAAAAATATGAATTGGTCACAGGCCATGGAAGAACTCAAAATTGGTTATGAAATTTAAGTAAGAGGAGTAGAGGAAATATTGGGACGATAAATGAAAGTGATACATGAAAATCATGTAAAACATGTCAATAGCTGATGAAAGGGGACTCCAAAAACACTGAAGAAAATACCCTAAAAAATAGACTAACTCACATGGCAAAAGAGGTCCAAAAAGCTAAAGAGGAGAAGAATTCATAATTGGCTACATGGAAAAAGAGGCCTGAAATCTCACTGAAGAAAATAATTTCTTCAAAATTAGAATGGAGAAAATTAAAGTTCATGACTTTAGGAGAAATCAAGAAATTATAAAACAGAATCAAAAGAATGAAAAAAAAATAGAAGACAAGGTGAAATATCTCATTGTGAAAACTACTGACCTAGGAATTAGATCCAGTAGAGATAATTTAAAAATTATTGGACTACCTAGAAGCCATGATAAAAAACAAAACAAAACAAAAAACAAAAACAAAAACAAAAACAAAAACAAAAACAAACAAACAAACAAAAAACCTACACATCATCTTTCAAGAAATCATCTAGGAAATCTACACTGATATTCTAGAACCAGAAGGTAAAATACAAATGAAAAACACACACCAAATAGCCTCTTGAAACAGATCCACAAGGGAAACTGATGAATATTATAGCCAAATTCCAGAGTTTCCAAGTCAAGGACAAAATATTTCAACCAGGCAGAAAGAAACAATTCAAGTCTTGTGGAAAGAGTCGGGATAACCAAGATATAGCAGCTTCTATATTAAAAGATTGAAGAACTTGGATTATGATATTCTCGAGGTCAGGGAAGCTAGGATTAAAATCAAGACTCAACTACCCACAAACTGAGTATAATCCTTCAGGGGAAAAATGGAAATTCAAGGAAAGAGAGGACTTTCAATTGTTCTTGCTCAAAAGACCAGAGCTGAATACAAAATTTGACTTTCAAGTCCAAGATTCAATAGAAGCAAGAAAAGGTAAACATGAAAGGGAAACCCTAAAGGCCTTATTAAAGTTGAACTGTTTACATTCCTAAATGAATAGATGATATTTGTAACTCATGAGACCTCTCTCAGTATTAGGGTAGTTGGATGAAATAGGTAGATAGATAGATAGATAGATAGATAGATAGATAGATAGATAGAAAGATAGATAGAAAGATAGATAGATAGATGGCAAAGTGTGAGTTGAATATGAAGGGATGTTTTTGAAAAATAAAATTTAGTGGTGAGAGGAATATATTGGGAGAAGGAAGGGGGAGATAGAATAGGGTAAAATTATATCTCATAAAAGAGGAAAGAAAAAGGTTTCACAATGGAGGTACCTTGCTCTCATTAGATTTTACTTATGGAGATAATAACATACACACTCAATAAGGTATCTTACCGTACAGGAAAGTAAGGGGGGAGATGATAAGGGGGCAGGGGTGATGGAAGAGAGGCCAGATTGAGAGAAGTGGTAGTCAGAAGCAAACACTTTTGAAAAAAACAGGATCAAAGGAGAACATAGAATAAGTAGGGGTGGGATAGGATGGAGGGAAATATAGTCTTTCACAAGACCATTTTGAAAGTGTTTTGCATAACTACACATGTAAAAACTATATTGAATTTCCTACCTTCCCAGTGAGGGTGGGTAGGGAGGGAAGAAGGGAAAGAATTTGAAACTCAAAGTTTTAAAAATTAATGTTAAAAATTCTTTTGGGGGAGGAGCCAAGATGGCAGAGTAGAAACAGCTCGTCCAAGCCTCTCTGCCCCCAGATTCTCCACAAACTATGTAAAAAAGGACTCTGAACAACTTCTGGAGCCCCAGCACCCACAGAACGACACAGAGAAGCTAACCTCCCGCTGAGGACAGCCCAGCAGCCCTGCAGGAAGGACCAGCGCAGCGGTCTGGGAGCCAGCAACGCGCAGAGCACAGAGCGCAGGAGCCCAGCCGAGCCGAGCCCAGGTCCATGTGAGCCGAGGTTTTAGCCCCAGGGCGGCAGGGCCAGCAGCCAGCGGGAGGAACCCCAGAACACCAGGAGCTGTGGCAACTCCAGAATTATCAACATAGACATGCCTAGGACAAAGTAAGAGGTTAGTGTCCTATGGACGTTGGGACCTGTATTTGGAGAATGCGTCAGCTCCCTCCCTTGGGAGCTAGAAGCCTCTGAGGAGACACGCCATTTTGTAGTTTTCATAGGCATTTCCGGCTCCCAGCCTACAAATCGTGGGGAGAACCAGCGATCAGTCTTGGGGGGTAATCGCTCTTGCTTTAACCTCCCTGGATCTGGATTGTGATCTAGGGTGGAAGTTGTGGGTGGGTTTACAGCTTACCAGAAACGGAAGTTGCCCCCCACACGTTCGGGACGAAAATTCCTCTAGCTGGCCTTAAAGCCATAGTGTGGCAACAAGCCCAAAAGTCAAACAATTAAGTGGCAACATGCCAAGGCAAAGGAAACAGAAAAATGCAACCCTAGACTCCTATTTTGGGGGCATAGAGCAGGAAAAGGACTGTGAGGTCAGAAGTCCTGCTCCAAAAGCCCCAGGGAAAACATGAGTGGGTTGCAGGCCATAGAGGACCTTAAGAAGGACTTTAAAAATCAAATAAGAGAAGTGGAGGAAAAATTAGAAAGAGAAATGAGAAGGATGCAGGAAAAGTATGAAATGAGGGTCAACAGCCTGACTGAAGAAAACAACACCTTAAAAAATAGACTAGCTCAAATGGCAAAGGAGGCCCAAAGGGGCAATGAGGAGAAGAATGCCTTAAAAAGTCGAATTTGCCAGATGGAAAAAGAATCTCAAAAGTTCACTGAGGAGATTCATTCCTTCAGAACTAGACTGGAGCAAATGGAAGCTAGTGACTTTATGAGAAATCAAGATGCTGTTAAGCAGATCCAAACAATCGAAAGATTAGAAGACAATGTGAAATATCTCATGGGAAAAACCACTGACCTGGAGAATAGATCCAGGAGAGACAATTTAAAAATTATTGGACTACCTGAAAGCCATGATCAAGGAAAGAACCTAGAAATCACCCTTCAAGAAATTCTCAAGGAAAACTGCCCTGATGTTTTAGATCCAGAGGGAAAAATAGAGGTTGAAAGAATCTACCAATCACCTCCTGAAAAAGATCCCAAAAAGAAAACTCCCAGGAATATTATAGCCAGGTTCCAGAATCCCCAGATCAAGGAGAAAATACTACAGGCTGCCAGGAAGAAACAATTTCAATATTGTGGAAACACAATCAGAATAGCCCAGAACCTGGCAGCTTCTACACTGAGGGATCAAAGGGCATGGAATATGATATTCCAGAGGGCAAAAGAACTGGGAATGAACCCAAGGGTCACCTACCCAGCAAAACTGAGTATTTTGTTTCAGGGGAAAATATGGTCATTCAGTGGAATAGAGGACTTTCAAGCATTCTTGAGGAAAAAAACCAGAGCCGAATAGAAAATTTGACATCCACACGCAAGAAGTAAGAGATACCTGAGAAGGTAATCAGGGAAAAGAAATCAAGAGGAACTTATCAAAGTTGAACTATTTACATTCCTATATGGAAAAGCAATATCTGTGACTGATGATATCTTTCTCACTATGAAAATAATGGAAGAAGGGGGTGTGGTCATATGAATACATATGTGAATGTGTGTGTATATGGTTACAGTTATATACGGATAGAGGGCATAGGTTGAAATTGTTGGGAAGGGCAAATACTCAAGGGATGAAATTATGAGGTGAGAGAGGAAAGTGGCAAGAGGAGATGGGGAGAGACATGGTAGGGTAAACTATCTCATGTAGGAGAAGTGGTTGCAAAGGAGGGGGAGAATAAGGAAGGCTAAAAAGGCAAAACCACATTCACATTGAATTTGGTTCAGGGAGAAAATGACATACATGCTAAATGGGATATCTCAACCTGCAGCAGGATAGGGGGAAGGGGGATGAGAGGAGGGATGATGGAAGGGAGGGCATCCTTGGGGTGAGGGGAGGTTGGAAGTATCCACTATAGAAGAGGGACAGGACCATGTAGGGAATGGACCAGGTGGGGGGTGGGATGAGTGGGAGGGAATTATAAGCAGCCTTGTACAATATATCTACTATGATAATGTTTTGCATAGCTAGACATATACAACATATACTGAATTACTTATCTCCCCAGAGGGAATGGGTGACAAGGGAGGAAGGAAATGGATCTGAAATTTGAGGTCGTAACATTAAATGTTTTAAATATATATATAAATACTATTATTAATACTCTTTTGCCTATAATTGGGAGATAAGATGTGCAGGCATTGGGACACAAAGATTCATCTTCCTCTAATGGAAAAGTCGATGGGGGTATGGGAGAAGGTATGGGAGAGAGCAGATTGGAGATATCTTGTGGGACTGCTATTCAGGGAGGTTGGTTAGGGGAATAATGGGGGGAAAATGATTGTAACTCAAAATCTGGCGGAAATGAATGATGTAAAACAGAAGTTAATAAAGCATTTGT
>WOXC01012487.1:215660-574051 GCA_011680675.1 Gymnobelideus leadbeateri | reverse complement strand
TCCATTTAGTATGTGTGACATTCTCTACCTGAGCCAAATTCAATGAGAATATGGCTTTACCTTTCTGCCTTCCTGTTTTTCCCCTCCCCTGCAACCACTTCCCCTTGCCTCTTCTACATGAGATAGTTTACCCTACCCTGTCTCTCCCCAACTCCTCTTGCCACATTCCTCTCTCACCTCTTAACTTCACCCCTTAAGTATCATCCTTTCCCACCAAATTCAACCTGTCCCCTCAATCCATGTATACCTCTAAACATATATAGACACATTCACATATGTATTCATATGCTCATATACCCTTCTTCAATTATTTTAACACTGAAAAAGATTTCAACAGTCACATTTATTGTTTTTCCATGTAGGAATGTAAATAGTTCAACTCTGATAAGTTCCTTTTGATTTCTTTTCCCTGATTACCTTCTCAAGCATCTCTTGCTTCTTGTGTCTGAATGTCAAATTTTCTATTCAACTCTGGTTTTTTCCTCAAGAATGCTTGAAAGTCCTCTATTCTACTGAATGACCATATTTTCCCCTGAAACAAGGTACTCAGTTTTTCTGGGTAGGTGACCCTTGGCTTCAATCCCAGCTCTTTTGCCCTCTGGAATATCATATTCCATGCCCTTAAATCCCTCAGTGTAGAAGCTGCCAGGTCCTGGGCTATTCTGATTGTGTTTCCACAAAATTGAATTTGTTTCTTCCTGGCTGCTTGTAGTATTTTCTCCTTGATCTGGGGATTCTGGAACCTGGCTATAATATTCCTGGGAGTTTTCTTTTTGGGATCTTTTTCAGGAGGTGATCTGTGGATTCTTTCAACCTCTATTTGCCCTCTGGATCTAAAACATCAGGGCAATTTTCCTTGAGAATTTCTTGAAGGGTGATTTCTAGGTTCCTTCCTTGATCATGGCTTTCAGGTAGTCCAATAATTTTTAAATTGTCTCTCCTGGATCTATTTTCCAGGTCAGTGGTTTTTCCCATGAGATATTTCACATTGCCTTCTAATCTTTCATTTGTTTGGATCTGTTAAACAGCATCTTTATTACTCTTAAAGTTACTAGCTTCCATTTGCTCCAATCTAACTCTGAAGGAAGGAATCTCCTCAGTTAGCTTTTGAGATTCATTTTCCATCTGGAAAATTCGGCTTTTTAAGGCATTTTTCTTCTCATTGCCCTTTTGAGCCTCCTTTGCCATTTGAGTTAATCTATTTTTAAGGTGTTATTTTCCTCAGGCAGGCTGTTGACTCCCATTTCATACTTTTCCTGCATCCTTCTCATTTCTCTTCCTAATTTTTCCTCCCCCTCTCTTATTTGGTTTTCAACGTCCTTCTTAAGGTCCTCCAAGGCCTGTAACCTGCTCGTATTTTCATTTGGGACTTTTGGTGCAGGAGTTCTGACCTCACAGTCCTCCTCTTGTTCGATGTTTCATCCCTCTTTGCCCCCAAAATAGGAGTCTAATGTTGAATTTTTCTGTTTACTTTGTTTTCTTTGCCTAAGCATGTTTTTACTCAATTACTTGTCTTTGGGGCTTGTTGCCACAGCAGGACTCTGCCACCAGACAGGGGAATTCCTGTCCCAAATGTTGGGGTCTTCACAAGTGCAGGACGTATTAGTTGGGTGGCCTCTGTGAAGCCTCCACAAGCTCTGGAAAGCTGGATACCCACCCCAAGACCTCCACCCCAGAACACAATCAAGATCCAGTGAGGTTAAAGCAAGAGCAATTAACCCCCAGACTGATCGCTAGATTCCCCCTACAGTTAGCAGGCCAGGAGCTTAAGCTGCCACTGAAGCTGCAAAATGGCAACTGTGCCAGGTCTCCTCAACTGTTGTTCTCCTCCAGGGCAAGAAGCCAACGTGTTCCCAAAATACTGGTCCCAAAGACCATAGGGCACTAAACTCTCACTTTTTCCTAGGCATATGTGTTGATGGTTCTGGAATCTCCACAGCTGCTGGTGTTCTGGGGTCCTTCCAGCCTGCTGTTTGCCCTGCTGCACTGGGGGTATAACTGTGACTCACTCATACCTGGGTTCATCTCCCAGAGCAGCTCCCAGCACATTGCACTGGTTGCTCCCTGCTGGGCTTCCGGGCTGTCATCAGCAGGAGGTTAGCTTTTCTGTGTTGTTCTGTGGTTATTGGAGTTCCAGAGGTTGTTCAGAGTTCACTTTTACATGATTTTAAAGTGCTGTGGGGGAGAGTGCCTTGGAAGTTCTTTTTCTACTCTTCCATCTTGGCTCCACCCCTGTAATATTTTTTTTTTTATCTGCAGAAAACACTTTTGACCAATGCCCATCTCACTGAAAGTTCTATAGACTGAAATATGAAATTACTCTAGCTAGTTAAAAATACATTAGAATCTGATTATAGTGCCCAGATCATGGAAAACAATGTTATTGCAAAGCTCATGTAGTGGTCTCAGTAATGAATCCCCTTGACCAGGGTCCAAGGTGAAACTAGTTATTACTGAATTATATTGTACCAGGACCTATTTTTAATAAGGTCCCACTGAAACAGAGAATTTGATTAATTTTAATTAGATTGGTATGACTTCCTAGGCACTCTTCATCAATAAATGATGCCAATTAGATTTGTGGCCAATTCTGAACTTATTATTATGCATTTTGTACCTTATGGAAGACACAATAAGTCAGTGAGGCTGTATTGTGTTTAAAATATCAGGAAGATATTTTTCTTCTATTTTGTGTCTTAGATTTTTGGTTTTACTCCAACTCAATGCTAATCAATTTTGACAAGTCAAAGTTGATGGCATGACAGCTACTCTATTTTTCAGGACTTTTAGTAAATCAATGTCAAATAAATAAATTTATGTTTCTAGTACCCTGAGCTTATTCTATATACTTGGCATTTTTCCTTTTCCTCCTTTCCCTTTTCTCATAGCATTTGGCCTGTGTAACTGACTGTGTATTTTATTTACTGGGAAACCAATACTAATATGCTCTGACATGCATGGAGGATTCTTTTACAAACAGATAAAATGCAATTTTGAGTGACTAGATTACACTGTTATCCTCCACACAGTTTCTGATTAGAATTCATTATTGGATTATAATTTAATCATCTCTCATTTGTCCAGGGGTTGATTCTCCAGTTAGCATTCTGTTGAGCTCTTTTAATATTTCCCTTCACCATTTTGCTGTTTATGTTGGGAATTTTATTTCTGCTAAGAATAAGATATGAAGAAGTGATAAGGAAAATTGGTTAATTGATTTTTCTTTTCTTGTTGGCAACTGTGATAAAATTTTAGATCTTTATTTTTTTTAAGCAATTGGGGTTAAGTAACTTGTTCAAGGTTACACGGCTAGTCATTATTTATGTGTGGGTGCTCATTTTCTGAGGCTGGATTCGATCTCGGGTCATGCCAACTCCAAGGCCAGGGCTCTTACTCACTGCACCACCTAGCCGCCCCTAGATCCTTATTTTTGATGAGTTAAAATGTATGCTACTTATAATAGTTATTTTCCTGTGTAGTTAAAATATGGGAAGCCACACACAAAGAAAACATGGGGATGGGAGGGTTAGACCCTTAATGCCACTAGAGGCAATTTGGTTGACTTACAGTTAAAAAGACTTGGGTTCAAATACAACCAAACTAGCTGTGAGAAGAAGAACAAGTAACAACCTGCCTGATGCTTTACAAAAACATTTGTGCTAAGTGTGTCACAAACATTAGCACCACAAAAGAATAATCCTGGAATTTAGGTTCTATGATTATCCCCATTTTAGAGGGGAGAAAACTGAGATATACAGAATTTTAAGTGATTTACCCACAGCCACACAACTAGTAAGTGTCTGAGACCATATTTCAACTTAGGTCTTGAATGCCAATCCAGTGCTGTATGTATTAGGTTACCTAACTGAGAGGAAAAGAGGGAGTTTGCAGGGATCCTAAACACATGGAACAGTAATTATGCTGATGTCAGTCATATGCATAAAGTTCCCTTAGTCAAATCTGTCTCTCTCCATAGGAAATAATGAAAGGTAACCTTGAAATGGATAAGTCTCTCTCTTTTATTTAATTATAACCTCTTTCTCACATAGCCCCATGTAGCCTGAATACTAAGAGAAAAACAGACATGAGGAATTTGATGTTCCATGTCTTGTTCCTTTACTAATTCTCTATGTATTTTTCCTTAATTTTCTTAAAATATTTCATTTCAATATATTTCTAAATAATATTGGTGGTTGAACAAATTATGGGTCACAACATGAGGACTCAGGAAAACTCTGAGAGTAATACCAGAAAGATTAACATTTTCTAGTGTATCTCTTTAATTTAAATACCCCAGCCTATACATATCGAAATTTTACTTTTTACCTAGGGATACCATCATGTGCTCTTTTATAACTATACTATGAGGAGCAGGATTATTATGAACTTGGGCTAAAATCCACCTTGTGGACGTGAACCTATGAGTTACTGAGAGTAACAAATAAATATGTTGGCTTATAAACATATGTATGTATAAAGTGGTAGTTGGGGTACCATTATTGAGAGAATGGAGGCTTTTGAAAAATGTCCTTCAATTATTAAAGTATGAAACCAAGAGAAGTGAAGCCCCAAAATCCATTATCCAGAAAACACATACTATTTTCTTTTTCTGGAAGCCTAATGTACCTTCTAAATATTTGAGCAAATTCATAGAGAAGAAATATGTTTATATTGTCCAAGTCATGCAATAAGATCTGATGCTTGAATGATATGTGAAGTAAACTAATAGACAACCACAGACTGAGCTTTACATCAAAGAAGGAAGAAAAGATTCAGAAAAATAACTTTTTCGTCTGTCAAATGACTTGTGGTGACACAAGGTACATCCCTTAACCTCACTATTGCCCCTTCCCATCAACCTACTAACCACTTGTCTCAACCACCAAATATATAAAACCATTTGGGAGGGAATTGCAGGGTTTTCTTTACCTAAACTTATGTTCCTGGCCCCTAATAAAAGATGCTTATCTCTTACGTACTTGACAGTTTTTACTATGTAAACATCAATAGTAAACATACAGTAGTGGATGGAGTGGAAAACAGTACAGTAGCAGGATAAATATTTAATAGTACAACATTTTCAATGATACATCCAATGAATTACAACTTCTTTACCAGTTATAAAAATTTGAAAAATCCCCTTAGTGCCCATTTGGCTTTAAATTCTTCTTTTGAACCTAAATATTAATTAATGATATGCTATTAAATATTAAACTACTAGTTGTCAGGATGGGGGAACCATGTACACACTACATGCTTTTATGTTTAATCAGCATTACTATTTTCTCTTTCACTTTCTAGGCAATTAACAAAATAATAAATAGAACCCTGATTTGTAGCATTTGTTGATTTCTTTTTTTTAACAAATGCTTTATTAACTACTGTTTTACGTCATTCATTTCTGCCAGATTTTGAGTTACAATCATTTTACCCCCATTATTCCCCTACCCAACCTCCCAGAATATCAGTCCCACAAGTTATCGCTTCCTCCAATCTGCTCTCTCCCATACCTTCTCCCATACCCCCATCGACTTTTCCATTAGAGGAAGGTGAATCTTTGTGTCCCAATGCCTGCACATCTTATCTCCCAATTACAAGCAAAAGAGTATTAATATTAGTGTTTATATATGTATATATATGTATATATATACATATATATATATATATATCTAAATATATATATTTGAAATATTTTATGTTAAGACCTCAAATTTCAGATCCATTTCCTTCCTCTCTTGTCACCAATTCCCTCTTGGGAGATAAGTAATTCAGTACATGCTGTACATGTCTGGCTATGCAAAACATTATCATAGTAGATATATTGTACAAGGCTGCTTATAATTCCCTCCCACTCATCCCACTCCCCACCTGGTCCATTCCCTACATGATCCTGTCCCTCTTCTATAGGGACCTCCCTTCCCCCCAAGGATGCCCTCCCATCCATCATCCCTCCTCTCATCCCGCTTCCCCCTATCCTGCTGCAGGTTGAGATATCCCATTTAGTATGTATGTCATTCTCTCCCTGAACCAAATTCAATATGAATGTGGTTTTGCCTTTTTAGCCTTCCTATTCCCCCCCTCTGTTGCAACCGCTTCCCCTTGCTTCTTCTACTTGGGATAGTTTACCCTACCCTGTCTCTCCCCATCTCCTCTTGCCACTTTCCTCTCTCACCTCATAATATCATCACTTGAGTATTCTCCCTTCCCAAGAAATTCGACCTATGCCCTCTGTCCATATATAACTGTAACCATATACACACACATTCACATATGTATTCATATGACCACACACCCTTCTTCCATTACTTTCATAGTGGCAAAGATATCATCACTCACAGTTATTGTTTTTCCATATAGGAATGTAAATAGTTCAACTTTGATAAGTTCCTTTTGATTTCTTTTCCCTGATTACCTTCTCAGGCATCTCTTCCTTCTTGTGTCTGGATGTCAAATTTTCTATTCAACTCTGTTTTTTCCTCATGAATGCATGAAAGTCCTCTATTCCACTGAATGACCATATATTTCCCTGAAACAAAATACTCAGTTTTGCTGGGTAGGTGACCCTTGGGTTCATTCCCAGTTCTTTTGCCCTCTGGAATATCATATTCCATGCCCTTCGATCCCTCAGTGTAGAAGCTGCCAGGTCCTGGGCTATTCTGATTGTGTTTCCACAATATTGAAATTGTTTCTTCCTGGGTGCTTGTAGTATTTTCTCCTTGATCTGGGGATTCTGGAACCTGGCTATAATATTCCTGGGAGTTTTCTTTTTGGGATCTTTTTCAGGAGGTGATCAGTGGATTCTTTCAATCTCTATTTTGCCCTCTGGATCTAAAACATCAGGGCAGTTTTCCTTGAGAATTTCTTGAAGGGTGATTTTTAGGTTCTTTCCTTGATCATGGCTTTCAGGTAGTCCAATAATTTTTAAATTGTCTCTCCTGGATCTATTTTCCAGGTCAGTGGTTTTTCCCATGAGATATTTCACATTGCCTTCTAATCTTTCATTTGTTTGGATCTGCTTAAGAGCATCTTGATTTCTCATAAAGTCATTAGCTTCCATTTGCTCCAGTCTAACTTTGAAGGAATGAATCTCCTATGTGAACTTCTGAGATTCTTTTTCCATCTGGTAAATTCGACTTTTTAAGGCATTCTTCCCCTCATTGCCCTTTTGGGCCTCCTTTGCCATTTGAGTTAGTCTATTTTTTAAGATGTTGTTTTCTTCAGTCAGGCTGTTGACCCTCATTTCATACTTTTCCTGCATCCTTCTCATTTCTCTTTCCGATTTTTCCTCCACTTCTCTTATTTGATTTTTAAAGTCCTTCTTAAGGTCCTCTATGGCCTGCAACCCGCTCATGTTTTCCCCTGGACCTTTTGGAGCAGGCCTTCTGACCTCACAGTCCTTTTCCTGCTCGATGCCCCCAAAATAGGAGTCTAGGGTTGCATTTTTCTGTTTCCTTTGCCTTGGCATGTTGCCACTTAATTACTTGACTTTTGGGCTAGTTGCCACTCTATGTCTTTAAGGCCAGATAGAGGAATTTTTATCCCGAACATGTGGGGGGCAACTTCCGTTTCTGGCAAGCTGTAAACCCACCCACGACTTCCACCCTAGATCACAATCCAGATCCAGGGAGGTTAAAGCAAGAGTGATTACCCCCCAAGACTGATCGCTGGATCTCCCTACAAATTTGCAGGCTGGGAGCGGGAGCTGCCTCTGAAAACTACAAAATGGAGCTTGTCCTCAGTGGCTTCTAGCCCTCAGGGGAGGGAGCCGACGCATTCCCTAATACCAGTCCCAAAGTCCATAGGACACTAACCTCTTACTTTGTCCTAGGCAAGTCTATGTTGATAATTCTGGAGTTGCCACAGCTCCTGGTGTTCTGGCGTTCCTCCAGCTGGCTGCTGGCCCTGCTGCCCTGGGGCTAAACTTCGGCTTGGCTCCTGTGCTCTGCGTGCTGCACGCTGCCAGGTCCCAGACCACTGCGCTGGTCCTTCCTGCAGGGCTGCTGGGCTGTCCTCAGCGGGAGGTTAGCTTCTCTGTGTTGTTCTGTGGGTGCTGGGGCTCCAGAAGTTGTTCAGAGTCCCCTTTTACATCGTTTGGGGGGAATCTGGGGGCAGAGTGGCTTGGATGAGCTGTTTCTACTCTGCCATCTTGGCTCTGCCCCCTTTTTCTCTTTTTTAATATTTCATTTTTCCTCATTTGCATGTAAAAACAAAATTAAGATAAATTACTTTTTAAGTTTTCAGTTTCAAATTCTATCGTTACCTTATTCTCCTTCCCCCACTCTGAAATGGCAAGCTATTTGATATTGGTTATGCATATGCAATCATATAAGACACTTCCATATTAATCATTTTGTAAAATAAAATTCAAATGAAACAAGAGAAAAACCAGAAAATAGAAAATTGTAGGCTTCAGTCAGTATTCAGACACCATTAGTTATTTCTCTGGAACTGCATAGTATTTTTCATCATGAATGCTTTGGAATTGTCTTGATCATTGTATTGCTAAGAATCGTTAAGTCATTCATAGTAGTTGATCATACAATATTACTTTTACCATTTTCAGTGTTCTGCTTTTGCTCACTTCTCCCTGTATTAATTCATGGAAGGCTCTCCAGTTTTCTCTGAAATCATATTGCTCATCATTTCTTTTAGTAGAATAATATTCATATACTACTTATATCACATTGTACAATTGTTCAACTATTCATTGATATGCATACCCTCAATTTCCAGTTCTTAGTTACTGACAAAAAAGCTGGTATAAATATTTTTGTTCAAGTTGGTTCTTGCCCCAAGCTGTTTTATATCTTTGGGGTTCAGACCTAGTAGTGGCATTGCTGGCTTAAAAGGTATGTACAGTTGTATAGCCCTTTGGGCATATTTAAAAGTGACTGTTTCTGATGAAAACTTGCAATGAATCATAAAAAAATGCTATAGAATTGCTACATAAAATACTATGACATTAGCCAGGCATATAAAAATAAAGGTCTTTTACAATATTCTTGTAGATAAGTTGGAGAAAGATATCTTGAATGACAATTATGAGATGCATTTGAAACTAACTGAATGATAAGAGTCAGGAGACTCATATCCCATGGCCTAAAGAAAGAAAAAAGGAGAAACTAGCTTGTCAGACCAACTACAAAGGGAAGTAGTTATCTATAATTCTGCAAAAGCTCCAATAAGCAACTTGAGTTATGTTGTCACTCAGTTTATATTCTGGGATAAAATAATATGTGATTTCACTGGAATAAGGTCAGTGAATATGGAAAGGGCTCTATCATTTGGGGAATAATTTAGAATAATAGTTGAGGAGTGGTTTAATTTTGTTTGTTTTAGATAATGAGTTTGGTGTGAAGGTGGTCATGTGTTCGATTTCCAGAAGAGTTGATAAGTTCATGTCAAGTCAAACCCACAAATGTTGGGAGTACAGGTTTTTCATTAGGTCCTTGTATGCAGAAAAATATATGTATGGTAGTGGGAGGGAGGATGAAGGCAAAACCATGGTTTCATTTTTAGTATTCCTACCCACACACACACACACACACATATATATATACACCCATGTACAAAACACAAGCTATGTTAAAAGGCTGCAAAATAAGTTTCTAGCTCCTCTAGTGATTTTGAAACAAAGACTTCTTAACTCTATCTCCTGTCTCTTTGTATTGAATGTGCCTGATTTTAACAACCAGAACCCAAATCATAGGGATAGTACTTGGACCTATGATTTTGTTGGCATAAGAAATCGCCCAATGAGGAAAAGTACTTCACTAATATTGGTTGGCACGTTCTTTATAATTTCAAGTCTTAGAGAATGGCCTATGGTACTAACAGGTGAAGGGACTTTTTGAGGCTCAAACAGGTCATTTCTATACAAGAAACAAGTTGACTAATATTTAGGTAACCGTTGAAATGCCACTGATTAATTAAGATCAAAGGACTTATGACAGAATATATTGTTTAAAAAATATGTGAATGAATAGTAAATCTAAAAGAACTGATAACTTATCTTTATATGCTAATATTGAAGACACCCACAGTAGTAATAACTCTGCTGAAATAATTTCCCTTTCTGTGGTCAAGGTGGATGTGGTGAATTACATCCTCTATTTGTCAATTTAAAAGTAATAAAATTGGCACACAGAGACTTTATTAAAACTGTTCTTGCTACTCCTGATATATTTCTCATGTACCATAGTTCCCACTGTGTACACATTAACACCAAGGAGAAAACTCAGCACCACAAAGATGATAGCAATTAAAGTACTTACTGTCTTATTTTTGTTCCTTGGGAAGGCCATTCCACACCTCAGAAAAACACCAGGGTATCTACAGAAGTCATGGTAGCCTGTCACAGAAGTGACAAGATTAGGGCAATTTACTATGTGATAAAATTAATGAAGTAGATAAGCCTTTAATTGGGAGAAATCACTTATCCTCCTAAGATTCCTAATATAACTTGAACTTAGAGTGGCACATTTGTTTTTAGAGGAAAAAAATGACCTATGCTTTTACTTGCAATTTAGCATCTTCTTTGTTTCTCCCATAAGATTATGCACTCCTATAAGCCAAGAACTAGGCCATATTTTACTTTCATATCCCCTCAAAATTATGGCACAGCAGGACATATAAGAATAGGGGAAATCCTTACATATTTCTCAAATTTAACTGACAATATAGCAGAATAATTCTGACTTTTGTAGGTATTCCAGGGCAATTTCTTTGTGTGTATGAATTAGTTTATATGTAATGTCTTTTAAAAAACTTAACTAATAAAATTTATGCACTTTAAGCTGAATTGCCAATTTTTCAAACTCCATGACCTATAAAAATTCTTTAGAATATGAAAATCAAAAACTAAATCACAGAATCTTTCAAGCTTTGGTTTCATACGGACTAAGATCCATCTCAGAGTAAATTCATATTTCTAAGAAACCTACTCTTCAGGATACTCCCTCTCTATGGGTTAAAAAAAATAGCTGAGTATGAGAACTTAGACTTCCTGGTATGGCAAGCTAAAGAACTGGAATTGTTCAAGAATTCTTCTTTCTCTGACAAGAAGGCTAGATGGCATACCTAGATTGTGTGCTTGGAAATCAACTTTATTGGGATAAAAGATAATACTTTAGATTTCTTGCAATGAAATACGTGAGGCCAGCATTGCCAATGAACTCCCTTTTTATGTTACAGGGAACTACCCACATGTTTCTACCAAAATAATGATACTACTACTAATAATAACTAGGCTATATATTTATATATGCTGTCTACAATTTGACAAATGTTTTGCTGAGTGCTTTATAAATATTATATCATATAATCCTCATGACAAACCTGAGAAGTAGGTACTATTATTATCCACTTTTTTATAGTTGAGGAGACTGAGAAAACAGAGGTTAAGCAACTTGCACAAGATCACACAGCTAGTACATTTCTGAATCTAGATTTGGACTTTAAAAGCAACATTACTTGCTCCTGGTTTTGGATATTAGGAGAACATACTTAACATAAGGCCCCTGCTTCACCTTGAGGATATCCCTAGGGGAAAAATATAGTGAAAACAAATAACAACAAAATAAGTTTTCCATTAAGACTCTTCTTTATAAGCTAGAATGAAAAGGAGGATCCTTTGAAAGGAATAATTTTAAAAAGGAGTCCATAAGTATAAGCCAATCGATTCTTCTTTGGGTGAATCAAAAACTTTTAATGAGCTACAGGATATGAAGCCAGGGACCATGTCCACATCATTCATAGAGATACTAGGGAAAACTCTCCCCAGAGCACATCATGTTGCTTGGAATGGCTCCCAGGATCACCACCCACTTCCAAACCCTGCCCTTCATTATTAATCAAACAGAAAATTATACCTCCTTAGTCATTTCAATTTTTTGTGGGCACTTCCTCGATAACCACCCTTCTGACAAGCATCCTAAACAAAGGATTCTGGGATAATCTCATTAAAGTTATTGGGGGTGGGGGATTTTCTGTTAAGCCCCTCTTACACAAGATACATAAAATAATAACAACACTAAAGTACTCAAACCACCAAGTGGAGCAACAAAAGCTGCATAGGCAAGTTGTCATCAGATGAAGTACTTATGGGTGCTGAAAAAAAAAAAATCATGATTTGGGAATATAGGGCTTAGTGTTTTTTTTTGTTTGTTTTTGTTTTTGTTTTTGTTTTTTTTAAAGCAATTGGGGTTAAGTAACTTGCTCAAGGTTACACGGCTAGTCATTATTTATGTGTGTTTGCTCATTTTCTGAGGCTGGATTCGATCTCGGATCATCCCAACTCCTAGGGCCTGTGCTCTTACTTGCTGCGCCACCTAGCCGCCCCATGGCTTAGTGTTTTACAATTGATTTTAATGATATATACATTTTGGTATTAAGTTGTTATTTGAAGATACCAAAATTAAATACATTTTTAAAAGAATTGCTTGGATTGAGGACTAGGAACAAATGTAAACCAGCTTTTCAAATTTATTATTTTTCTACCTAAGCACCTTTTTAATCTGCCACATCTTTTAACTTCTGCCCCAACTTCATCATCCCTTCTCTACACTCAAATACAGGGCAGATTATTTGAGACAGGGACAAAGTATTTAAATGTTGCTGATTATAAAGTAAACTAAAATGTGTTCCACATGCCAAAAGTATATTTACATTTTTAACTTTTGGTTTGTCTCATTATTTTATGATTTTTTGATAAAGATTAATAATGTCAACCACAACTAAAATACTAGTATTAAAATGTCCTCTAATAACAAGACATATATGATCTATTTGAAAAGATTTGTTTGTTAGTCATCCTAGCTGCAGAACAAAAACCTTACCTTTCAAGGACCATATATCCATGGTACTTGGTACACATTCCTTTCATAAGTTTCAAATTTATCAGGTGGTAATAGTAATTGGCCACAAAGGAATTTATTTGGTAATTTTTAAATTCTTTAACAGACATACTCATACATGTTCATCTGTTTGTGAGTGTGCGTGCTTATGTGCATGTATGCGTGTGTGTGTTTATGCTAAAGTTATTTGAAGAATCCTTTTTGTTAAGGGATTTGAATATGTAATGAGCAGTATGATTTGTTACAAAATCCACCTAAACCACCTACAGGTTATGTTTTATTTTATCATCTTTACATGTGTATACATACACATACACACATATGCTTCAAGCTACATGTCAACTTCATCAGTTCTTTTTCGAGAAGTAGATAGCATTCTGAATTATCTTGGATCATTCGATTGCTGGAAATAGCTCTCATTCACAGTTGATCATCATAACAATATTGTTGTTACTGTGAAGAATATCCTCCTGATTCTGCTCACTTCACTTTGTATGAATTCACATAAGTCTTCTCTGTTTTAAGTGTGGTGCTCTTGTCAAAAAGAAGGAAGTTGAGAAAGGGAAAATATACTGAGTTTTATTTTGAACATGTTGAGTTTTCAACCTCCAAAGGAAGAATTAAGTTGGAAAACAAATCTATTCAATGAATTAAAACAAAACAAACAAACGAAAAACATCAAAACCTTGGGAGGGAGGCAGAGAAAAATTTAAAACTTATGGAATTGCTTGTTGAGAACTAAAAATACATAATTTAATGTAAAAAAAAAGTTTGTATTTTATCCTGGAGTTAATAGGAAGCCACTATGACCTAGGTAAGTGAAAGAGCTTGGCCCTTTTAACTGGAGGGGTGCTTCATCTGATAGCTTCCTGGACATGACACTGTGATTCAGGTGTCTAAAGCAAAGGCTCGTGTCCTGTTTGACTCATTTTTCTGCAGGCACATGTCTGTGTGTTGCGGCTGTTGTCTGTGGTTCCAACTGAGTAGGGTCCAGTGCTGTGGTCCTGGTTCAATGGTTGAGGTCTGGGATAAAGCAGTGCAGTTGGCTCTTCAAAGAGCACCTTTCCTGTCTCGTTCTCATTCCTCACTGGTTAAATGATCCCTCTACAATAGCCCTTGGAACTTTGGCCGAACCAGCTGGAACTGCTCCCTGTTTTCCAATTCAGCCTCCCACAGGTCTGACCTAGATAGATCCACTTGTTTTTTTGTTTTTTTTTTTTTAAAGAATTTTTCATTTCATTGAAGAGTGGAATGTATATACAATTTAAAAATCATGCAAATATACTATCTGCCCAACCCCCATGGACATTTAAAAAATAACATTAGTTTAACTCTTTAGAAATTAACAGATATAAATGTTTTAGAAATCATTCTTTTGGAATATAATTCTCTCCATTTTTTTTTTCAAGAAAAAGTAAAAGAAGGAAATGGAACATCTCTATCTGTAAGTCGTTGCTCTGAATAGCAGCATGGTGTAAGGCAATCAATAACTCTCAGGACATCTTAGGGAGCACACTGTTATTCTACTTGATAATCCTGAAAAGTATTTGTCTTCTTCAATAATCCTGCCTGACACTTGACCCTGTCATTGATCTAAACTGAATGGCCTCTTTAATCCCGTTTTTCTTCTTAGTTGTACTGTATGTATGGAAAGCTTGAACATGCGTGAAATAGAATTCCTGTACTGTTTCAAAGATCAGCATCTGGAAAGTGTAGTCTGGTGAAACAGCTTTTATAAAAGTTCATGGGTTCTTTTGGTTTCCTTCCTATATTTGAACTTCTAGGTTGAGAGTCATTACAATCTTTTCCCCAGTGAACCAATACAGAGCACTTTCCATTTAATTGAAAGAAAAAGCATTATATCCAGTTTAGAAAAGAAACAGTATCTAAGAAGCAAGTAGTAAATGACACTAGTACAGTACTTTTCAACTAGGAGGGTTTTAGTTTCCCCTTGTGATTTAATCTCAAAACTCCCAAAATTTAAAAACTGCAAAAATATTCACCTCAATGCCTATATTATATCATGGTTGGTTACCTTTCACCAAAATACTGTAATATTGAGATCCTCTAAAGGGATGAAAAATGTTCTTTTCCAATATATTCTTATATGCTTCTATATTTTATTCACATTTCTTTGATTACACTCCGAGAGGATGCATTTATTTTCTTTTCTTAAGTTAATTTATTTATTTTTATTTTTCAGCATTCACTTCCATAAATTTAAAATTTTCTCTTTCTCCCTCATCTTCCCCCCACCCAAGATGACACGCAATCTGTTATAGGTTCTTCGTTTATATTCCTATTAAGCATAATTTCACATTATTCATACTGTATAGAAGAATTAAAATGAATGGGGGGAACCATGAGAAAGAACAAAAAAGAACAAAACAAAAGAAAAAGAAAACAGTCTACTTCACTTTATATTCAGACTGCATAGTTCTTTCTCTGGAAGTGAATGGCCTTTTCTACCATGAATACTTTGGAATTGTTTTAGGTCCTTTCATTGCTAAGAAGGGCTAAGTCTATCAAAGTCACTCTTCATACACTATGTTACTGTATACAATGTTATACTGGTTCTGCTCACTTCACTCAGCATCAGTTCATATAAGTCTTTCCAGATTTTTCTGAAGTCCACCTGCTAATCATTTCCTAGAGAACAATAGTATTCCATTACATTCATATACCACAACTTGTTCAGCCATCCCCCAATTGATGGGCATCCCCTCAATTTTCAGTTCTTGGCCACCAATAAAAGAGCTGCTATAAATATTTTTGTACATGTCAATCCTTTTCCCATTTTTTATGATCTCTTTGGGGTAAAGCCCTAAAAGTGGTATTCATTTATTTTCCATTTTCATTAATATTTTTTCTTTGTTTTCACCTGATGTCATTGTTTACCTACTTTTAAACATAATCCAATGAGGAGTTCTAATAATCCATTTTTAGTGACCTGTTCAAAAATACCCAATTCAAAAAATAAAATCACTTCAGAATTAGAGGATGACTAAGAGAGAATTTCCCCCTTTACTTGCTATTTTACATTTACCTTTAATATGTCATATTATTATTATTATTATTATATATGGTAGAGAAAATATTAAAGTCCCCTTTTTAAAAAAATTCAGAAATGGCCAAATCAACCTTAAGCAGAGGTTAACACTAACAACTATTACTTTATTCATTGGTTTTTGATTGCTAACTTTGTTTTATCTCTAGTCTAACATCATCAACTGTCCTTTGGACAACTTTAACATGTCCAAACATGTCTATTATCTTTTCCCAAAAAATCTACCCTTACTTGTTTGATATAAGTACTATTAATAATTAATAATCAATTAATTTTAGAAATAATTAATAATTTTAGAAATAATACTTCAGTTTCTTAAAATAGTAAATTTAATTTGTTTCCCTAATAATATTAAATGATTTTGTGGTTTTTGTGAAATTTCCTTTTGAAGTTGTCATTTTCTTCATTTTCATCTTCTCTTTCTGTTTTTAAATTGTATTTTTTTTTCTTTTTGGAGGGCAATTGGGGTTAAGTAACTTGCCCAAGGTCACACAGATAGGTTTTTGTTTGTGTGTGTTAAATGTCGGAGGCCGGATCCGAACTCAGGTCCTTCTGAGTCCAGGGCAGGCGCTCCACTCACTGCACCACCTAGCTGCCCCTTTGAAATTGTATTTGCTACTTATTTCTTACCTGTCTCTCAGTTTTATTTATCAATTTAACTCTTCTGTATTATTTATATCTGCCCTTAAATTTATCACGGGGAGGCAGTGTTCTACATTACAGAGAAAGCTAGTCTCAGAGTCAGAAAAGCCTGATTAGCATCTTACTTCTGCTACCCAATAGATATGTGGGTCTGATCAATTAATCAATCAAATTAATCAACCCTGATCAATTCCTTTAAACTCTCTGGGCCCTAGTTGTATGGTAGGTACTATTATGCATAGAGGGAGTATTTTCATTAGGTATTTTGTATACCTATGAAATACCAAATCATGTCCTCAATTACCTAATATCACTACCAGCAACCTAATATCAACTACCACAACAACGATATAAATAAGAAAAAGAAATTTTATCACCTCTTTTCTTTTAACTAGCTAGCTATTTCCTTTACTCATTCCTTTTCTAGTAACATTAAATAGAAATTTAAGGCATTTTTTTTCTCCTTTTGTTTCTTATCTAAGTAATGGAGGTGATGGATCATGTAAAATCCCTGATCAAACCAGGGAATATTCCTCAACAACTTGAAAGCAAAATTTAACACTATTTCTTAATAACATAAATTTAAAATATAGTGGAATAGAATATGAACTATTTGTAGTTCCTATCATATCACATTATTCAAAATTGATCGAAATGAAGTCTATTGGACATTACATTATAATAATTGATGAGACACAGGGAACTTAAAGTAATTGGCTAGCTGAAGGATCAACCATCCCCTTATTGACCTTTAAGGAGCAAGCTGGCTCCATAAGGAGGGCATTCTGAATGGAAAAATAAAATCAGTGCTTGAAGGCAATCTCAGCTATTGTGCACTCTCTATAAATCTTTTCTTCTGAGCCTTTTGCAAAGCAAAATATGGTAATGGAGAGGAGGAGGTTGAACTTCTTGCCCCTAATCAGGAATACTAAGGGTGTCTTACAGAGAGGGCACATGATTACTGGTGATATGCATTTACATGTAACTCGAAAAGACAACTCAAGCCTATTCATTCTTAGATTCTAAATGTCCATATAAAGAAGCAGGAATTTTGAATTTCCATAATTATCATGATTCTAGTATCTAGCAATCTAGTCAACAAAAGGAGATTTTTGGGAGTGCATCAACTCTGAGAGCTGCCTCTTAGATAACTTGAAGTTAAACATTATTCATTTCAAGAATTCTAGGTACAATAAATAAATAAAGGAATTCTAAGTACTAAATGAGAGAGAAAGACAGACACATAGACACACAAGAGAGAGACACAGATACAGAAACACAGAGTCAGAGATAAAGAAAGACTGAGAAAGACACAGAGAGAAACAGAGACAGAGACACTGAGAGCAACACAGTGACAGAGAGACAGAGACAGAGAAAGAAAGAGACAGACTGACAGAGAGACAGAGACAAAGGCAGAGACTAGCACAGAGAGACAGACAGAGACAGAAACAGTACTTCCAGTACAGCAATAAAAATTCAACTTGAATACAAAGACAGCACCAAGCATGTGAGCAGAATTAGAATCTGGAGGTCTGGAGAAAATGATCTAAGTCTTGTCCAGCAGTAACCAGTGAAATAACATATCCCAGAGAAGGTGAAACCAAGTTCAACAGGATAAGAGTACTAAAAGGTGTGTAGTCCTGTAAGATCATTGACATGCATTTCCCCAATTAAAACATTCCTCTCTCTTTTTTTAACAAATGCTTTATTAATTTCTAGTTTATATCATTCATTTCCACCAGATTTTGAGTTACAATTTTCCCCATTTTTCCCCTACCCACCACCCCAGAATAGCAGTCCCACAAGATATCCCCTCATCCAATCTGCTCTCTCCCATATTTTCTCCCATACGCCATTCGACTTTACCATTAGGGCAAGGTGAGTCTCTGTGCCCCAATGCCTGCACATCTTATCTCCCAATTACATGCAAAAGAATATTAATAATAGTATTTATATATATTTGAAATATTTAATTTTAAAACCTCAAATTTCAGACCCATTCCCTTCCTCCCTTGTCATCCATTCCCTCTGAAAAGATAAGTAATTCAGTATGTGTTGTACATGTATAGCTACGCAAAACATTACCATAGTAGATATGTTGTAAAAGGCTGCTTATAATTCCCTCCCACCCAACCCACCCCCACCTGATCCATTCCCTACTTTGAACCTGTCCCTCTTCCATTGTGGATACTTCTAACCTTCCCACCCCCCGCCCCAGAGTGCCCTCCCTTCCATCTACTCCCCTTTCATCCCCTTTCCCCCTACTCCCCAGCAGGGTGAGATATCCCATTTAGTATGTATGTCATTCTCTCCCTGAGCCAAATTCCATGAGAATATGGTTTTGCCTTTTTGCCTTCCTGTTCTTCCCCTCAGCTGCAGCCACTTCCCCTTGCTTCTTCTACGTGAGATAGTTTACCCTACTCTGTCTCTCCCCATCTCCTCTTGCCACTCTCCTCTCTCACCTCATAACTTCACCCTTAAGTATCATCCCTTCCCACCAAATTCAATCTGTGCCCTCTATCCATGAATATTGTAAACATATATACACACATTCACATATGTATTCATATGCCCATACACCCTTCTTCAATTATTTTCATACTGAGAAAGGTTTCATCAGTCACAGTAATTGTTTTTCCATGTAGGAATGTAAATAATTCAACTTTGATAAGTTCCTTTTGATTTCTTTTCCCTGATTATTATGCACTTTTCCTTAATTTTCTGCTAAACTCATATATACTTTAATTTTTGTCATTAAATTCTAATTTCACTAAGTAATATCTGAAAATAGAGTATGTATAATTTTATCTTTTGGAATTTATATAATACAGTCATTCATTACAAACTAAATTGGAAGGCAGGCAAGTCAAAACAATATAATATGATACACATTTGTTAATGGTCTAATATGTGCAAGGGACTGTGATAAATTTGAAACAGAAAGATAATCCTTGTACTCAATGAGTTTATAATCTAATCCAGTAAGAACTGACAAAAGGAAGCTGAAAAGGAGTTGGGTAGTATAGTCAGTGTAGGACTTTGATGATGGTTAAATCAAATGCAAGCAGTGCAGCTGGAGGGAAATGATTCATTAGCTAGGTTAATGAGCTATCTTTAAAGTACAGTTATGGGAGGAGATATTTACTCTGCCCTTCATCCAAGTAACTGAAGAAACTAATGATAGATCTTTGATTCTCACATTTATTTTTTCCTTATATTTATTAACTATAATTTGTTAATTAATTACAAAGTATAATTTCTTTATTATTTGTCATTTTACTTATTAGTCAAATTGTAATTTATTATTAAAATCTCTTGTAATGAGATATCTATAAATCTATTTACTTTTTCTTCATGTGTCAGTTAGATCTGAAATTTATTATTTTGACTTTTGGATTGCTTAGTCTGTATATTAAGAATTATTGCTCTCTTGTTAATGTTTCAAAAGACACTCTTTCCCTCACCCTTTATTATATACCAGTAATATCACAGGCATAAGAAACTCCCTATGCAGAAGCTCCCAACACATTTTATTTTCATATGTTGATAACCTCAGAGGTTAAATGGTGTGCCAATGGTCACAAAAATATTACTTGTAAGAGGTAGAACTTCCAGTACTTCCTTACACCAAGGTCAGTCTTTTTTTTCTATCCGGTAAGCCTAGCCATCATTTTCTTTTGTTTTTTACTTATTATTGTTAGGTTAGATACTGTGCTATCCGTTAGTCAGGGATACCTTGGCAGCTTGGTGATTCCGTGGATAGAGGGTTGGACCTGGAATCAGGAAGATATGAGTTCAAATCTAACCTCAGACACAGTGTGGCCCTATATGTAAATCACTTAATGACTGTATATCTCAATTTCCTCAATTGCTGAATGTGGATAATAATAGCCCCTACTTCACAGGATAGTTGTGAAAACCAAATAGGGTAATGATTTTAAAGCATTTAGCACAATAAAACTACATAACAATCCCATACTACAACTTGGTCAGTCATTATCCAATTGATGTGCATCCCCTCAATTGACAATTCTTAGGCACCATAAAAAGAAGTACTATAAAATATATTATTTTTATAAGTAGGTCCTTTTTCCTTGTCTTTCATTTATTTTAAATCTCTTTGGGATATAAAGCTGTGGCATTGCTGTGTCAAACGGTATGCACACGTATGCCTTTTGTGCATAGTTCCAAATCACTCTCCATAATAGTTTAATCAGTTCACAACTCCACCAACAATATATTAGTGTCCCAGTTTTCCCATATCCTCATATTAGCCAATCTGATACATGTGAGCTGGTATACCAGACCTGTTTTAGTTTGCATTTCTCAAATCAATGGTGATTTAGAGCATTTTTATATGACTATAACTAGCTTTGATTTCTTCATCTGAAAATTGCCTATTTATATTCTTTGACCATTTATCAATTGGGTAATGATATGAATTCTTAGAAATTTGACTCAGTCCTCTATATACTTGGGAAGCAAGGCATTTATCAGAAATACTTGCTATAAATTTCCCTCTCAGTTTTCTGTTTTCCTTCTAATTTTGTTTCAATAAGGGTTGTTGTTGTTGTTGTTGATTTTTTTTTGTGTGTGTGTGTGTGCAAAAACACTTTTTAATTTTATATAATCAAAATTTTCTATTTTACATTTCATGGTGTTTTCTATACTTATTTAGCCCTACATTTTCCACTTACTCATAGACTTGACAAAAGTATTCCATTATTCTTAATTTGCTTATGGCATCATCCTTTATATCTAAGTCATGGATTGTAATGGAAATGCAAATTTAAAGATCTTACCTGCCCCTAGGCCCTTTGATAGGCTTAAGAGACTCTGATAACCTTCCTTGAGGTGAATATATACTCTGCCTCCTAATAGGCTGAATGTGGTCACATGGAGTCTGTGGCAGGAGGCTTGGTTTTCAGGAATGCCTACACCTTGATGCTGTGTGATTGGGCAGTGGGTCAAAAGGGTTGGGATATTCTCTGACCCAGGAGAAGGCTATATAATCCCTGATGTGATGATTTACTTTGAGGCTCACTTTGAAAAGTGTTGTGTGATTTGACCAGATGAGACTCTGGGAAAACATTGAGAGGCCCCCGGCTTTGAAAACCCAGATGATTATGCTCTCTGGTAACTGTGATTTGGTATTGATGCAACGGTTGAACAGTTTGGAAGCCTGTCTGCTTGATCTGTTTGTTTCCCTGTCTTGTAAGTTCTGTCTGCATACTTTGAAGTTCGGAGTGTTGAACTTTTTCCCCTGACCTAGGTAAATGATCTATGTTTGATCGATTAAAGTGAGTTTGTTATCCCATTTTGAGTTGCTTTCCTTTAGAAAAGCAGATCTAATAACCTGTGTTGGCAGTCACCCTGGGGATGTTGGGGTGGTTGCTGCTACATGGACTCATTTGACTTTATTTTGGTATTTTGGTATACAGTATAAGATGTTGGTCTACACTGAGTTTATGCCATACTGTTTTCCACTTTTCACGGCAGTTTTTGTCAAATAGTGAATTTTTATCCCAATAACTTGGATCTTTTGGTTTGTCATATATAAGATTATTATTGTCATTTAATACAATCTACCTTTTAGTGAGTATCAAATTGTTTGATAAATTTCAACTTTATAATACTTGGAAACTGGCACAGCTAGAACATATTCCCTAACATTTTTATTTTATTGATTCATCTGACATTCATTTTAAAAAAAATTAAATTATTTATTTTTCAACAAACAGTTTGATAAGTTTTTAAATTTTCCCCTTCAATCTCTTCCCAAGACTGCTTGCAATCTGATATGGGCTCTACACATATATTCCTATTAAAAAAAAAAAAAACATTTTCACAGTAAGCAAGTTGCATAGAAGGATTACAACAAATGGGAAAGTAACCATGAGAAGGGGGAAAACAATAAAACAAAACAAAAAAATAAATAGTGTTCTTTGTTATACATTACAATTCCACAGTTCCTAATCTGGATGTGATTGAAATTTTCTATCAGGTGTTCTTTGGAATTGTTTTAGTTTCTTGCAATGCTTCGAAGGGCTAAGTCTATCAAAATCAGTCCACATACACTGTGACTGTCACTGTGTACGGGTTCTCCTTGTTCTGCTCCCCTCACTCAGCATCAGTTCATATAAGTCCAGGTTTCTCTGAAATCTGACTGTTCATTTCTTACAGCATGATAGTATTCCATTACTTTCATACACCACAACCTGTTTAATCATTCCTCAGTTGATGGGTATCCCTTTGATTTCCAGTTCTTGGACACTGCAAAAAGAGCTGCTATAAATAATTATGTATGTATTGGTCCTTTTCCTGTTTTTATGATCTCTTTGGGATACAGCCCTAGAAGTGGTATTGCTGGATCAAAGGGTATGCACATTTTTATAGCCCTCTGTGCATATTTCCAAAATGCTATCCAGAATTGTTGGATCAGCTCACAGTTATACCAACAAAGAATTAGTGTTCCAACATTCTCACACCCTCTCCCACATTTATCATTTTTCTGTTTTGCCATATTAGCCAATCTGATAGGTGTGATGGGGTACCTCAGAGTTGTTTTGATTTGCATCATCCTAATCAAGAGTGATTTAGAAGATTTTTTCATATGACAGCTTTGATTACTTCCTCTGAAAACTGCCAGCTTATATATTTGACCATTTATCAATTGGGGAATGACATGCATTCTTGTAAATTTGACTCAGGTCTCTATATATTTTAGAGATGAGTTCTTCATCAGAGACATAGGTCGTAGAAATTCTTTCCCAGTTTTCTGCTTTGCTCTTAATCTTGGTTGTATTGGCTTGGTTTATAGAATTTTTTTTTCAATTTAATGTAATCAAAATTATCCATTTTATATTGCATAAAATTCTTGTTCTCTTGTTTACTCAAAAATTCCTCCATTCTCCATAAATCTGATAGATAAACTATTGTGCTCCTTTCTAATTAGTATCAGCTGTGGTACTTAGAGTGTATACCCATTTGGACTTTATTCTGGTATATGGTGTCAGACATTGGTCTATGTCCATTTTCTGCCATATTATTTTCCAGTTTTCCCAGCAGTTTTTGTCAAACAGTGAGTTCTTGTCCCATAAGCTGTGGTCTTTGGGTTTATCAACAGTGAATTGTTATAAGCATTGATTCGTGTGTACCTAACCTATTTCAATGAACTATCCTTATATTTCTTAGTCATTATCAAATGATTTTGATAATTGCTGATTTATAATACATTTTAAGATTTGTTTGGGTAGACCACATTCCTTAGTATTTATTTTCATTAATTATCTTGATATTCTGGAACTTCTGTTCTTCCAGATGAATTTTGATATTGTTGTTCCTAGCTCTAAAAATAAGTTTCGGTAGCTTGAGTGGTATAGCATTGAATAAATAAATTAATTTAGGTAAAATTCTTATTTTTTTTTTTACATTAGTTTGGCCTATCCATGAGAAACTGAAGATTTTCCAGTTATTTAGATCTGACTTTATTTGTTTGAAAAGTGTTTTGAAGTTGTGTTCATATAGTCCCTGGGTTTGTTTTGGCAGGTAGATTCCCAAATATTTTATAATGTCTACAGTGACTTTAAAAGGAATTTCTTTTTATTTTTTTTTGAGGGGCAATTGGGTTTGACTTGACCAAGGTCACATGGCAAGTTTTTGTGTTAAGAGTCTGAGGCCAGATTTGAACTCAGATCATCCTCACTCCAGGGCCAGTGCTCTATTCACTGTACCACCTAGCTGCCCCAGAAATTTCTCTTTTTATCTCTTGCTGTTGGGCTTTGTTAATAATATGTAGAAATGCAGCTAATTTGTTTGTTTATTTTATATACTGCAACTTTGCTAAGGTTTATTATTTCAAGTAGTTTTTACTTGATTATCTATAATTCTCTAAGTATATTATCAAATTGTGTATAAAGAATAATAACTTAGTTTCTTCTTTGCCTATTCCAATTCCTTCAATTTCTTTTTCTTCTCTTATTGCTAAAACTAATATTTCCAGTACCGTATTAAATAATAGTGATGTTAATGGACATCCTTCTTTTACCCTGTTTATTACTGGAAATGCATCTAGCTTCTCCCCATTACATATAAGATTTGCTTATGGTTTTAGATAAATGCTACTTATAATTTTAAGGGCAACTCCATTTATTCTTATGCTCTCCAGTATTTTTGATAGAAATCGGTGTCGTATTTTGTCAAATCCTTTTTCTGCATCTATTGAGATAATCATAAGGTTTCTGTTCATTTTGTTGTTGATATGATAGGTGCATTGCTGGTATCAGTCCTACCTGATCAAAATGTATTATTCCCAGCATAAGGTGCTGTATTCTTTTTGCTAATATTTCATTTAAAGTTTTTGCATTTGTATTCATTAGGGAAATTGGTCTATAATTGTCTAACTCTGCTTTGACTCTTCGTGATTTAGGTATCAATATCATGTTGGTATAATAAAAAATAATTTTGTAGGACTCTGCCTATTTCCTGAAATCATCCATATAACATTAGAATTGATTGTTCTTTAAATGCCTGATAGAATTGCCTTGTCAATCCATCTGCCACTGGAGATTTTTTCCTGGGGAGTTTGTTGAGGGCTTGTTCAATTTCTTTTTCTGATATCAGGTTATTTAAACATTTTACTTCCTCTTCAGTTGAGGGTAATTTATATCTTTCTAAATATCCATCCATTTCCTAAGATTGTCAAGTTTATGGATATATAATTGGACAAAAATATTCCTAATTTTTGTTTTAATTTCCTTTTCATTGTAAGTGAATTCAACCTTTTCATTTTTGATACTAGTAATTTGGTTTCCTTCTTTCTTTTTTAAATCATATTGACGAGACATTTATCAACTTTATTTTTTTTCATAAAACCAACTCTTTATTTTTTACTTATTAGTACAATAATTTTCTTAAATTTTATTAATTTCTCCTTTGGTTTTCATTTTGTCAATTAATTGGCATTTTGATTTTTTTTTCTTTTTTTAGCTTTTACTATTGCATGCCTGATTCATTGATCTCCTCTTTCTCTCTTTTATTCATTTAAGCATTCAGAGACATGAAACTTCCCCTAAGATCTACTTTCACAGCATCCTATAAGTTTTGGTATTGGCATTTGGTATCTCATTATTGTCACTCTCCTGAAAGTAGCTATTGATTTTCCTATCACTCATTATTTGACCCACTCATTCTTTAGGATTAGATTCTTTAGTTTCCAAGTAATTTTTAGTCTGTATGTCCTTTATCTTTCATTACATAATTTTATTTGATCAAGATCTGAAAAGGATGCATTTAATATTTCTGCCTTTCTGCACTGGATTGTGAGTTTTTTATGTCCTAGTACATAGTCAAATATTGTGTATGTGCCATTACCACTGAGAAAAAAAAAATGTATATTCCTTTGTATCCACATTCAGTTTTCTCCAGAGGTCTATCTATCATAGCTAGGTTTCTAATTCTAGTCACATTAACTTCTTTCTTATTTATTTTGAGGTTAGATTAATCAACTTCAGAGCGGGGAAGGTTGAAGTCCCCCACTACTAAAATAGATAATTTTGCTATCTATTTCTTCCTATAACTCCCTTAACTTCTCCTTTAAAATGTGGATGCTATATGCTTTGGTGCATATTTGTTTAGTAATGATATAACCCCATTAACTATGCTGCCTTTTAGTAGTAGTTTCCTTCCTTATCTATTTTGAAGGATCTATTTTTACTTTTGCTTTCTCTGAGATTAGCATTGCTACCCCTACTTTTTTTTTTATTTCTGCTGAAGCAAATATATTTTACTCCAGATTTCCTTTTTTTACCTTTACCCTGTGTGTATACCCCTGTTTCAAATGTGTTTCTTGTAAACAACCTATTTTAGGATTACAGTTTTTAATACATTCTGCTGTCCACCTCTGTTTCATGGGAGAGTTCATTCCATTCCCATTCACAGTTATGATCACTGTCTGTGTCTTTCTCTCCATCTTTTCCCCCACCACTGTTTATCTGTTTATTTCTCCTTTCTCCCCTCCCCTTCTCAAAAGAGTTTTGCTTTTGAACACTGCCTTTTTCAATCTTCCTTCCCTTCTATCCACACCATCCATTTTATTTCCCTTTTCCCCCCACTTACTATAAGGCACGTTAGAGTCTTACATTTAACTGAGTATGTTATTCCCTCCTTAAACCAAAACTGATAAGAGCAAGCTCAAACAATGCTCATCTCCCTACCTTCTTCCCACCTACTACATGCTTCTGCCTCTTCATGTGATTTAATTTACCTTTTTATCCCTTCTCCTTTCCTCTTCTCCCATTATAATCCCTTTGCATCCATTTATTAGGTTTTATTTTCATCGCATCAGGTAATTTATAGTTACACCCTCTATCTAGGTATATCACTTTTTAATGTACTAATAAATATGCAATTTTCAAGATTAACAAATATCATATAGGGATGTTTGCTCTTATTGAATAACAAGATTTTTCTTTTTTTCCCCATTTATATTTTTATGTCTTTGTTGTGTCATGTATTTGAAGATCAAATTTTGCATTGAGCCCTGGCTTTTACATCAGAGAAATCTGGTAGTCTCTTATTTAATATAATTTCCATCTTCTTGCCTGAACTATTATGCTCAATTTTGCTGTGTAGTTGATCCTTAGTTATAGTACAAGTTCCTTTGCCTTATGATATATCGTATTTCAATCCCTTTGATCTATTCATGTAAAAGCTTTAAGGCCCTGTGTGAGCCATGTTTTTTTTTTTCCTTTTTTGAGGGGGGTATGCAGAGCAATAGGGGTTAAGTGACTTGCCCAAGGTCACACAGCTAGTAAATGTTAAGTGTCTGAGACCAGATTTCAGCTCAGATGCTCCTGACTCACTGCCAGTGCTCCACCTAGCTGCCCCAGACCAATGTGATCCTGATTGGAGTTTCATGATATTTGAATTGTTTCTTTCTACATGCTTGCAGTATTTTCTTCTTGACATGAAAATTCTGGAGTATGATGATAACATTCCTTGGCATTTTTAATTTGGTATCTCTTTCAGGATTTGATGGGTGGATTCTTTTTCTCCTCTGGTTCTATGATCATGGGACAGGTTTCCTTGTTGTGTTTTTGGAAGATACTGCCCAGGCTCCTTTTTTTTTTTTCTTCATGGCTTTTTGGTAGACTAGTAATTCTTAGATTATCTCTCCTGGATCTGTTTTCCACATGACTTGTTTTTCCCATGAGATATTTTACATTTTCTTCTATTTTTTTTTCTTTTTGTTTGACTAATTTTTGTTTGACTGGTTTTTGTTTGACTGATTCTTGATGCCTCATACCTTCTATTTGTCAAATTCTATATTTTTTGAGGGGGGAAGATAGGGCAATAGGGATTAAGTGACTTTCCCAATGGTTAAGTGACTGAGGAAGGATTTGAACCCAAGTCCTCCTGACTCCAGGGCCAGTGCTCCATTCACTACACGACGACCACTCCTTTTTTTCTTTTTTCAAATTCTAATTTTTAATGAACTATTTTCTTCAGTTAATTTTTGTACTGCTTTTCCATTGGATCAATGCTTTTTTTTTTTTAAGGATTTATTTTCTCCAGTTAGATTTTGTACCTCCTTATGCATTTGACCAATTGTACTTTTTAAAGAGTTGTTCAATTCAGTGATATTTTTTTCCCATTTTGCCAATTGTATTTTTAAAATAACTGGTCAAATTTTATTCTACCTCTCTAATTTGGCTTTTGAAATTTTCCTGAGCTCTTGCAAGAATGTTTTTTGGACTTGAGGTCACTTCATATTCTCTTTTGAGATTTCAGATATGGATATAGTGTCAGTGAATTGTCTTTTGAATTGTAATTTTGATCTTGCTGTCTCCATAAGATGATTCTATTGTCTTTTTTTTTCCCGATTTTTCTTTTTATCCACTGTGATTGCTTTTTTCCTGGCTTTTAAAGTGGATCTCTGCTTCTGGGGCTCATTGGGCTCTGACCCATGCTTCTTGTCCTGGGAGCTAAGGGCCTGGTTATAGACTTTGTGTGTTGTGGTTTCTGGTTCTGTCAGATAGAAGCATTATAATGCTACAACTCACCTGGTGCTTAGCTGGAGCTGCCTGTTGTGTTCCAAGTCCAAAATCAAGTCCAAGTCTTTCTGCATTTCCAGGGATTATACTAAAGCTCACAGTATGAGTTGTAGTGGAGGGGTGGTTTTGCCCCTTCAGTTCTCCAGGTCACCAACCCTGGACTAGGGCTCAGATGGAACACTTTTGGTGTATGCCCATCCACACTGATATCTGCCAATTCCTCTTGCTGCATGAAGGCACACCTGGGGTCCTGTTGTTGGCACTTGATACTTCTACCCTCCTGGGGTTCAGGATCTGCTGCTGGCATGTGGAGGTGGGGCTTCCTAGGACACCTCCCATCCTGGGGTCATCCTGGGACACCAGACATCCCCTTCAGTCATGGTAAGAGGGACTCATCCCATCGATCTCCCTTCTGTACCACTTCCACTGGTTTAATTATTCCAAAATTTTTCATAGGGCAATATTCTCTGGATTTTTGAAGGTCATCGAGGCAGAGGATGAGAGCACTTACAGTTTACTCCACCATCTTGGCTCTGAGAACTTCTAGTAGGTGACTTTGAAACATTTAGTCTCTGGGCTGATAGAGTCAAGAATAACTGTTGCCACTGCTGCAGGCCCTGAGTTTGCCCCTCACTCAGTCCTGACAAATCCCTGTCCTGTGCTGAGAGGTTTGGGAATCATGATTACTGCAGGTGATTCAGATTGCCAGGGCCTACTCCTGCTCCAGTACAGCTGGGTCTGTGTGGGTACAACCTGTGCATTCTGCGCCCCCCATCCCCCATCTGAACACAATCTTCCTATCAAATTTCTATATTTTCTTGGTCCGTAAATCAGCCACACTCTTTCTTCTAGTGGATTCAGCTACACTAATGTTTGCTCAGATTCATTTTTAGACATATCTGAAGGAATTTATGAGAGAGGTCAGGTGAGTCCCTTCTTCCACTCTAAAATCATGATTTTACCCACTCCAAATTTTTCTAAGATTCAAATTAACCACATTATAGATATGTATGCACCATTATGGAGTTGTTTATATTCCTTTCTTTGATACACTTCATATTTTAACCCCGCTAGTCTATCTGCTCTTCCTCAAACATGACATTCCATCTTCTGACTTTGTGCCTTTGGAAAGGCTCTCCCCTGTGCCTGGAAGCTTATTATTTTCATTTGAATCTTAGCATCTTTTAAAAGGACCATCTACCACAAGAATGTTTCCTGAGTCCCGTTTTTATTATCTTTTTCTTCCACTACAAAGTATTTTGTATGAACCTATCTGGCTATATTTTATTCTCCCCATAAAATGAAAGTAAAATACAATCTCCTTAAAGGCATTAGAAACTGATTTTCATTTCTGTGTCCCAGAGTCTTACATGGTACATTGCATAGAATAGGAGATATGTACATGACTTTTTTAGATTAAATTGATGCACAATAGATAAATTTGCTTGTTACCTCATTATTATCCTCAAAGAAGACAAAAAAAAACAACAGATCTTTTGCTTGACAGATGTTTTTGCCACGTCCATAGAGCTGTTCTACATATGTTGTTGAAAAGTAAATAACTAGATTGTCAAAACTTAGACCTATGCTTTGTTATACTGACCTTTGTTGGTAGAGATGCTTTATTTCAGTTCACTGATAAGGTAGTAATAACCTTATCAGCAAGAGACTTATGCAAAATCTATTTTTTGTTTGTTTGTTCATTTTTCTTGCTGGGAGGATTAGAATATCACAGAAGATGGAGGCCTACAGGGAGAAAGAAGAGTCAGGAAGAAGAAAGCCTAGGAAGTTTTAAGTCCTTTAGAGACCTGAATGACCAGGAATGTGAAACCTCACCAGTGTTGGGTCAGACTGAAACTTAAAGAGGCTGCTACCTCTTGTTAGTATCTTTATGCAAAGGAATTCCACACATGCTTTGGACTTTGTTTATTTGCTGGATGTATCTTTCTTTTTGTTTTATCCAAATAATATAAGCTGATTTTTGGTTGCTTTTTGAATGAAGAGGCTCCATAGACTTCAAGATTACTGACATCTTTCTGTCTCTTTCTCTGTTTCTCTTATTTATGTCTCTCTATCTCTCTGGCACTATCTCTGCTTCTATATCTCTGTCTTAGTTTTTCTCATTGTCTCTTTCCTCTCTGTCTCTCTCTCCTTCTCTGTCTTTCTGTCTCTCTTGCTCTTTCCCTCCACTCCCCCACTCGAAATAGAGATTACTTTACTTATAAATTTGTATCTGCTGTACTAGTGCATTCCAGAGATCAGAGAAATAAATCTAAGTTATGGATTTTTTTTTTTTTGCTAAAGGAATCTTGACAAAGTGTGAAAGTTGGAAAATATTTCATTCCTTTGTACACACAACCATTTTACAAATTATGGGTTTATTCTCTGAATCTATTTGACAAATGCTTTGAACTCTAATTTTAAAGGCTTTGTTAACTTTATTAGTCAGAATATTTACATATCCCTATGTGTATAAATGTATGATTTTATAGCTATTTTTGGCAAAATTTTGAAATTAAAATAATTTTATTATTAAACCTATACTACAGTGGGGATATACTTTGTGTTAATAGATTACAACTCACTTCTGTCTAGCTAGTTTCAGCATTACAATGGCCTATATAACAGCCTTACATGCAACTGCAATTTTGCACATTTTAGAAGTATTCTATTGAACATACAATTTCCTCCAATAGTTTATTTCAATATTCTTTCAACTTCTCTTATATAATTCCAGAACACTCTAAATTTTAATGTCTTTTTGTCCTTCCTTTTTATCACAAAAATATTTATTTTTAAGACTATTGGTATTCCTTACTGAGACTTTCCTAACTAATTTGTTGCTCTTGGTTTCCTTGTCCCAGAGGTTTCTTGTCAGTATCACTAGTCTCCCTGGCAGATTTTCTCTTTGAGCTTTGGAGAGAATTTTGTTGTATCTAAATTTGCATCCATGGGCACTACTATGATATTCTACCTTACTTTTTGTTAGGCTTTTCTATTCATCTAGTTGTGAAACCAAGAGACTGAACATAGTAAGTGAAAGGTCAGGTTTCAAGTACAGTTGTTCAGACAGGCAGTTGTCTTTCATCCCCACCATTGCTAGCTCTTTATTAATTTCCTTAACAATGTGATTTCGGCCAGGCCCTCCTTAGTTTGAATAAATGTTTCTTATTTTGATTTTAGTGCTGTAATACTTACATGATTTTGTCCTGTCATGAGATTGTCCTTCTGATATCTATTGTTCTATTGAGGAAGCTGGTTTTGCCACTGAAGGAAAGTTGGTGTTTGAAAGCAGACCTGTAGAAAGGGGTCAACCAATTCAAAATTTGGATTATGTTTTTATGTCAATGAGGTACTACCTGATGAAATGAGGTACTTGATCAATATACCATTATTAAAGTCTTTTAGAAGGCTCATCATAGAAAGGGACAGAGATCTTTCACTCAGTGCAGTTACTTGACATTTTATGTAAAATTTTTATCATTTATTTAGATTGTACTCCAATATACGTCAGTACTCCAGAGAGCTGTAATTTCACTGGAAAAGTACTATCTCCACTAACTCAGCTCACAATTCTGTAACAGGATATATTCTTCTAGAATATTTATGGCAGTGGGTATAAGCCATGGCATATATTTTCAGAATGTTTTCTCCCCTTTTTTATTGGTTTTGTTCATTTAAAAAATGTTGTTCATTTCTGTCCTTTTTAAAAAAAATATGTAATATGAGATGACTTTCTGGATGGTGGGAGAGGGAGGAATAGAGTGAGGAAAATTAGGCAATATAAAAACAAAAGAAAATAATAAAATTTGTTCTTTGTAAAGGAGTATCCTTGGTAGCAGAATCCATTATTACCCTGAGGCTAGCCTGGTAATGAACCTTTCTGAATGTAATCTGACTAGCCCTAGCAAAATAGACATGTTGGCTTATAATTTAATACTTTACATGTTGGCATATCCTGCCAGAGTTTATGTTGCACTGGTATAAACTTTGAGTATGCAAAGTCATCCCTCAAATCATGTTGAAGAAGCCTAAAAGGCTGCATAGCAACTTTTTTGTCCAGAGTCATGAATTCTTTGGTTATGTCTTCTTTCAAACAAACTACCTAATTTAAATGAGATTGAAAGAAAAACAAGTCCCTAAGTACCAAATAAGTACCTTGCCATTAATAAGTTGTTAAAAAAATAAATACATGCCTATTTATCATTCTCACCTTTCTGGATTCCTTTAGGATGCTCTTATAACCCTTTAGAAAAGAGTCCCTGAGCCTTTAACCTAGTCCAAGGTAGACAAATGGAGTATAAGATATATATATATATATATATATATATATATATATATATATTTAATCTATCAAGTGGCTGGAGTCAAGATGGTAGAGAAAAGGAAGCAGCTCACCTGAGCTCTCACCCCAAGACACCCAAAGAACCCTTAAGTAATGACACAAAATAATTCTAGGACTAACAGAACCCGCAAAAGGACAAAATGAAATAATTTCTCCTCCAAAGACAATTTAGGAGGTAAGCAGAAAAGGTTTTTTTGTAATCTAGGTGAGAATGAAACATACTCCAGTGAAAGCTGAGTCAGTATAGACACATCCCAGAAAAAACAAGGAGCAGGCTTTGAGAGCCTGTTCATAAGCAACAGCAGCTACTTTTGGAAGTCTCAGCCCACAGATGGTAAAGGGGTTAGAAGAATACAAGTCTCCTCACTAGTGCTGAGGCAGGACTCTTTTGCTTTGGCGACACTCAAATCCATGTTGCACTCCTGTGTGGCAGTCCCAGGGTGAAGAGTAGTACTAGAACACCAGATCTTATAGGCCACAGTAGAACAGAGGTGCCAATAACAGTTCCAGTGAAGAAAATAGGACCTGGATATCTTTTGCAGGACAACACTTGTATAACCTGTATTGAATTGTTTTGCTTTCTCAATGAGAGGGGGTGGGAAGGAAAGAAGAGAATTTTGAACTCAAATTTTAAAAATTGTTTTACATTTACCTGGGGAAAATAAAATTCTAAATAAAAGCTTAAAAATGGGGCAAAAAGAAAACCGTTCTTGTAGTCACACACAGAACAGAGCACAAGAAAGCAGAGCAGTAAACACATCTTCTTCCACACCTTGGAAGAACTGAAAACTCTAGCTCCCTAGAATTATCTCTGAAAACAACTGCACAAACACCCTGAAGCTTAGAAGAATGCACCCTCCACCCTGGAAGCAGAACAGTAATTTAACAAAGATGTAAAGTAAAAAAATATATATTAATATTAATAATAATAATGATTATGATAATCATCTGGTAAAATAAGCAGGCAACAGAAAAAAATTTTCTAACCATAGAAAGTTATTATGGTCACAAAGAAGATCAAAACATACAATTGGAGAAGATAACAAAATTAAAGCTCCTACATCCATAGTCTCCAAGAAAAATATGGTTTGGTCCTTGTTATGGTAATGGAATTTGAAGATCTTCCAAGCCTCTGGAACTTGCTGATGTAGCAGGAAGGGGAAGGGCAGAAAGAAGCAGGAGCCAAATAGGAGACAAGCTGGTGACAGCACAGTGAATGTAAGTGGCAGTGGCCACCTTTTTTTGAGCTAGAAAGAACTTCTGTTAAAGACTCCTGCTGAGGACTCCTGGGGATGGGACTTTTGGTGGGCCGGAGCTGCTGGGAGCTTGCTGTGTAAAGATCAAGCAGTTACCCTGAGTGAAAGAGAAGAGGATCTTTGCCTGAGGTAACCTGTTCTAATTTGGAGGCTTCTGATTGTGGGTGTTCACTGCATTAACTATGTGTGACAACTCAATAGCTACTGTGAAGGCTTTGACTTCCTGGTTTTCTCAGTTTTTTTTTTTTTCCTCAGTTTGACTCAGTTTTCTGGTAATTGAATAAATGTTCTAGCTATGTCTCCAATGTAGAGAGCCTGTTACATTTTGTGATTAATAACCATATCAGCATATTTATAGTTACCATATACATTATGAATACTGCATTGTTGATACAGTCCTCAAGCCATGACAGAGCTCGAAAAATTGAAATCTAGAGAGGTAGAAGAAAATTTGGAAGAGAAATGAGGATGATTCAAGAAAATCAGCAAAAACAAGTCAATAGTTTGATAAAGGAGATGAAAAATGAAGAAAATAACACCTTAAAAAAGTGACTGGGACAAATGGTAAAAGATATACAAAAAACCAATAAGGAGAAGAATGCATTAAAAAGCTGCATTGCTGGAATAGAAAAAAAAGAGGCATGAAAATTCGTTGAAGAAAAAATATCTTTAAAAAATAAAATTGGCTAAATGGAAGAGGAGATACAAAAGGTCACTGAAGAAAACAATTCCTTAAAAAAGATAACTGAAGAAATGGGAAACTAATGAATTCATGAGTAATCAATAAATACTAACACCAAACAAAAAAAAAAATAGAAGACAAGTGAAATATCTCATTGAAAAAACAATTGACCTGGAAAATAGATTCAGGAGACCTAGACATCAGTTTTCAAGTAATTATCAAGGAAAACAACCCTGAAATTCTAGAATGAGTGGGTGAAATAGAAACTGAAAGAATCCCCTGATTACCTCCTGAAAAAGGTCCAAAAATGTAAAGTCCCAAGAATGCTATAACCAAATTCCAGAATGAAACAATTCCAGATTAGCAGATTCTACATTAAACGATTAGGAGGTTTGGAATATGATCATCTAGAAGGCAAAAGGAGCTAGGGTTGCAAGCAAAAATCACTTACCCAGATAAAATGTAGTAGAACTCCTTCAGGGAAAAAAATTAAAAGCCAACTTAATAGAGGTCTTTCAGGCATTCTTGATGAAAAGTCCAGAGTTGAATGGAAAATTTGACTTTCAAATACAAGAATAAATACATGCTTAAAAAAAGATAAACAAGGAATGGAAATCATTAGGGACTTAATAAGCTCAACCTGTTTATATTCCTATATGGGAAAATGATAATTGTAAACTATAAGGCCTTTCTCATCATCAAGGCAATTACAAGGAATATGTATATATGTATGTATACATATACATATATATATATATAGTAGATGACCCAGGTATGACATTTTTTAATTTAAATATAAATTTAAAATAAAGGAATGGCATTTTTAAAAACTTAAATTAAGTGGTGAGAATGGAATGTACAGGGAGAAGTAGAAAACAAGAGGTAGAATTGGACAAAACATCTTATATAAAAGAGTAAGAAAAAGCATTTACATTGGAGGGCAAAAGTGGAGAGGTGAGGGAGAGTGAGTGAACCTTTCTCTCATTGGATTTGGCTCAAAGAGGGAATAACATATTCACTAAAATGTGTATCAACATCTATTTTGCCCTGCAAGAAATTAGGAGAGGAATGGGGTAAGAGAAGGATTGGTGATAGAAGGGAGGACAGATTGGGGGAGGCAATAATCAAAATCAAAACAATGCTAAGGAGGGACAGGGTGAAAGGAGAGAGAGAGAATAGAATAGATGGGGGTGAAGGGTAATATAGTTAGCAATAGTAACTTTCTTAATTACAGTAAATTTATTAATTACAATAATTGATATTCTTTTCTCAGCCCTCATAATTCTTGAACATTCTCCATCAATTGACACAACTATCTTCACCTACATAATTTTTCCTCTCTGAGTTTTCAGCTCACCCTTTGTAATTCTCTTACCATTCTAGATGTAGCATCTTTGGCTCCTTTCATAGGTCATCATTAATATTATTTTCCCTTTCTTGGATGATTCACACTGCCAGTTGTCTTAATTCCTATTCAAGTGCTGCTTGATAAGGCTAGAGAAAATCAACAAAATTCTGATTACTGGATCCAATATTATATTTTACATGATCTCAACTGGGCCTAACTGTGGCATGGAGATCCTTTTATACTTCTCCAACTGATTCACTATCCCACCGCTGAAGTAACTTTTCCTAAACTTCTAATCCCTCTTCAAATTACCCCAGCTCTCCTCTTCCCTACACTCTCAGTTGAGAGCCTTGTCTTATATTTAAATGAAAAATTTTTGGACATTTGGTTAAAATTCCTTCTATCCCACTCTACTTAGTCTCACATAACTTAGATGCTTTTTTCTCTACTATTTCCTCCTTCACCGTTATTTCACATGAAGAGGTGGTCCTCTTGCTTGACAATGCAAAATCTCTATATATACAAGTGATGGCATTCCATCCCATTTTTTTTTTTTAAAGCAATTGGGGTTAAGTAACTTGCTCAAGGTTACACGGCTAGTCATTATTATTTCTGCGTGGGTGCTCATTTTCTGAGGCCGGATCTGATCTCGGGTCATCCAAACTCCAAGGCCGGCGCTCTTACTCACTGCGCCACCTAGCCGCCCCTTTAGGGCAATTGGGGTTAAGTAACTTGCCCAAGGTTACACGGCTAGGTTTTTTGTTTGTGCGGATTAAGTGTCAGAGGCCGGCTCCAAACTCAGGTCCTTCTGATTCCAGGGCCGGCGCTCTATTCACTGCGCCACCTAGCCGCCCCTTCCATCCCATTTTCAACAAATTGCATTCTCTCTCATCTCAGATCTCCATCCAAGTTTCATTGCCCTGCTGACCTCCAGCTTACATTTCCTATTACATAGGTAAAAATGTATACTTCAAAGACATCTTGGACTCAAAATGTCTAAATCTCCTTTATTCCAAAGCCTCTCTTTTTCCTAACTACCCTATTTCTTTTAAGGTTGTCAACATATTTTTTTTCTGGTCTTTTTGGAGGGGGGAGGAAGCAGGGAATTTGGGGTTAAGTTACTTTCCCAAGGCCAAACAGTTAGTAAGTATCAAGTGTCTGAGGGTGGATTTGAACTCAGGTCCTCCTGACTCCAAGACTGGTGCTCTATTCACTGTGCTAACTAGCTGTCCCAAGGTTGCCAACATTTTTCCAGTCATCTAGGCTTAAAATTTTGGCATTGTCTTTATTTCCCCATTCTTTCTTACTTCTTGAATCCAATCAGTTGTCAAGTTGTAATTGTCAAGTTGTTTTAACCCAAGAAACATCTTTCACATATGGGTTTTTCCTCCTGACCTTTATCACCTCACTCCTGTACTAATGAAATAGCCTTCTAGTTGGTTTTCATGACTCAAATATCTGCTCACCCCATTCTTCTTAGCTGTTTATTTGATCTTCCTAAATCACTAATCTCACTGTATCAATCACCCACCTCATTTAAATTTATCATTTCTTTATTACCTCCAGGTTCAAATATTCAGTCCTCTGTTTAATGTTCATAACATACCCTCTCTTAATTTTCCAGGCTTCTTATACGCCTCACTTCCCTCTGTATACAGACACAGTAACATTATCAATCTTTCTATGTACCTTGTATATGATACTGCATATCTCCTCACTGCTTTTGCTAGCTGTCCCTAGGTTATTTCCCCTCTTCATTTCAAGTTCATGATTTTTCTGCTTTCCTTCAAGTATCAGTTACTGTGTCTCTTCCAAAAAATACCTTTAGTGGCCCTTCTTATTTAGTGACTTTTCTTAAGAGACTACTCTGATTTTATTCTGTATGTTTCTTATTTGTACACAAATGTCTGTGTGTTGTATCCCCCACTAGCCTGAGATAAGGAACTGTTTTGTTGTTTTTTCTTTGTAACCTAATTACTTAGTATAATCCTCAACACCACGTGGGTACTTAATAAATGATTGTTCAGAGACTGACTAATAAGGAGCACTTCAAAATCAAATCCTTTGATTTCAAATCCCATGCCATTTCTCTTGTGACCATCTGCAATATCTATGTCTTCCTTCCTTCCTGGTGGTTGCTCTGAGTATACAAAAATGTTAGCTTCCTAAAATTTTTGCTACTATAAATACATATGGAAGACTTTATGGGATCTGATGACCTCTCTCCCTGAATATATTTGCTGAAATGACAAAAATTAAAGCAAGAACCTCCTTAGTAGTGTTGACCCTAAAATCAGTCTAGCTGTGATATTTTGCTTATTAATATTTCAGATAGAAATGTCCTCACTCTGTAAAAGGACTGACTAGATCCTAAACTTTAGCTAAAACAAGATATGAATGATGGATGCAAAAGGCAAACAAAAAATTTCCTCTTAAGAAAGACAGTGGTATTTCTGTCTTTGACAAAGGGAAAGTATAACATGACTTTTCTAAGATTCATACAAACTCATATGATGAAATCATTTCACATGTCTCTCAAAGGGATATGTAAAAAGTGACAAGTAGGTTCTGTGATCAATGGCATTTGCCACACAGATATGAGTGCATAGTGGAAAAGAAGAGGGTGGATGAGGAAGTGATTATCTGTCATTTTTTTTCTAGTCATGTCTTCCTCTTCATGACTACCACTTGGGGTTTTCTTGGCAAAGATATCAGAGTGACTTGCCATTTCTCTCTCCAGGTCAATTTACAGATGAGGAAACGTAAATAAATAGGGTTTAGCAATTTGTCCAGGATTACACAACTAGTATGTGACTTAGGAGAGATTTGAACTCAGGAAAATTATTCTTCCTGACTCCAGGTCTGGAGCTCTGCCTACTGTGCCACTTAGGTGACTCCTGCCAATGTAATTCATTCAACAAATGGTTATTGTCTGTAATAGATGTTTTCACTTATTTCACAGCCCTCCTCCTATTCCATGCTTCCATCCTCTTTGCCCCCAAAATAGGGGTCTAATGTTGCATTTTTCTGTTCATTTTCTTTCCATTACCTAGGCATGTTGCCACTTAATTACTTGACTTTTGGGCTTGTTGCCACAGTAGGACTCTGCAACCAGACAGAGGAGCTTCTGTCCCAAACATTTGGGTCTTCACAACTTCGAGATGTATTAGCTGGGTGGCCTCATTGAAGCCTCCATACGCTCCAGCAAGCTGGATACCCACCCCACAACCTCCCCCCACAGACCACAATCCTGATCCAGGGAGGTTAAAGAAAGAGCGATTACTCCCCAAGACTGATTGCTGGATCTCCCTACAATTCACAGACTAGGAGCTGAAGCTGCCACTGAAGCTGCAAAATGGCATGTGTGCAGTGTCTCCTCAGCCACTTTTTGCCCCCAGGGGAAGAAGCCTATGCATTGCCCAAATACTTGTCTCAAAGTCCAAAGGGCACTAACCTCTCATTTTGTCCTATGCATATCTGTGGTGATAATTCTGGAATCGATACAGCTGCTGGTGTTCTGGTGTCTCTCCAGTCAGCTGCTAGCCAGGGCACCCTGGGACTAAAACAACAACTCAGTTGGGCTTGGGTTCAGCTCCCAGAGCACTGCACTGTGCTGCTCTGGCTGCTACCTGCAGTGCTGCTGGGCTGTCTTCAGCAGGAGGTTAGCTTCTCTGTGTCATTCTGTGGGTGCTGGAACTCCAGAAATTGTTCAGAGTCCACCTTTTACATGGTTTGGAAGTGGTGTGGGGGAGATCTCCTTGGAGGTACCGTTTCTACTCTGCCATCTAGGCTCTACCCCCTCTTTTCACTTATTTCAAAAAGGTTTAAAAAATATTTTTTTTTTACATAATGTTGTATATGATGTTGATTTTAAGTCATTTTAATGTTTTTTTCTTGTTTTTTTTTTTAATTAAACAACTGCTTTATTACCTTCTGGTTTACATCATTCATTTCCACCAGATTTTGAGCTACAATTTTTCCCCCATTTTCCCCTACCCACCACCCCAGCATAGCAGTCCCACTAGATATCCCCTCATCCAATCTGCTCTCTCCCATATCTTCTCCCATACCACATTCGACTTTGCCATTAGGGCAAAGTGAATCTCTGAGCCCCAATGCCTGGACATCTTATGAAACATTTAATTTTAAAGCTTCAATTTTCAGATCCATTCCCTTCCTCCCTTGTCACCCACTCTCTCTGAGAAGATAAACAATTCAGCATGTGTTGTACTTGTATAGCTATACAAAACATTACCATAGTAGATATATTGTAAAAGACTGCTTGTATTTCCCTCCCACCCATCTCAACTCCCACCTTGTTCATTGCCTACTTTGATCCTGTCCCTCTTTGATATTGGGTACTTCCAACCTCCTCTCCCCCCAGATTGCCCTCCCCTCCATCACCACCCCTCTCATCCTCCTTTCCCCTACTCTAGAGTAGGGTGTGATACCCAGTACTTTATTTCCCCCAGTTACATGTAAACACAATTTTTAAAGCAATTGGGGTTAAGTAACTTGCTCAAGGTTACCCAGTCATTAATTATTTATGTGTGGGTGCTCATTTTCTGAGACTGGGACCGATCCCAGGTCATCCTGGTTCTGGGGCCGGAGCTCTTACTCACTGTGCTACCTAGCCACTAGGTAAACACAATTTTAATATTGATTTTTTAAAACTTTCAGTTCCAAATTCACTCCCTCCCTTCATTCTCTCCCCCGTCATTGAGAAGGCAAACAATTCTATATAGATTATACACATATGGCCTTACCAAATATTTCAATAATAGTCATGTTGTAAAAGAAAATAGAATAAAAAAACTCAAGAAACATAAAATTTTAAAAATGCTTAGGGGCAGTTAGGTGGGGCAGTTAAGTTGTGCAGTGAATAGAGCACCAGCCCTGGAGTCAGGAGGACCCGAGCTCACATCTGGCCTCAGACAAAACTCTTACTAGTCTTGTGACCTTGGACAAGTCACTTAACCCCAACTGCCCTCCTTCCCCCGTTCAAAAAGCAAAAAAAAAAAAAAATGCTTCAATATGTATTCAGACACCATCAGCTCTTTTTCTGAGTATGGATAATGGTTTTTAGCATAAATCCTTCACAATTCCCTTAGATCATTGAATTGTTGGGAATAGTGAAGGCATTCACAGCTAATCATCTTACAAAATTGCTGTTACTTTAGACACAGTACATTTCATTTTGCATCAGCTCATGTAAGTCCTTCCAGTTTTTTAAAGAGCATCCTGCTCATCATTTCTTATAGCACTCTTCTATTCCATCATAATCACATATCATAATTTGTTCAGTCATTCACCAATTGATGGAAATCCCTTCATTTTCCAGTTCTTTGCCACAAAAAGATGCTATATATATTTTTTGTTCAAAGAGGTTCTTTTGCTTCTTGTTTGGTTTTTTTTTAATCTCTTTGGGGATACAGACCTAGTAGTGGCATGTGGTTTTATTGCCCTTTGGGCATAATTCCAAACTGCTCTGCAAAATTGTTGAGTCATTTCAAAACTCCACCAACAAGACATGTCTCAATTTTCCCACATCCTTTCCAACATTTATTATTTTTCTTTTAGGTCCTATTAGTGAAGTGTGTATGAGGTAGTACCTCAGGATTGTTTTAATTTGCACTTCTCCAATCAATAGTGAGGTAGAGCTTTTAAAAAATATGGATATAGATAGCATTGATTACTTCATCTGCCTGTTCACATCTATTTACCATTTATCAATTGAGGAATGGCCCTTATTTTTTTTATAAATTTTACTCAGTTCATTCTGTTTGAGAAGAGGCTTTTATCAGAGAAACCTGCTTCAATTTTTCCCACAGTTACTGTTGATAACTGTTTTCCCCTCCATCCTATGATCCCTGTTTGTACTATTCTCTCTTTCCTTTTATTCTGTCTCTCTTCAGAACTGTTTTGCTTCTGATTCTCCCCTCCCCCAATCTGCCATTCTATCACCACCTACCCTTCTCTTATCTCCTTCCCCTCCCACTTTCCTGTCAGGTAAGACAGATTTCTATATCATCTTTACTGTGTATGTTATTCCCTCTTTGAGCCAAATCCAATGAAAGCAGATTCACACTCCTCCTTACCTCCTTACTCTGTACCTCCACAATTAAAGCTTGTTATTACCTCTTTTATGTGAGATAATTTATCCAAGTTTACCTTTCTCTTTCTCTTTCTCCCAGTATATTCCTCTCACCACTTAATTTTATTGTTTTAGATATCATCTCTTTATATTCAACTCACACCTGTACTCTCTCTCTCTCTCTCTCTCTTAAGGCACGTGTGTGTGTGTGTGTGTGTGTGTGTGTGTGTGTGTGTGTGTGTGATCTAAATGCCTTAATAATGAGAAAAGTCATATCACTTACAAATATCACCTTCCCATGTAGGAATATAAAGATGTTAACCCTGTTAAGTCCCTTATGGCTTCCCTTTCCTATTTACTTTTTTGAATTTTTCTTGTGTCTTATTTTTTGAAAGTCAAATTTTCTAGTCAACTCTCATCATCTCTTCAAGAATGCTATCAAGTACTCTATTTCATTAATTATCCATTTTTCCCATGAAGGATTCTACTAAGTTTTTCTCGGTCATTCTTGGTTGCCATACTACCTCTCTTACATTCAAGAATATCATATTGCAAGTCTTCTGATCCTTTAATGTCGAAACTATAAAATCTTGTGTTATCCTGACTGTGCTTCTACAATAGTGCAATTGTTTCTTTCTGCTTGCTTGAAATATTTTCTCCTTGACTTGGGAGTTCTGGAATTAGGCTATAATATTTCAGAGGGTTTACAATTTGGAATCACTTTCAGGAGGTGACCAGTAGATTAGCTCAACTTCTATTTTACCCTCTCATTCTTGGATATCAGGGAAGTTTTCCATGATAATATCCTAAAAGATGATATATAGGCCTTTTGCTTTAAATTATGGCCTTCAGGTAGTCCAATAATTTTAAATTATCTCTCTTGAACCTATTTTCTGAGTTAGAAGTTTCCAGTGATATAGTTCACATTATCTTCTCTTTTTATTCTTGTAGCATTGTTTTATTTTTCTCAATTCCTCATTGGCTCAGTTATATTTTTTAAGGAATCGTTTTCTTCAGTCAGCTTTTGCATGTCCTTTTCCATTTGGCCAATTCTACTTTTTAAAGAGAAAGTTTTTTTCAGTGAATATTTGTGCATCTTTCTCCATTATCAAATTCTGCTTTTCAAGGCATTCTTCTCCACATTGGCTTTTTTTTTTGTAACTCTTTTACGTTTTGGTGAATTTGGTTTTTTAAGGTTTTATTTTCTGGAGTATTTTTGTGTCTTCTTTGTGTCTTCTTCATTACCAAGTTGTTGACTCATTTTTAAAGCAATTGGGGTTAAGTAACTTGCTCAAGGTTACACAGCTAGTCATTATTTATGTGTGGCTGCTCATTTTCTGAGGCCGGTTTTGATCTCGGGTCATCCCAACTCCAAGGCCAACACTCTTACTCACTGTGCCACCTAGCCACCCCATGACTCATTTTTTAAAATATTTATTTTCATCACTCTCATTTCTCTTCCCCATTTTTGTATCTCTTGTAATTTATTTTCAGAATACATTTTTGAGCTCTACAATACCTGAGACCAATTCATATTATTCTTAGGAGCTTTGAATGTAGGGTTTTGACTTTGCTGTCTTCTTCTGATTTTGTATTTTTATCTTCCTTGTGACCGTAGTAGCTTTCTGTTGTCAATTTTTTTTTCCATTTGCATATTTTCCAAGGTTATTTCCAGAATTTTAACTCTTTGTTAAAGTGCTTCCAAGGTGGATCACACACTGTCACAAAAGACAGGGGGTTTGTGCAGCTGTTTTCAGAGATACTTCTAGGGATCTGTAAGTTTTCAGTTCTCCCAAGGTGGTATGATCTAAGGAGACGTGTTTATTGTTTATTTATCATCTGTACTGTGGTTGCAGCTTCTACAATGAAGGATCAGAGGGCTTCAAATATGATATTCTGGGAGGCAAAAGAAAGCACTCTTTTCTACCCTGGTAATGTGACAGTCTCTGCTCCACTGGGTCTAGTGAGCTCTCTAGAAGTGCAAATTTCTCTAAGAAAATCAAATTCAATCACCTGATAATTTAGATTGAAATTCAGTGTTTCTGAGAGACTAACACAAATTGAGAGTTAGCTGAGGTGTTATTTATACTGGACTATAAGTCAAGATATCTGGCTTTGGGTTCCAGATACATTGCCAATATGAGTATAGCTTTTCACCAATAATTCCTTTCCAAGTGTCAGTTTCCTTATTTCAACAATGTAGTATCTGAACTTATCTCCAAAATCTCTTCCATGTCATTAGTGTAACTATTTACTAGTATAACCACATGCTCTGATTCTCAAACCTCTTCCTGGTATTTACTACCTGTGAGACCTTAGGAAAATCATTTATCTCTAACTTTTGACTTCAATTTGCTTATATGTAAAGTGATAATTTGTGGCTAGATTTTTAAGATACCTTCTACTACACCCTACAATACATTGAATGGGATTGTAGAAGATATTATGAACTTTTATCCTTTGTGAAATTATCATACACATTCTGTGGTGTTACAATATATTTTGTATAGTCTCTAAAACGTCTGCATTCTTTTCCAGTAGAAAGAAATAAAAATCCCACATGCAAATGTAGTAGGGATATTTAAAATTAGTTATATAGAAATTATTTTGAATATTTCCTAATGAAATATCATTTGTAAAGAATGTTGTTAGGAGAGTGCTTTGTTTCAGTTTGGAGTAGCAATAAAGGACATCTGGAAACCATTCCAACTATAGCTGTTTTAATTCTTTGCTACTTAAATAATCTTGGTTGAGAAGATACAGCATCAGTAAATTATTGCAGTACACATAGACCAAGAAATGAGACAGAAATGCAACTCTTTAATCACATCTTTATAAATGAAAAGACTTAAATCAACTGGAATTTGCAAGATAATTTTTTTTTAAATAGAAACCATACATTGCCAGAATGTGTTTAATATAAATAGCCTAGTTACAGTACCACAAACCTGGAAGTCAGGAAGACAAGGTTTTAGTTCAAGTGCCACCAGTGACAAGATGTATGAACCTAATACTAGCTATTGAACCTTACTTTGCCTTGATTTTTTCATCTGGTGATAATAATATATCCTTCTTATATGCCCTTCAGGGATGTTTTGAAGATTAATGAGCTAATGTCAGAAAAGCACTTAGAGTTCCACAGAAGAAAAGTGCTGTATAAATATGAGGTATTATTAGCAATAGTTATACTTATGCCTCAGCAGAAGAATCCCTTTAATGGCAAATATCTCACATGCCATTTGTCTCTATTAATTACTATTTCACAAACCCAAGGGAAAAAAACTCTGTGGCCCCCAAATCTGTCTCTTTTGGTTAACATCATCTTTTTTATTTTCAGGAAGAGAAAGTGGGAGGGAGAAAGAGTTGGTGTGGGGAGGGGATGCAAGAGAAAATGAAAAAAAGAGAAATACATTTTAATATATTATCCTCTCTATAATATCTCTTTAAAAAAACACCCATTCTCATCCTGAAAATGTTCAGGCATAAGGAATATACTTTTTGGAACAAGTACCTGTTTGATCCAGGGCAAATAGGGTGTCTTTAAGGCATTGTATTCAATGGTTCCTTATATTTGCCTCAAGAGTAAGACCATTCTATTTTAAATATCTCAACATGTTGGGAAATTATTTTCATAGAGTCAAAAATCAGCCTTTCTCATTTAAAGGCTTACAGGAAAAATCAAATTCTTCTTCAATATGACAACAACTCGGAAAATTGGAAACTACAACTGAATCTCAGTCTTCTTTTCTTCTTAACCTATTTAATCTATGGCATATTTGATAAACAATATGAATTTGTCATCATTTTGATAAATATTAACCTTAAGAGAAGCATGAAAAAAAGAGATGTATAGTGAGACAGTTGCAGTTATTAAGTATCTACCATTTCTTCCAAGTGCTGTGTTAAGCTCTAGGAGCACATGGAAAGGCAAAAGGCAATGATCTCAAGTCGCTTATACTCAAATGAGACAAACAACAGGTTAACAGCTTTGTAATACATATGTATACATATACATATATATATATATGTGTGTGTGTGTGTGTGTGTGTGTGTGTACATACATATATTCATACATAAATGCGTGTACATGCTTATATGTATGTGTGTATTTATATATTTGATAAAGTTTAGATAATCAAAAAAAGAAAGCATTAGCCTTAAGGAGGATTGGGAAAGACTTGTGTTTCAGATCTTGAGGAAAGAGGACAAAGGTATGGAATGATCACCATGGTGGTGAAATAACAAGTTAGCAAAAGCAGACTAGAAGTATTATTATGTCAGTAGTCATGGACCAGTTGAGGCTATAAAAAAAATAAATAAAAATCTATAATTTGTCCACAAAGACAATGCCACTTGGCTTGTATGTTTGAAGAGCAAAAAACTTCACTAATTTGAAAGACTCATGAATTTTACTGCAGTAAAATAAACTCTTTTTTTCTTTTGTATGACCCATCTGCAAATACATATTATTATGTGTCATTTGTTTTAATCCTTTACAGTAGTTTCAGGCACTTGTGAAATCTGCACAAAATTCGGAACAACTAGCAATGCCAAAAGAACAGACTTTTATTGGGTAAGCTTTGACCAATACACATTAAAGTTTAATGATTGATTAGATACTGAAGGTTGGAAGAACAGACAGGGGAAGTGAAGAAAAGACTACAGTAAGAGCAGTCATGGAATTCTTGGGATAGTGAGTGGAAAAAATAAACTAATATTAATCTTAGAGAGAGGTCATTCAGCTCCTCTTATATGTAATATGATGGCTTCTGCCATGAGGTCACTCCTAACAATATGAAAGACAAAGTAGAATCTTATCTCCTCTAGCAGGGTAGCATCCTATATTGTCCAGAAGCAGCCATCTTCCAAATTGGTGTGATGGACTGATACTAGACCTATGAAAATAAAGACAACAGATAATTGAAGTCTAAGGCAACAATTTAAAAAGCCATGACCTTGAATTTTATAGAAGGAGTAGAGGTCCATTGAGACAAACCTTATTGATCACACTATTTTGACGTCAAACATAAGAATATATCATTAATGGTATTGCATGGGTCATCATTTTTTTCTAGTATAAAAGTTTTCTAGTATGGACAATTCCAGAAAGTGGAATATAAGCACAAGGAAGGGATTTTCTAGAATAAAGGCTGCTTGTCACATGAATGAGTAACCCTTCCCTTTTTTATATTCTCTGGACTACCTTTGGTATTAATGTATACCAAATGTCTCATAAATTGAGAAGACTACAATCAAACCTTTTCAAAAGTAATCAAGGAATATGGAATTCATTTCAAAAGGCATTTAACATAAAGTTGCATTTGATGGAGCAGCTATGTAATGAAGTGATAGACCACTGACCCTAGAGTCAGGAGGACCTAAGTTCAAATTCAGCCTCAGACACTTTCTAGCTGTTTGACCCTGGGCAAGTCACTTAACTCTAATTGCCTCACCAAATAAAGAGGAAAACAAATGCAATTGAATACAGTATAATACATAAAGTCCAATAAGAGATGGAATGATATTCAAAAATGCATGAATTTAAAAGGAAATAATATTTTAGAAATGAGTCCTTCCTCTTCCATTAGGATCAAATAGTCAGATAAAATCAAAATCAGAAAGTTTATTTTGTTTATTTAATTTAATCCTGGGGAAGAAGTTGCAACATTCATTGTAATGCCATTTCTATTCATTATATTTTAAACAATATAATCATGGAAATTTTACTCTTATGCTAACCACTAATATAAGCAAATATTTAGCAATTAATACACATTTGCTTTGATACAATTTAGGCATCAACAATCTTATACTTAAGAAGATTGTTTGATATTATCAAATGAAAATTATTTTACTTTGTGATGAATGTCAAATAAGCTCAAAATGGTGGCTTTGTTTGGCTAAATGTACAAAATGCAAAAATGCTTCTGTTTTGAAAAGCATTAAGTATAGAAAATAATTAATTCTCAATGCAGATGTTCTTACAACTGGGAAAAATAGTGAAGGGCAGTAAAGATGAAGACACAGTGTTTTTAATTAGCAGCCAACTTTTTTTTTTTCTCTGTAGCTCATTGTACTGTCTACAATTTTTTGCAGTCTGGTGAAACAGGGTAAACATGGGACACCCACATCTGTTTTCAGGTGGAACACAGGAAAATAAAGGACAGTTTTGGAAAACTGAATTTATTCATCTTTGAACATTCAGAGGAACATTCTTTGAGAAAGTAACATGATATACCTCTTGGTCAATGCATGACTTTTCATAATACTACCAACAATTAACCCCAATAAGCTAAACAAGGCACATTCTCTATATAGAGAGATGAAAAACTATATGTTGGCATCTTATCTAGCCCATGTTTCCCCACTTTGAAAACTATTTTCCTGCCCTTGAAGATAATAAAATACGTTATTATATCTCTCTTACACACTTGTGTATTATTTAATGTTATAAATATTAATGTCATACTCCTTTATTAAACTGTTAATTCATTGAAATTAGGAACTGTATGTTATCCATACTATGTATCTTCCTCATAATCTATCACAGTGCTCCACACTTAGGTTCTTAAAAATGTCTTTTTTTATTTAATTCGATGGAAGTTCTGTATTAAAAACAATATTTATTTTAATGTAATATTGACAGCATTAGTCTTCATTGAATTTTATTATAAAAATATTGCTAAAAATTAAAACATTATAAATGTAAAGAAAAATGCATGATTCACTTTATGGTAATGTGTATAAAAGAAATTATACTCACTGGGTAGTCAGAGCAGCTCAATCCTAGTCTAATTTTACCATTTATGAGCTTAAGTTTTTTTAGTCAATTTTCATAAATATTCAATGTCCCAATGCATTAGAATTTTATCCATGTACTGCAAGTCCTCCGGGATCAAAAATATATATTTTACAAACTGGTCTAACCTACAGTTCCAATGATATTAATTATTGTTCCCCTTTATACATATTGCAATTCAGCAGTTCTGGCCTTCTTACTGTTCCTCAATGTAATGGCAAGCACAAAAGTAGTTCTCACCTTGTTTCAGCTATTGAATTAACATCTTGTTTCAGTTCAAGTTTCTTTTGAGCCTTGTATCAAGGCCTCTAAGAAGCAGAATATGTGAATGCTACAAATTGTGAACTCAAGAACTCCTGAACTCTTGCAACAGGAAAGGGAGAAGCTAATTATCATATATAAGGAGAGACCCAGGCTAGAGACAAGAGAACTTATAAGAGGACTCTTGTGGTGGCAGAGTCAAGAAGAAGAAAGCTTGTGGTATCCTGGCACTCAGTTTGTCTGCTTTGTCTTTGTTGATGTTTGTTTGTGGTACTTTGTACAGAAGCCCTGGGACATTACTGGAAGCCCTGAAGGAGGATTTTCTGGTTGTATGTTTACAGAAGTCCTGGAGGAGGGTTTTGGAGATCCTGAGACTTTACTGATGATTTGTATTGACCTCTTGGACCTGTGTTGATTTCTATGCTGATGATTTATTGTGACTTCTTGGACCTTTTTTGTGGGTCTGTGTTGACTTCTGTGTTGATGATTTGTGTTGAGTTCTAAGACTTGTTGGTGGGTCTGAGTTGATTTCACAGGCAAATAGTGAATGGATGATGGTGCCAGCAATGTGCATGAATATTATTGTGGCTCTGTCAAGCTTTGTCTTCCCAGAAACAGGAACTGTGAAGGAAGGTGGAGTGGACATTGTGAGCTTCAATATGGAATGGGAAATGGACAAAGAACTGGAAAAGGCGATGGACAAGGAACTGGGAGCTACCTGCCTTTGAATCCAGGCAAAAATTGGAGCTGGTACCATGGAAGAGGGACCATGGAAGCTAAGAGCCAGCCTTGAGTCAAGCTGAAAGAAGACTTTAATTGGATACTGTGTACGGAGAAGATTATTATTTACTGTGGCCTAGGGGTAGAGAAATTTTACTTCTGTACTTTGTGATTGAATTAAGGATTTTCTTATTGACTAAATGAATTCTCTTTGTTTAAACCATGTGACTACTTTGGTGAAAATTATGTGGCCATTTTAGTGATATTGTTGACTTGTGACATGGTGAACACTCTATTTTGATTTTCTGTGATAAGTTGTAACATTGTGGATGCTTTACCTTTATTTTCTGTGAATGTTTTGCCCTGCTTTGTTATCAAACAGAGAGTTTACTGTACTGTATGTATAATCAGAACATTAAAAGCTGTTCACAGCAGGAGTCCTCTGTAAAGCTGCACGTGCTTGGCTTTACCCTAATACTTGAAATCACCTTGCTCATACTTTTGCTCTGGCTGTCACTTATTTTTTGAATGGAGTTTATCCTCACTTCCATCTCCTAAAATCTCTTGTTTCTTATTCTACTTTGCCCCCACCCTATCCACTGGCTCAAATTTCAATTTCAACGTGAGGTCTTTCCAGATGGCCCAGTTAGGTTGTGCCTCCCCCTTAAAATTACATTGTAACTATATTATATTCAATTAATATATACTTAAGTCTCATCTGCATTATGTAATCCCCTAATTCAAATTTCCAGTCATAGGTTGGGTACACAAGTAGTTATTCTCAAATGAAAGACTTCTCCTGTGTGTCTGGGTCTCCTAAAATTCTAGTCCACAAATCTCTACCAGGGTAATTTGCCTTACCAATCATCCAGTAGAAACATTTAGTTCAAAGTAAGACATTTACCAAGTTGCCATCATTAGAAAAGAGGCTTCAATTTAAAATCCTTGGAGGAAAGATTATTTTTGCTTTTGTCTTTATAGTCCCAGAACTTAACATAATGAGCATTGTTAGCATTCAATAAACATTTTTGATTGATGATTTTGCTTGATGATCCCTTTTGTGTACTTCAAGCACAGTTTGCATCAATGGAGTAAATTAATAGCCAAAAATGAAAATAGAAATGGAAACTTAGGTACAGAATATTATTCTCTAGAATGAAAAATGTGAGAGTCCCTTTGCAATGTTTCTATCAGACCACACCTGAGGTATTTTGTTGACTTCTGGTTGCCATATATTAGTAAATAAATTAAAAAAAAACATGGAAATTATCCAGAGATCAGAAAGTAGAATGGTGAGTGAACGTGAAATGATACTGTCAGGAAATTAATTGAAGGTTATGAAAAGAGAAAACCAAGAGCTGAGAATGGCAATAGAGGAAAGTATGTATGGAGGAGGGATATAGTTTTCTTTTTACTTCCCATATTTGGGGGTTATAAAATGTTCCCAAATGTTCCCAAAAGGTAGATATAGGACTAATGGGTGAAAGCTACAGAAAGATTGAAATTCAGGGTGAATAATTGAATACAATTGCCTCTTACAGAAAGAAATGTGTATGCCTACAGATGTATTATTTTTTCAGAAGGTGAGTTTCAGGGGTATTTTAGTGGGGGTCTGTAGTTCAGATAGGAAATTGGAATAGATAATCTATGGCATTAGGATTCAATCTTTTTTCCCCACATTTCTTCAAATTTTGAATTTATATTTCCACACCAGAACTGAGAGTAGAAAGGGCGAAGATAGGAAATTTCCTACAATGCCATATTTTTGGGAAGCTATGATGAAATTACATTTTTAGTATTACTTTTTCTAAATACAAACATATTTAATTTCTCCCTAACTTTTCTTCATCATATAGTATAGGTATTTATGACTGTAGGTATGAAAGAAATTAAATGTTTTATGGTAAAGGTCCAAAGCCCCAAGGGATTAGCAATAGTTGAGGAAACAATTTTCACATCTTGCCTAAGGCACACATTTGATATGCTCTGCTTCTGGTTCTCAGTTATACTCATTATATCATAAAGACTTTGGAAGGGAAGACATCATGTAATATTTGAAAAAAAATCTGAAGGGGGATCTTTAGTCCACTTGATTCAAAAAGAATTCACACTTAAATTGATTTGCCATTCATTCATACTTGTACTGCTGCACAAATGCTAACACAGTGCCCTTGGAAGCTGGAATGGGAAGAAGAGAGTAACCTTACCATTGGTGCTAAGAGAATGGTTTGTAATATTCAATGATATGAGGACTTTTTCCTGTAGGGAGTTTCCTTCAGATGACAGCTAAAGTCTCACTTAAAAAACAAAACTTTCACAGTACTCCTAAATACTAGTTTCTTTCTTCTGAAATTAGATAGATAAACACATAAATATACCATAGAGATACAGGGCTAGAAAGAGTTACATGTAGATTTATCGTTAGATAGTTTTTGTCACTCAATAACTTTTTTTTTTTTAGTTCAGTCTGACTCTTTGTAATTCTATTTGGCATTTTCTTGGCAAAGATAATAGAGTGATTTGTCATTTCCCTCTCTAACTTATTTTGAAAATGAGGAAATAGATAATAAAGGTTAAGTGCTCAGATTCACACAGCTATTAAATGTCTGAAGTAAAATTTGAACTCAGGAAGATGAGTACACTTGATTCTAGACTTGGCCCTCTATCCACTGTACCACATAGCTGCCCAATGAGAGATTAGATATATAGATGGATAGATAGATAGTTAGTTAGATAGATAGATAGATAGATAGATAGATAGATAGATAGATAGATAGATGGATACATGTATTTATGTAAACATGTATGTATTAATAACACATTTAATGAACTATGTGCTTATACAGATTCATGTAAAGGCACAAGAAAAATAATGATGTGTGACTGTCTAGGTAGTATTTCTAGTAGAAAACATTAGGAGTTGGAGATTCTGGAAAAAAGTAAATTATAATTTTAAATTTTCAGTGATTCTCAATGAAAAAAGCAAAGGTGGTGGTACATAATGAAACCAGTATGATTGTACAGGGTTCTCTCTAATATTAATCCATGGCCTTATATACTTCCTTTTCCACAGTATTTGCTTAATAAATGGATGTCTAAACAAATGTAATTGAATAAAATTGAAATTGATATAGAGGAATATGAGTAAAAAGAAACATCATTTTATATTATATGAAAATATCATATAACTGAAAGTCATTAACCTATGAAAATAGTTTCAAGAAGGCTAAAGTTAGGAATAAATTCTGTGTAGAAATGCTAAAAACAATTTTGAGCTTACATAATTGGCAAATTTTTATGATTTAAAAATCATCACTTTTATATCATCATCAGACTCAAATTACAAGAAGATAAAAGATGACATGAGGTACTTAAAACAGCCTAATATTCATGGAAGAAGAACAATTTTCCTAGAAATCAGTGTCAAAGTGAAAAAAGTTGATAAAATCTTATTAGGTAATTGGATTTTGCCTTTTCCCCAGCATTTTCATCTGCTGTCTGCTAAGAAAATTATTATTCATTCATCTCCATCGCATTTTTTTTTACTCATTGTGGTCAGAGAATCTAGTCAATAGAGAAATAGAAGTGGCTTACTGGGAAATAAAAGACTAGAAAAAGCAAGATGAGTGGATCTCATTTGATAAATGAATTACATATTCTGTCTTTTTTTTCTTATGTGTTTGTGTTTTGACTCCTTATACCTAAAAAATAGTGTGTCACCCCCACTCTTTCAAGAAAGGACAGAGTCCTGGTATTGATGAAAGAAGAGGAAGTGAATTGGAGAATGATAGCAAAAGTAAGTGAATTATGTATAGTACTCTAGTTTCATGTTTCAAATATTCTATCTGGAAAATATCTAATGTGAAGTAGAAATTAATCAAAAGAAGTGTCAAAATGAGACATTAATGGTTGGTGATCAATATTTTAATTTAGTAGATTGAGGAAATTTTTATAGTGAATTTCAAGGATTTGGTTTCCCTCTTGCATAGAGCTGAGCAAAAACTATATATACACAAAGTTGTGTGTGTAAACAAAATAAAAGAAAAAATAAAATTTAATGGTGGTATTTTCATAATTTCTTGCATTTGATGCTAAATAATATCTTGTATTTTGATGTTAAACAATTTCAAAAAGAAAGGTGAAATTTTAAAGTAAATATCAGTTCCAAATATAAGCAATCATAGTTCTAAAGCAAAATACGAATTGAGACTAGTCTTTATGGTGAAGGAGAAAAAAAATGGAGGTTTTCTTTACCTATATTTAGTGATATGAGAGACATCACAGAATGTATAAGATCCATTCATGGCTTGGTTAAGATGATAATAATAGAAGTAAAATGAATCAAATTTTAATTGATTATTTTAAATTTTTACTTCTAAAGAAAATGTGAAGGATCAAGCAATGATTATGACAGTAACAAAAAAATTCTTGTCTTGAGGCCAAACTAAACATAAGAGAATGCCAGAACAATCCTAATTATGTAATTGAGATGAAGTTGGGGTGGCTAGGTGGCGCAGTGAGTAGAACATCGGCCCTGGAGTCAGATGGACCTGAGTTCAGATCAGGCCTCAGACACTTAATGCACACACAAATAAAAACCTAGCCGTGTGGCCTTGGGCAAGTTACTTAACCCCAATTGCCCTCTAAAAACCAAAAAAAGAAAAAAGAAGAGATAAAGTCATCTAACCCAGAGGATTAAATTTCTGGTTAGCACAATAAGTGGTAGAACTGATTGATTATTTACTTTTATAATGTTTGGAATATCTGTGAGAATCAGAGATTCATTTGAACTGGAGAAATAATTGTGTTTTGTAAAATAAGGAGAAGAGAAATTTTTCAACTCTGACCCTGTTAGATTGGCTTCCTGAAAAAAAAAATCCTAAAATATGTTATTAAAAGAATGATTTCTTAGATCTTGAAAAGTGAAACATTGATCAATAAAACTTATCCAGAGTAAGTCATGCCACTGATCAAGATGTCTGTTTTCTGCTTCTCAGTAGTGTTGTATTAGATCATAGGATTTGTATGAGTATGCATTTTCAGTCTTAATCAATGTGCTGACATATTTTCTTTAATTATACTTATTTGCAGATGAAAAGGAAGGATTCTAGATAGAGAAGAGTCATCAATAAGTTATTTTTATCAAGGATGAGAATATGATTTCATTGCAATAAGATTATTTTAGTAATAACAATCAATATCAGTGCCAATAAGAGGCAACCTAGTGTAATAGATAGAGAGTTTATCTCATAATAATAATAAAATAGCTAAAGTCCAGTAACGAAAAGCATGTCTTGCTATCTGACCTGGGAAGAAAAATCAGCTAATATTTTTGTTTCCCAGGAAAAGCTCTGTGAATCATAAGTTGTAGAGAACTCAAAGGAGTTCCCCAGATCCACTAATGAAATGTTCCCCTCCCCTATACATTTATCTGAAAGGTTACAGGGCAGATAAGCAGGAGTACTTATAATCCTGTTTGTATGTAGAGAACTTTTGGTGTCCCCCAGCCTTGCCAAAGGAATGTTCCCCTCCCTTATACAATTATCTGCAAAGTTACAGGGCAGATAAGCAAGAAGGTGTGTAATCTTTTTTTTTTTTTTCTGTTGTTGTTTATGTCTTTGGATATTGCCCTAATAAATAACTAACCATAAGCAAGGGCAAATAGTAAACAAGATCAAGGGAGGGTCCTTGTACATTGTCTGCATTCTTTTAAGGTGTCTGCACTCTTTTGGGTCATATAGACCTTCTGTTAGAGGGCATCTAAACTCTGTGAGACCCTTGAGTCTTTGGCTCTATATGAAATGGTCCTTTAATAAACAGACTTTTGATTACACCCCCATCTCTTTATTCTCACCACTTGCTAGGCTACCAACTGCTCTGGCCGAAGAAAATGGCACCCACAACACAGGGCATCAGGACTGCTGTTGAGTCTTTAGTAACAGATCCCCAAGATTTGCCAGCAAGAAGCAGACTGCATGAAATTTGAGGGGCAACTAATTTCTTTCCAGGTAAAATGAAGACTCTAAGAATGGTGGTTGTCTTAGTGAAGGGCTTAAAGGATGAAGAAAAAAAATCTGAGAATATTACAACTTATAGTGTGTAAGAAAGGGATTACAGGTAAGAAACAGATTCTGAAAAACAGTTTTTAAAATAGTCTATCATGTAGCCCCATGGTTCCCTGGTGGCTCTGAGGTCAGAGGACCTGATTGGGAAAAAGTGGGAGAAGCGAGGGACTCTGGTTACATCTTTGCAATTTATAATGTCATTAAAGTTTGCCTTGCAAAAAAATGGTCTTGAAGAAATATTGAATGTTATACGTGAGAATGGAGGTAGTGACTCAATGAGTGAGAGTGCTGGCCACAGAGTCAGGAGCATCCAAGATTGGCTCCAGCCTCAGTTACTTAGCACCCACACATAAATAACTACCATGTAACCCTGATCAAGTTACTTAACCCCAATTGTTTAAAAAAAGTGTGATGTGGAAAAGGAGCTCCAAAAACTAACCAAGGAAAATTATCTGATAAAAACTAGAATCAACAAAATTGAAGCAAATAAATATATGAGGAACCAAGAATTAGTAAAAAAAAAAAATGTCAAGTGTGTCAAAATGGTGGAGTACAAACATAACTTCCTTGGTGCTCCTGCCCACACCACTTACATATTTATGCAAAAGGGGACTGTAAACAAACTTTGGAGGTACAGAACCCACAAAATGACACAGAGAAGCTAAACTCCTGCTGAACACAGCCTGGCAGCCCAGGGTGACCGGCCAGCACAACTCTCTGGGGGCCAATCACAGTCCTTTTGTATTGGAGGTTTTAGCCCCAGGGCATCCAGACCAGCAACCAGCTGGAGGGACTACATAACAGCAGCAGCTGTGGCATTTCCAGAACACATAGATGCTGAGGACAAAGTGAGAGCTCACTGTAGTATGGACTTTGGGACTAGTGAGGAGAGCATGTCAGCCTCCTTCCCTGGGGGTGAGAAGGCAGTGAGTAGCCCTGCAGCACAGCCTGCCACTTCGCAGCCTCAGATCCTGGCCTGCTGACTGTAGGGGGATCCAGCAACCATTCTGGGGGTGTAATCACTTTTGTCTTAACATTCTTGGATCTGGATTGTGGTTTGGGGTGGAGGTCTTGGGTCTGTGACCAGCTTGCCAGAGCATGTGGAGGCTTCAGAGAGGGAACCAAACTAATAACTGTGGCATCTGAGAAAACCCCAGCAGTTGGAACAGAAGCTCTGCTGGCTGGTAGCAGAGTCCTACTGTGGCAACAAGCCCAAAAGTCAAGTAATTGAGTGGCAACATGCCTAGGCAAAGGAAACAAAATAAAGTGAAAATTCAATATTAGACTCCTATTTTGGGGGCAAAGAGGATTGAAGCATGAAGCAGGAGTAGGACTCAGAGGTCAGAAGTCCTTCACCAAAAGCCCCAAATGAGAATCACCTTCTGAAAAAGATCCCAAAAAGAAAACTCCTAGGAATATAATAGCCAGGTTACAGAATTCCCAGATCAAGGAGAAAATATTACAAGCAGCCAGGAAGAGAAAAGTTGGATACTGTAGAAATGCAATTAGGATAGCTCAGGTTCTGGCAGCTTCTATACTGAGGGACTGAAAGGCCTGGAATATGATATTCCAGAGGGCAAAGTAGTTGGCATTAAAACCAAGAATCACCCAGCAAAACTGAGTATCATTTTTCAGGGGAAAATATGGTCATTCAGTGGAATAGAGGATTTTCAGGCATGGCTAGGTGGTGCAGTGAGTAGTGCGTTGGCCCTGGAGTTAGAAGGACTTGAGTTTGGATCTGACCTCAGATTCTTAATTCATACACAAACAACAGAAACAACAAAAACCTAGCCATGTGACCTTGGGCAAGTTACCCCAATTGCCCTCCAAATAGAAAAAAAAAGTTTGGAATAGAGGACTTTCAAGCATTTTTGATAAAAAAAATACAGAGTTGAATAAAAAAAATTGACATTAAGATACAAGAAGCAAGGGGCATCTAGGTGGCACAGTGATTAAGAGTGCCAGCCTCGGGGATGGGATGACCCAAGATCCAATCCGTCCTCAGAAAATGAGCACCCACACAGAAATAATGACTAGCTGTGTAACCTTGAGCATGTTACTTAACCCCAATTGCTTAAAAAAAAAAGATACAAGAAGCAAGAGATGCTTGAGAAGGTTGACAGGGAAAAGAAATCCTAAGGAACTTAAGAAAGTTGAGCTATTTATATTCCTACATGGAAAAAATGATATCTGTAACTGATGAAACTTTTATCAGTATGAAAATAGTTGAAGAAGGTTATAAAGGCATATAAATACATATGTGAATGTTTATATGTGTATATCTATATCTATATATATGTGTGTGTGTGTGGGGGTGTGTATATATATATATATATATATATATATATATATATATACATATATATATATATGTTTACAGGTATACATAGAGGGCACAGAACCAATTTAATGGGAAGAGATTATACTTAAATGGTGAAATTAAGAGGTGAGAGAGAAATATAACAAGATGCGATGGGGAGATACAGAATGGGGTAAACTAACTTATATAGAAGTGTCAAGGGGAAATGGCTACAAGGGATGGCAAGAACAGGAAGGCAAAAAGGAACATTGAATTTGGATCAGGAAGAGAATGACATACATACTAAATGGGATATCTCAGCCTAAAAGAGAGTAGGGGGAATGGGATGAGAAGGGGCATGATGAAGGAAAGAAGGGGTGAGGGAAGTTGTAAGTACCCACTTTTGGAAAGGGATAGGATCAAAGTAGGGAATACAAGAAGTTGGAGGTGGGATGGGAGGGAGGGAAATATAGCCAGTTTTTAAAAATTTATTTAGTATGGTAATTTTTTTCATAACTACACATATACAACATATATTGAATTGCTTATCTTCCCAGTAATGGTGGGTGACAGGGGAGGAAGGGAATGAATCTAGAATTCAAAGTTTTAAAATCAAATGTTTAATATATATATATATATATCATATTATATATATATATATTATATATATATATGTATTATACTATTGTTCATATAATTGGGAAATAATTTCTACAGGCATTGGGGCATACAGTTTCACCTTGCCCTACAGAAAAAGTCGAACGGGGCATGGGAGAAGATATAGGAGAGAGCAGATGGGGTGAGGGGACATCCTGTGGGACTGATATTCTGGGGTGGTGGGTAGGGAAATAATGGGGGAAATTGTAACTCAAAATCTGGTCGAAATGAATGATATAACCAGAAGTTAATAAAGCTTTTGGGGGAAAAAATGTCAACAATGAAAAATTAGAAAAAGAGGTAAAATACCTCAATGGAAAAATAACTGACCTGGAAAACAGATGCTGGAGAGATAATCTGAGAATCATAGGCCTACGGGAAAATCACAATGAAAAAATGAGCCTGTACAACATCTTCCAAGAGCTCCTCAAGGAATATTTCCCTGAGATACTATATCTGGAAGGTAAAATAGAAATAGAGATAATACACTGGTCACCTCTTGAAAGAGATCCCAAATTGAGAAGTTTGCTAAATGTTTTGCCAAAACTCCAGAACTATGATGTAAAGGAGAAAATACTACAAGCAGCCAGAAAGAAACATTCAAATATCGTGTACCCACAGTGAGGATCGCATAGGACCTGGCAGCCTCTACACTGAAATATTGAAGGAAGTGGAATACAATTTTTTGCATGGCAAAGAGTTTGGTTTACAAACAACAATCACCTACCCAGAAAAACTGAACGTATCATTCCAGGCAAGGAGATGTTCTTTCAATGATATAACAGATTTCCAGACATTTCTGATGAAAAAGCAGAGCTCAATTGAAAATTCAACCTCCAATTATGAGATGCAAGAGAGACACAGAAACGTAAAAAAAGAAAACACTCTCTCTCTCACACACACACACACACACACACACACACACACACACACACACACAGAACATAATATTTAACAAGAGCAAACTGTTTATAGACACGTAGAGGGTATGTGTATAAATTAAACAAAATTATGATTAAATAAAACCTTATTAAGGGCTACAAAGTAACTTAAATTGAAGAAGGTGAAAGAATGAAGCACAAAAGGATAAATTATGCCAGACAAAGAAGGATAAAAACAATATGGTAGAGAGAAATAAGGGAGGGACATGAGCATTTTATGAGCTTTTCCCTCTTTGGTTCTGGTGTCAGGAGGTAAAAACCCAACAAGGTAAGCATAGAATTCTATCAAGAAGAGGTGCAAAAAATATCATAATAGAAGAAAAGAGGGGTTTGAAGAAGAAATAAAAAAAAAAACTACATTAAGTATAAAAATCTATTATATCCTACAGGAAGTAGGAGGGGGGAAATGGCAAAGAATGGGGGGAGTGGCTAGAAGGGAGGGAAGAAATAAGGGGGAAGGGGAAGAAAGGGGAGGGGAACTGGTTAGAAGGGAATACTGAGGGAGGTGGTTGTCAAAAGAAAAACTCCTAAGGAGGGGAAGCGTAGAAAAATAAAAGCATAAACAGGTGAGGGTATAGGATGGAGGGAAAAAGACATATATTAAACAACTGTGAAAGTGAATGGGATGGGGCAGCTAGGTGGCACAGTGAGTAAGAGCGCCGGCCTCGGAGTTGGGATGACCCAAGATAGAATCCGGCCTCAGAAAATGAGCACCCACACACAAATAATGACTAGCCGTGTAACCTTAAGCAAGTTACTAAACCCCAATGGGATGAACTCTCCCATAAAATAGAGGCAGATAGCAGAATGGATTAAAATCCATAATATTACAATATGCTGTTTACAAGAAATACATCTGAAACATAGGGATACACACAGGGTAAAGGTAAAAGGCTGAAGTAAAATATATCATGCCTCAATTAAAGTGAAGGAAAAGAGTGGTAGCAATCCTTATTTCATATAAAGGAAAAGCAAAAGCTGATCTAATTAAAAGAGATAAGGAAGGAAACTTTATTCTGCAAAAAGGCACCATCTAGAATGAAACAATATCATTACTTAACATGTATGCACCAAGTGTTATAGCATCCAGATTCCTAGGGAAGAAGGTAAGGGAATTACAGGAAGAAATAGATAGCAAAACTATTCTAGTGGGGGACCTTAATCTTCCCCTCTCTGAACATGATAAATCCAACCTCAAAATAAACAAGAAAGAATTTAAGGAGGTGAATAGAATTTTAGAGAGTGTAGGTATAATAGATTTCTGGAGAAAACTGAATGTCAATAAAAAGAAATATACCTTCTTCTCAGTGGTACATGGCACATACAGAAAAAAAAAATTGACCATGTATTAGGACATAAAACCTCAGAATTCAGTACAGAAAGTCAGAAATATTAAATTTGTCATTCTCAGATCATGATGCAATAAAAATCATATGCAATGAAGGGCCATAGAAAGATAGACTAAAAACTAATTAGAAACTAAACAATTTATTCCTAAAGAGTGTGTGTGTGAAACAAGAAATTATAGAAACTATCAGTAATTTCTTTCAAGAGAATGATAATAATGAGACAACATACCAAAATTTCTGGGATGCAGCAACGGCAGTAATTAGGGGAAGTTTTATATCCCTGAGTATATACATAAATAGGTCAGAGAAAAGGTAGGTCAATGAATTGGACATGCAATTGAAAAAGCTAGAAAAAGAAGAAATTGAAAATCCATAATTAAATACTAAATTATAAAAAATGAAAACCAAAGGAGAGATTAATAAAATTGAAACTGAGAAAACTATTGAATTAATTAATAAAACTAAGATATGGTTTTATGAAAAAAACCTAGAATTGATAGAATCTTAGCCAACATGATAAAAAACGAAAGTAGAAAACCAAATTATGAGTATCAAAAATGAAAAGGGTGAATCTACCTCCAATGAAGAAGAAATTAATAAAATATTTAGAAATTATTTTGGCAAAACATATGCACACAAATTTGACAATCTTAGTGAAATTGATGAATATTTACAAAAATAAAAGCTGCCCAGATTAATTGAAGAGGAAGTAAATTACTTTAAAAAAACCCATCTCAGAAAAAGAAATTGAACAACCCATCAGTGTACTCCCTAGGAAATAAATTTCCAGGGCGAGATGGATTTACCACTGAATTCAATCAAAAATTCAAAGAACAATTGATTCCAATTTTCTACAAACTAAGTGGGAAAATTAGTGAAGAAGGAGTCCTATGAAAGTATTTTTATGACACAAACATGGTACTGATACCTAAGTCAGGAAGAGATAAAATGGAAAAAGAAAATTATAGGCCAATTTCCCTCATGAATATAGATGAAAAAAATGGAGCAGTGGATCATTGGAATAGATTGGGTACACAAGACTCACCAGTCAATGACTTTAATAATCTACTTGTTGATAAACCCAAAGACCTCAGTTTTTGAGATAAGAACCCACTATTAAAAAATAAAACTGCTGAGAAAACTGGAGTATTCTATGGAAGAAACTGGACATACACCATTATCTAACAAAACATACCAAAATTTTCTAAATGGGTGCAGAGGAAGAAATTAAAGATATCTATAAGCATATGCAAAACATGCTCTAAATCACTATTGATTAGAAAAATGCAAATCAAAATAACTCTGAAATGATAAATACTGGAGAGGATGTGAAAAAATTGGAACACATTGCTGGTGGAAGTGTGAACTGATCCAACCATTCTGGAGAGCAATCTGGAAGGATTCCCAAAGGGCTATAAATAAGTTCATATCCTTTGACCCCGCAATACCACTTCTTGGGTTGTATCCCAAAGAGATCATAGAAGTGGGAGCAAGACCCATATGGACAAAAATATTTATAGCAGCTCTTTTTGTGGTTGCAAAGAATTGGAAAATAAAAGTATGCTCATCAATTGGAGAATGGCTTAACAAGTTATATTGTATGAATGTAATGGGATACTACTGTGCCATAAGAAACAAAAAGCAGATGGACTCCATATTTACCCAGAGAGGTTTATACAAACTGATGACGAGTGAGAAGAACAGAACCAGGAAAAATTGTATAGAATAACAGATACAACATATGTGTGATGACCAACTTTGATAGACGAGACTCTTCTCAGAAATGCAGGGCTATAAGTAAACTCCAATAAAACTCATGATGGAGAGAGATGTCTACATTTAGAGAAAGAACTAGAAAGAACAGAGTTTGAATACAGATTAAAGCAAATTTCCTGCTCTCTTTCTTTTTCTTGTTTGGTTTTGTTCCTTCTTTATAACCTGACTAATGTCTAATGTGAAACTATTTGCATGTCCTATACTTGATTGTTTGCCACCATGGTCGGGGCAAGGGGGAGGGGAGGAAATTTAAAGCTTAAAGAACTGGGGAACTGAATCTTATAAACTCAATGTAAACTAACAAATTAATAAAGACAAAAACATAAATATAAAAGATCTTAAGAAGATAACAAAAGGCTGTAGAGGAGTAAGGGGCAACAATTTCATATAGGGTGACATTATTGGAAAATTTAGCAACCAAGCTTTGACACCATATGATTTGAGGCAAATATCTAAACTATGCCTAATGCCAGGCCACTACTTACAGTGGGAGGCCAATTATGAGGAAAAATGTCTTAGCAAACTGTAGGATCTTATGTTGGAAGCAGGACCTAATGCATTACCTAACACACAAATGGACTATTCAGTGGCAATATATAATACTATTCAAGAGTGTGCAACATAAGAATGGAAAGAGATAATAAGTTCTGGTCAAGTAGAACAAAAATTTACAAATATTATGCAGGGATGTGAGAAATAATTTCCTGATTTTGTGGCAAAAATACAACAAGCACCTGAGCATAAGTTAGGAAGCACTGTGGGATTGGAAGAATTTTTAAGACAAATTGCTAGAGGGAATTGCAAGTTGGATCATAAAAAAGCTTTTTTGGCACTTCCTGCTGATGCCTCCTTGGATCAATTAATTTGAAAATCTATGGAAGTAAAGTCTATGGTCCTTCAAGCACAAATTATAGCAGAATCACAAGCTGCTACAAATTGACAAAACAAGAATTGTTATAAATGTGGTAAAATGGGTCTCAAAAGGGAATGGCAAGTGTGTGGCAGTAATAGTGAATTATGACCAAAATCAAAATGCCCCAAATGTCATAAGAGCTTCAGAATGTCAATTTAGAAATTCAAGAACTGGCCTCAAGTGCCAAGTACCAGTCCCACAAAAAACAGCAGGGACTTATGTTCATTTTTGCACTCCAGAGGTTCAGGAGGGGAAGCTGATTTGGATCCCTCCTCCTAAGAAGTGACTGCTGTTATCTAAAAGCCTGAGGTTACATCCCTTAAAATTTACCCAGGCCAGTAGAAATATGTGCTTTTAAGGAGCTCTTTTCTGGCAGTGGGGGTACTTTCATTAACCTCAAAAGGGAATACATGGATACACAATTCACTCCAACCTATGTGTGGAGCAAAAGAACTGAGAAGATTTTTTTTTTTAGTTAAACAAATGCTTTATTAACTTCTGGTTTACATCATTCATTTCCACCAGATTATGAGTTACATTTTTCCCCCATATTTTCCCTACCCACCACCCCCGAATAGCAGTCCCACTAGATATCCTCTCATCCAATCTGCTTTCTCCCATATCTTCTCCCATACCCCCTTCGACTTTGCCATTAGGGCAAGGTGAATCTCTGAGCCCCAGTGCCTGGACATCTTATGAAACATTTAATTTTAAAACTTCGATTTTCAGATGCATTCCCTTTCTCCCTTGTCACCCACTCCATCTGAGAAGATAAGCAATTCAGTATGTGTTGTACATGTATATCTATGCAAAACATTACCATAGTAGATATATTGTAAAAGACTGCTTATATTTCCCTCCCACCTGTCTCACCTCCCACCTGGTCCATTCCCTATTTTGATCCTGTCCCTCTTTGATAGTGGGTACTTCTAACCTCCCCTCTCCCCAGAATGCCCTCCCCTTCATCATCCCCCCTCTCATCTCCCTTTCCCCTACTCAGGAGAGTGAGTGAGGGTAAGATATTCCATTTAGTATGTATGTGATTCTCTCCTTGAGCCAACTTCAATGAGAATATGCTTTTGCCTTTTTGCCTTCCTGTTCTTCCCCTCCCCTGCAACTACTTCCCCTTGCCTCTTCTACATGAGATAGTTTGCCCTACCCTGTCTCTCTCCATCTCCTCTTGCCACTTTCCTCTCTCACCTCTTGACTTCACCCCTTAAGAATCATCCCTTCCTTGGGGTGGCTAGGTGGCACAGCGAGCAGAGAGCCAGCCCTGGAGCCAGAAGGACCTGAGCTCAGATCCGGCCCCAGACATCCAACACACGAACAAAAACCCAGCCTTGTGAACCTGGGCAAGTCTCCCAACACGAATTGCCCTCCAAAAATAAAATAATCATTCCTTCCCATCAAATTCAACCTGTAACCTCTATCGATGTATATCTGTGAACATATGCCATGTACCCTTCTTCAATTATTTTCATAATGAGAAAGGTTTCATCAAACACAGTTATTGTCTTTCCATGTAGGACTGTAAATAGTCCCACTTTGATAAGTTCCTTTTGATTTCTTTTGCTTGATTGCCTTCTCAAGCATCTCTTGCTTCTTGTGTCTGAATGTCAAATTTTCTATTCAACTCTGGTTTTTTCATCAAGAATGCTTGAAAGTCCTCTATTCCCCTGAATGACTATATTTTCCCCTGAAACAACATACTCAGGTTTGCTGGGTAGGTGACCCTTGGGTTCATTCCCAGCTCTTTTGCCCTCTGGAATATCATATTCCATGCCCTTCGATCCCTCCGTGTAGAAGCTGCCAGGTCCTGGGCTATTCTGATTGTGTTTCCACAATATTGAAATTGTTTCTTCCTGGCTGCTTGTAGTATTTTCTCCTTGATCTGGGGATTCTGGAACCTGGCTATAATATTCCTGGGAGTTTTCTTTTTGGGATCTTTTTCAGGAGGTGATCGGTGGATTCTTTCAACCTCTATTTTGCCCTCTGGATCTAAAACATCAGGGCAATTTTCCTTGAGAATTTCTTGAAGGGTGATTTCTAGGTTCTTTCTTTGATCATGGCTTTCAGGTAGTCCAATAATTTTTAAATTATCTCTCCTGGATCTATTTTCCAGGTCAGTGGTTTTTCCCATGAGATATTTCACATTGCCTTCTATTCTTTCATTTCTTTGGATCTGTTTAATAGTATCTTGATTTCTCAGAAAGTCACTAGCTTCCATTTGCTCCAGTCTAACTCTGTAGGAATGAATCTCCTCAATGAGCTTTTGAGATTCTTTTTCCATCTGGCAAATTTGACTTTTTAAGGCTTCCTTATCCTCATTGCCTTTCTGAGCCTCTTTTGCCATTTGAGTTAGTCTATTTTTTAAGGTGTTATTTTCCTCAGTCAGGCTGTTGACTGTCATTTCATACTTTTCTTGCATCTTTTTCATTTCTCTTCCCAAATTTTCCCCCACTTCTCTTATCTGCTTCTTAAGGTCCTCTATGGCCTGTAGCCAGCTTGTATTTTCATTTGGGGCTTTTGGTGCAGGAGTTCTGACCTCACAGTCCTCCTCCATTCTTTGAGCCTCTTTGCCCCTAAAATAGGAGTCCAATGTTGAACTTTTCTGTTTATTTTGTTTCATTTGCCTAGGCACATTGCCACTTAATTACTTGATTTTTGGGCTTGTTGCCACAGTAGGACTCTGCCACCAGACAGGGGAGCTTCCGCCCACACGTGGGGTCTTCACAACTTCTGCTAGTTGGGTGGCCTCTGTAAAGCCTCCACCCACTCTGGCAAGTTGGATACCCACCCCAAACTTCCCCCCCAGACCACAATCCAGATCCAGGCAGTTTAAAGCAAAAGCGATTAACCCCCAGACTGATTGCTGGATCTTCCTACAGTTCGAAGACCAGGAGCCAGAGCCACTGCTGACACTGGCTTCTGTGCAGCTGTTTCTTCAGCAGCTTTTTGCCCCCAGGGGAGGAAGCCACATGTTCCCCAAATACTGGTCCCAAAGTCCATAGGGCACTAACCTCTCACTTCGTCCTAGGCATATCTGTGCTGATAATTCTGGAATCGCCACAATTGCTGGTGTTCTGGGGTTCCACCAGCCGGCTGAAGGTCCGGCCGCCCTGGGGTTAAAACCTCGGACCTAGGTTCGGCTCTTTGTGCAGCGCTGTCGGTTCCCGGTGAGCTGTGCTGCCTGTTCTCAGAGTGCTGCGCTGTCCGCTCCCTGCAGGGCTGCTGGGCTGTCCTCAGCAGGAGGTTAGCTTCTCTGTGCCCTTCTGTGGGTGCTGTGGCTCCAGAAGTTGTTCGGAGTCCCCTTTCACATTATTTGAAATTTGTGTGGGGCAGAGCACATTGGAAATGCTGTTTCTACTCCGCCATCTTGGCTCCGCCCCTCGAACTGAGAAGATTTTAATGAGATTAAAATTAAATTTATGAATCCCAGCAGTTGCGTAATCCAATTAAAACAGGAGCAATGGATAGTTCAAATACAAAATTCAGAAGTCTTGTACACTGGAGTAGACCTGACCATTATCAGTCAGGAACAATGGGACCCAGAGTAGACTGTTCAAGAATCAGATATAAAGATGAGGGGCACAGGAGAAGTCAGTCATCCTTTAAAAAGTGTTGGGAATTTGAGGGCATGTCAGGAAAATTCCAGCCATATTGTTTGGCTTCCTTGCCAATGGCTTTATGGGGCATATATAATTTATCACAACTTAAGGTCACCATCACAACAAATTTTCAGGAGGGGCCCTGATTGATGAGCAGCCAACAGCAAATATAGGGAGAAATAAAACTCAGTTGTACATATTGTTCTGTGACTTACAAGATATTGTACAAAATAGATCACATACCTTTTACTTTATGCATATCCCATCTAATAATGGTCTTTCTAGATCACTTTTAAAGGTAATCAAATAGCTGATAAAATCATTGTGGGATCATTAGAATTAGCAAATGAATCCCATAATAAATCTCATCAATCTGCTAGAATACTTGCTAGGAACTTTGATATCACTAGAGAACAAGCTATGCAAATGGTTAAAATACTGTCCATCATGTGTTATTTGGAGTCCCTCTGTATCGAAGGAAGTAAATCCTCATGTACTATTACCCAATGAAATTGGGCAGTCTGATGTTACTCGTTATTCTGTTTTGGGGAAACTGAAATACATATTTAACTGTGGACACATATCCACGGTTTACATGGGCAACTGCAATGTCTGTGGATAGAACCTCTCATGTTCAAGAACATCTTATTTGTTTTGCTGCTGTGGGTGTGCAAAAACAATTAAAGACTGACAAAGGCCTCGCTTAAACCTCAAAAAGCTTTGCTTAATTCTATCTTCAATGGGATAGTCACCATATTACTGGGCTTCCTTACAACCCCACAGGTCAGGCAATTGTTGAAAGAAAAAACTGTATACTTAAAAACTGTACTCCAAAAATTAAAAGGGGGAATTTGGAGTATGGGTACCCCAAGACAAATGTTGGGGTTGTCACTATATGCAATAAATTATTTGACATTAGATCATGAAAATAAAACAGCAGCATAAAAATTCTGGGGTGTTACTGACCACACAATTAGTATTCTAAATGGTCACAGCCCCAGGCAACTGCAGCTACTGAATGGGTGATGCAGAAAAATGATAAGGAACAATGTTAAAGTCCACACAGGGTAATAGTGGTCGTCCGAGGCTATTTGTGTGTCTCCACAGATGAAAATGAGGAAGTCTGGATACCAGAAAGGAGAACAAGGACTGGGTTAACAAATGAAGAGTGTGGGCATTAGCGCCCCCCCACCCCAAACCAAAGTTGGCAGTAGAGGAGGAGCCAGAGCCTAAATCAGAGCAAAGGGATGGTGATCCTGCTTGCTACTATCCTTGCTCAGCTTCCAGTAGTTGCCTCTACAAGATACTGGGCCTTGGGTGGAGTTGGTTAGATGGGGGGAGTTTCTTCCCAAAATCACTTTAGAAGGAAAGCGACCTTATTGCCAAAGATTTTAATATCCACAATGCAACTGTAACCCATCATGTCCTTGATTTTGATTTTACTGGGCTACTGGATGAACCCACTTTCTGTTTTTCTACTTTTAATACATCCTCTTGTAGCTTAGTACAAATTATCATGTATCATCATAGGTATTATTCTTCAGGCAGATTCATACATGCTGAAGTCCTTGTGGACATTCCTGTTAATCTATCTTCTATATATATGGGAAAGCCTTGAGTTAAAAGAGAACTGAATCAGAACACCTATGCTAAAGGAATTTTCAGTGTTAAGGACTTACTATGCTTTGAGAACATCACAACGTATACTATGGGAATTTGGGGGACTTTTTCAAATTGTTCAGGATTGTGGGGTAAATATCATATGCTGTGTCCAGAACGAGAACAGTTGGACTCATCTTTTGGTCAAGCAGATATCCCGTTTTTAAACTGTAGGACTAACATACCTGCTTGCAATCAGGTGGAACAGCAAACCTACATTTCCTGGCACAATGACACAAACGTTACCCACAACATGGGGGGTATCCTAAACAAAATTGGTTTGGACACTCACAGAGAGGAAACCCAGAAATATGGAAAATCCCTTTGCCAAGTGCCCCAGGAACAACATTTTTTTTGCTATTTTTGCTCCTAATGGGACATACTTGAGCAAGATTGACAACAGCTTTGTAGGTGCTTGTTTAGGAGAGAGGTGGGGAAATAATAAATATCACCAAAACTGACAAGCATCACAATGTCACATGTGTTAACTGTAAGGTTTCTGAATGTCATGATAATAATTCTTTGGGACAATTGCTATTTTTTATAAGAAGACCTAGCATGGTTATGATACTTGTAGAGAGTGAACATTGGTTTCACTCTTGTGCTCATCATTCTATTGCTCAAATTAATCAACTATTGTGTTTCATTTGAAAAAAGAGATGTATTTCTTGTGTTGTTAAGATAATTGCTTTGATTACAACTATAGTGAGCATTGTTGCTCTATCTATGTCCATTAACACTGTACAGAATCAGATAGTGCAAGCTCGATTTTTACATAAATTGTCTGTCAATGTTTCACAAGGATTTTTGATTCAATCAGGAATCAACAAGTGTTTTTATAAAGCAATAACTCAGCTTAGAGATGATTTAATTGCTCTAACTGAGGAGATTGAATTAATGCAATTTAGCAAAGGTTAATATGTGATTATAGATATATGTATTTATGTATGGTAAACAAACAATATAATGAATCAGAATATAACATAACTCAAATTAGAAATCATCTTAATGGGCCATGGGGTGACTGTAACACATTCCTTGACATAAATGATGTAGAGAATTTGGCTCACCTCATGGACCAAGAAGGTCAGCAGTCACTACTACCAAATTCAGAGGCAAAAAACTTTGTTGATTGGATAAAGAGAGCTCAGGGACAAGTACCTGGACAAGTACCACAAATAATAACTTTCCTAAGGATAGTGTTGTCATTACTTGTTTTGTGTACTTGTTTACCCATCCTTATTTCCTGTTTTTCTCATATTCAACAAGTGGTATATAATGTCCAATTGCATGATTCTGCCCACAGCCTTTTAAAATAATAGAGAGATGTAGAGAACATTCAGGAGTTCCTCAGATCTATATAATGAAATGCTCCCCTCCCTTATACAATTATCTGAAAGGTTACAGGGCAGATAAGCAGAAGGATGTATTGCCTTGTTTGGATGTAGAGAACTTTTGGGCTCCCCCAGGCTTGCTAAAGGAATGTTCCTCTGCCCTATACAATTATCTGCAAGGTTACAGGGCAGACAGGAAATAGGGCATGTAATCTATTTTTTTGCTTATGCCTCCATGTATAGTCCTATGATATTGCCTTAATAAATAACTAACCTTAAGCAAGGATAATTAGTAAACAAGATCAATGGAGGGTCCTTGTACATTGTTTGCTTTCTTTTGGGTCATGTAGACCTTTTGTTGGAGGGCATATAAACTCTCTGAGCTCCTTGTATCTTTGGCTCTGCATGAAATGGTCCTGTAATAAAGAGACTATTGATTACACCCCTGTCTCATTATTCTCACAACTTGCGAGGCCACCAAGTGCACTGGCCGCAGTATAAGTTAAATAATAGATGCTCATCTGGGGAATAATCATGATTTGAAAAAAGTCATATGTTTGGGCTTACTGATGGGTTTTTGTTTGTTTGTTTTTAGAAGGAAGAAGGCAAAGCAATCGGGGTTAAGTGACTTGCCCAAGTTTACACAGCTAGTAGTGTCAAGTGTCTGAGGTTAGATTTAAACTCAGGTCCTTTTGACTCCAAGGGCAGTGCTCTATTTACTACTCCACCTAGCTGCCCCTGTCCTCATTGACATTTAATGTTTAATGACTGAATTCAAAGAATACTCTTTATATTATTTTGTATTAATGAGGGATTATCTCTAGAGAGGAATCCTAATGATATATTTAATAATTTGTCATTCAACATTTTTACCAATAACTTGTACAATCACATATATATCAACTTTATAAAATCTTCAAAGGACATGGCATTGAGATGGATAATTAGTATATTTGATAACAAAGTAGGGATCTAAAAGGCTTCATCCACCAAAAATAAACATGCATACAGCTTAGAAATATTTAGCTAGCATAGTTAAGTAAGTTTTAAAGTTAAAAATACAAAAACAAAAACAAAAAGCTTCCCAAATGTGGAAGGGGGTTACATAATGAGATGATGAAACAAGAGTTTGTAGTGGATACCAATTAAAATTAGATAATAATATAATAAGTGAAATAAGTAAGCTACAGCAATGTTTGGCTCCATTAAGAAATATAAAGTTCAGAGCAGGGTTTAAGCCATGCTACATCTTTAGAAGGGTTATCAGCTCCGGGTATCACATATTGTGACATGAAAAGTTTGAGATGCATAATGTCTGGGTAATTAATCATTTTATTAATTAGGGCCAGCAGGTATTTAATAAGAGAATGGTCATTTGGCCATCTGTCATAAACCCAAGACAAATCATAACAGACTTTCCAATTCATATAAGCATATATGCACTTGGAAGAGAGGGAGTTTCTTACAGCTGGCAATCAACACTGGTTTATTAGCCATTAATTAGAGAATGAATATTATAATAAGAGATGGGTTTATACTAGTGAGGAGGTGGGGGACATGACTATGATCACTCATTCTTGGACATAGTACTTTTCTCTTCCCAGACCCCTCTTGTCTAGGGCAATCTAGACCAAAGGAGGAATCCACTTCTGCTAAGGCATGTCTGCCTAAAACACAGTGAGCCAGAAATCACCAATTTATATAGACTAGAAATTCTTTACATTTTGAGAAAATCTAAACTTCCCATTTGGAATTCCAAGATTTCATCTCATTATCAACCCTGCATTTTGAAAGTTGGCTGAATAAATTGCAGCAGCTGATTTCTGGATGATGAAATGGAAAGGAGGAAAATCCTTAGTATTAATTCAATGAGTGGTCATTGACATAAGAGAAATTACTATTTCTCTCGATAATGAGGGAGATAAAAATTAACTGGAACATACGCAAAAACTGTTAATTGGGATGGTGAAGGGACTGAAGTATTATATATGTCATGTGGGATTTAGCTGAAGAACATAAAGAATTTTACCCCCCCCAAAAAAAATATGAGAATTAGTGACATTTCAGACATTTGAAAAACTATCACATGGAAGAGAAATTGGACTTATTCTATTTGGTCTCAGAAGACAAAAGTAGGGACCATGGAGGAAAGGTGTAGAATGGCAGATTTAGGGTTTTCATAATGAAAAAAAAAAAAGAAAAGAGAAAAAACCTAGCATGGGCCTCTTTAAAATTTGTTTCTGTTTTGTTTTCTCTCACCTATAAATCTTTAAGCAAACACTATACAACTGTCCGCAAGATTTGGGAGAAGGACATTTTTGGCCATATATGATTTGGATGAGATAGATGCTAAATTGCTTTTCCACTAGGAAAATCTGTGTTCATCTGTGTTAGGAAAAGGCACCTCTTGATGATGTGAAATATCTTATACTACAGTATCAAACATTAAAAAAAATCTACACACAAAAGATATGAACAGGCAGTTTTCAGAGAAAGAAATTAAAGATGTCTATAAGCATATGAAGAAATGCTGTAAATCACTACTGATTAGAGAAATGCAAATCAAAACAACTCTGAGATACCACATCTCTCCAGATTGGCTAAGATGACAAACCAAGAAAATGACAAATGCTGGAGAGGATGTGGGCAAATTGGAACACTAATACATTGCTGGTGGAGTTGTGAACTTATACAACCATTCTGGAGAGCAATCTGGAAAAATTCCCAAAGGACTATAAATAATTTCATACCCTTTGACCCAGCAATACCATTTCTAGGGTTATATCACAAAGAGATCATAGAAATAGGAGGAAGACCCAAATGTACTAAAATATTTATAGCAGCCCTTTTCGTGGTTGCAAAGAATTAGAAACTAAAGGGGTGCACATTAATTGGGGAATGGCTAAACAAGTTTTGGTATATGAATGTGATGGGATATTATTGTGCTCAAAGAAACAAGGAGGAGACAATTTTTATATTTACCTGGAGAGGCTTATACAAATTGATGCTGAGTGAGAAGAGTAGAACCAGGAAAAATTTGTATACAATTACAGACACAATATATGTGTGATGACCAATTATGACAAACTGGTCTCTTTTTAGCAATGCAGTGATTTAATCAATCCCAAAAGACTCAAGAAAGGGAGAAATGGGACATCCAGAGATATAACTAGAAAGAACTGAGCCTGAATCCTGATGGAAGCAAACTATTTGATCTTTTTTCTTTTCGTTGTTTGGTTTTATTTCTTCTTTATCATTTTCCATCCCACCTAGTACAATACGCCTTTTTAATTGGACTAATGTCTACTATGAATATATTTGCAGATCCTATACTGGAGGGAAGTAAAGGAAATTTGAAAATCAAGGAACTATGGTATTGAATCTTGTTAACTGAAACTAAAATAATAAATTAATTTTAAAATTAAAAAAAATCTACACAAAAGGATGAGATGACTAAAGCTCTCATGGTTCTAATTATACAGTCAGTATTTTTCTAGAAACAGATAAAAGTGTCAAAGTAGAAACAAAAAACAAAAACCAACCCAAACACTGTGTATATAGGGTAAGAAGGATCCTATCTATTTATGTCTACATATTGTACAAAGGGGATAATGAAAGATGTCACTTGGAGATTATAGCATTATATTTGCTAGAGGATATTTCATCAAATGGGTTAATGTAATTCAATATTTCTTCTCCCTGTAGACTCATAATATTCATAGTATGATTGACTATGTATTTTGATTTTTAATAATAATATTTAAGCCTTTTGTTATTAATAATCCAAATCTAATAGCTAATGTTCTTCCCTCTTCCATCTACACAATTTGATATCTTCAAAAATTTGTAGATAAATTGAAAAAAGAAATATAAAAGATTAAAGAAACCAAGAACAGATTCTGCACCCCCCAAAAAAAAAAATTTCTATATCTTAATATATCTTAACAAAAGAACATAATTAAGATGCTGATAAAATACGATGATTTACTGAGAAGCAATGGAAAATCCTAAATAAATGGCACTGTTCAACTGGCATAAGGCCAGGAATAAAATTTTCCCTACTCAGTGAAACCACATTTTAATTAAGAGGCAGATGACATACTGATTGGGCCACCAAACAAAATGAATGAATTAGTGATTGAATAAATAAAAAGGTAAACACACAAATAAATAAAAAAATGTTTCATTTAAAAAAATCATGGGACATCTAGTTGTCACAGTGGATAGGGCATCAGCTCTTGGAATGAGGAGGACCTGAACTCAAATCTGACCTTAGACACAACTTGATATTTACTACCTATGTGACCATGGGCAAGTCACTTAAACCTGATTGCCTCATCCCCCGGGGGGGGGGGGAATATATATATATATCATGCATACTGTTAGGGTGTAATGTCATTATGCCTTTTATAAGAGAAATTTGCCTTCAAAAATCTTAACATGAAAATCTTCTGATACCCCAGTATCTTACAATGGTTGAAAACTTTTTTGAGCGGTCCTTATAAATTTTTTTTTAATTTTCCACTTTATAAGAATATTTTATGGTAATGAGAACTTCTATGATATACACAGTCTTTAGAGCATTATTCCATTGCATATTCATATCCATGAAATAGGCCTAAATCCATATGATAGTAAGATTGATTTTATAAAATCTAAATTTCCTAAAAATCTATATCTAAATTTTAAATCCCAAGATGTTCTGAAGTTTTTTTTTTCTATATGCTTATATCAAATCTTGTTTACAATGAATTTTAAAATGTACCTGAATTTTGCATACATACTGTAACATTGCTCAAGTAATAAAATTGGCATGCAACACCATATTTCAAGAAAAGCTATCATAATCTAGCATATGTACTATTTAATAATGAAATTCAATAAAACTTTTAAAGATTGAATTACTTGACTTACAGTCAAAGTAGATAAATAAATGGACACAGAGGAATAAAACAAATCTAAATAGAACACCAGATTGAATAATTTATGAAGAAATCTAAAGAGAAACCACATTAAGTTTCTCCATCCAGCAAAGGACTGTCTCTCTTTCCCCTATTTGACATATAAACAAAAGCCTTTAGATGCAAGTAGATAACAAAATAAAAAGCCTGGAAACACATCTCAAAAATTTTCCAGGGAGCATATAAAGGCTATGATACCTGGTACATATGAACAATAGGACTTAAATGCTTAAAAAGAAAAGCCTAGTGTGGTCAGAAAATAGTAATTTTCAGACACTTAGTGAATGTGATCTAATGGTACTCAGACTATGATGAACCAGGATGCCAGATCACACAAATATGACCAGATATTCTCCAAAGAACAAAATGACAACACTCTTAATCTAGGTAAAATATGGAAGCTTGGATTCTGCTAGATAGAGCTCTAAAGCAGAGACATCAGGGACAGTGAAGACATTAGCAGGGATCCAAGAAAATTAAGTCAGAGAGAGAAAGACCTCAACCACTCTATCTAAGGGTATAGGAGAGGATAGTTCCAATTTATGTACAAAGTCAAAATTGGGATTTGAAGCTTGAATTAATAAATGGAAAATTCCACTAATTTCCTTAAAAATATATTTTGAATCCAAACTTTCCAAGAGACACAGCCATTGGGAGAATATCTATATAACAACTACAATAAGAGTCTCAAGGAAAAAAACAAAACAAAACAAAACAAAAATAACAAAGAGGTAGCTTTGCAGAAAGAGAACTTTGGAGAGAAACTGTAAAAAAAAAAATGAAACTGTATGTGAAATAAAATTTCTGAAGAATTAAAGGGAAAACAAACACCTTAGAATAAACGGTGCAAAACTGTATCCAAACTAGTGAATTTGTTGAAAATTAGAATGACCCAAGCATAAATCAGTGACTCAATGAGACAAAGAAATATCAAAGAAAAAAAAAAGACTGAAAATACATAAGAAAGAACACCATATGTAGCTACAATTTAAAAGAAACTGAAACGCAACACAGGTGAAGGAAAAATGATTCAAGAATCATCAGACTTTCTACAAATCACACTAACTCCCCTGTCCCCAACCCCTGGGGTGGAAACAAAGACTGATTATCTCAGAACCATTGCTATGGACACAGAAGACAAGATCAGTCCATAAGCCTCAACATTTAAAAAGGAAGGCAATCTTGGAAAACAACATTTGTAAAAACAAAAGAAGGTTTTACAAAAAAAGAATAATTTACTTGTGAAGGTGTATGCAGAAGGGAAAATACACCTTTAAAGAACAAACAACTTAGAAGAATGTGTGATGAAAATACTAGAATTGAGGAAATGTATGAAATGCAACCAGAGAAATGACCAGAAACATAGAATGATAAATGCATCAGGAAAATTGGAAAGAAGAAATATGAATTTCTTATAGTCTAACAGAAGGGGAAGAAACCAGTATCTAAAGCATCAAGTTAGTGAAGAAACATTTATTAAAGTATTATCCATTAGAATAGAAAGAATCTGGAAATCAAAGTTTTAAAACAAATGTTAAAAAAATTGATTATTGGTGGAGCGAACATTGCAATGTAGGAGCAAAAAAAAAAAAAAAACTCTATGAGATCCCCCCATAACCATCTCAAATACCTGTAAAATATGACTCTAAACAAATTTTAGAGCTACAGAACCCACGGAGTGACAGAGAGAAACAAATCTCTCCCTGAAGGCAATCTCCCTTGAAGCAGAGTTCTACTGTGGCAAGGAGCTAAAATGTCAACTATTGAATGTCAACATGAGCAAGCAAAGGAAGCAAAGCAAGCTCAGCAATCCAATTTTAGATTCCTTTCTTGGGGACATAAAGGATCAAATTATGGAATGGGAGGAAAACAATGAAGTCAGAACACCTGCTTCAAAAGCTTCCAAGAAAAATATGAACTGGTTACAGACCATGGAGAAGGTTAATAAGGTTTTTGAAAATCAAGAAAAAGAATTGGAGGAAAAATTCAGAGGAGAAATGAGAATAATGCAAGAAAATGATGAAAAGAGTGTCAACAAACTTACTTAAGAAAATAACAACTTAAAAATAGATTAACTCAAATAGCAAAAGAGGCCCAAAAAACCTAATGAAGAGAAGAATGTCTTAAAAAGGTGAATTTGCCATATGTATAAAACAATTTTTAAAAGTCCCTGAAGAGAATAATTCCTTCAGATTTATATTAGAGCAAATGGAAGCTAGTGACATTATGAGAACTCAATATACTATTAAATAGGTCCAAACAATTGAAAAAATAGAAAGCAATGTGAAATATCTCATTGGAAAAATCACTGACCTGAAAAATAGGTCCAGGAGAGATAATTGAAAAGTAAATGGACTAACTGAAAGCCATAATAAAAAAAAAAAAAGAAAGGAACCAAGAAATCATCCTCCAAGAAATCCTCAAGTAAAACTGTCCTGATGTTTTAGATCCATAGGGCAAAATAGAGGTTGAAAGAATCTACCAATCACCTCCTGAAAAGGATCCTAAAAAGAAAACTCCTCAGCATATTTTAGCTTTTTAGGTTACAGAGTTCCCAGATCAAGGAGAAAATATTATAGACAGACAAGAAGAAATAATTTCAATATTGTGGAAACACAATGAGGATAACACAGGATCTGGCAGTTTCTACACTGAGGGATCTAATGGCTTATAATATGATATTCTGGAGGTCAAAGGGGATGGAATTAAAACCAAGAATCACCTACCAAGCAAAACTGAGTGTCATGTTTCCAGGGAAAATAGGATCATTCAATGAAATAGAGGACTTTCAAGCATTCTTGATGAAAAAAACAGATTTGAATAGAAGATTTGACATTCAGAGATAAGAAGTAAGAGAAGCATGAGAAGGTAAACAGGGAAAAGAAATCACAAAGAACTTATCAAAGTTGAACTATTTACATGCCTACATGGAAAAACAATAATTGTAAATTATGAAACTTTTCTCAGCGTAAGAATAGATGAAGGGAATGTATGTGGTATGTGTGTGTATCATGTATGTTTGTATGTATGTATACATGCACATATATATATATGTCTATATAGGAGGGCATATGGATGTATGAATACATGTGTGAATGTGTATGTATATATATGTGTGTGTGTGTGTGTGTGTGTGTGTGTGTGTGTGTGTGTGCAGGTACACATAGACAGAGGGCACAGTATCAATTGAACAGGAAGGGATGGTATTTAAAATGTGAAATTGAGAAGTGAGAGAGGAATATAATGAGAGGAGATGGGGAGAGACAGACTGGGGTAAATTATCTCATATAGAAGTGGCAAAGGAAAAATGTTACAATGGAGGGGAAGAACAGGAAAACAAAAGTTAATGGGTCAACCTTATTCTCATTGAATTTGGCTTAGGGAGGGAATTACATATACAATGAATTGTGTATATTGCCTTACAGGAGAGAAGGGCAGAAAGAAATGAGAGGGGGGTTGATGGAGGAGCAGTATTTAGTGCCATTGCTATTTGATGGTGGTGGGTTGGGGAAAGAAAAGGAAAAATTTGTAACTCAAAATCTTGTGGAAATGAATGTTGTAAACTAAAAATAAACATAAAATTTAAAGAAAACTTCTAAAAATGATTATTCATGATAGGCAGTATGCTTTGTGCATGGATCCAGAAAAAGAAAGAGAAAACAACAACAAAATAATCAGTTTCTCCTCTCAAGAAATTTACTTTCTATTGTGGGAGATAATATGTACTTAAGTAAGTACTTAAAAGAAAGCTACAGAGTAGACTGAAGGTAATACCTTTAAGGGGAAGTCATTAACACGTGTTACTTCCTTCAGGAGTTGGAAAATAAACTGACTTTTGAAGTAAGCCAGAGAATGTAATAAGCAAAGGTGATTCATTCCTATTATAGGAAAGAGACCATGGTCAGGCCCAGAGAGGAGAGACAGGTAGCTATGAGAAACTACAAGAAGGCCAATATTTCTGAAATGGAGTATATGTGTAGGGAAATAAGGTGCCCAACCTATGAAGAAAAAACAACATAGTAGCATAGTGTTTAATAGACCAATATCCAAATACCATGTTTAAGGATTCATTTAACAATAACCGAAAGAGAATGAAGCAAAATGAAAACAGCAAAAAAAGCAAAACATCAATGAATTACTGGGAGATCAGAAAAATAGTCAAACAGAATTTAATCTTAGAACAAGAATGTGAACAATTATTTCCAAGTGAATACACAAATTGCAAGTAAAATTTCTCACTACAGACAATTAAGAAGAGTTGGAATGTTTATGCCTTCCAAAACTATGGAAGAGAGAATATTTGACCAAAGCAGGGCCAGAGAGGTTCACAGGTGATAGAATAAATAATTTTAATTATATAAAACTGAAATTCTCTTACATAAACTAAATTAAATGACTTACACTTAGAATTAAAACTGACAGGTAGGAAAAATATCTGCAGCAAAATTTCCCCTGACAAAGCCTTGAGATTCTAGAAATATAGAATGGATTACTTCCGTATAAAGAATCCTACCCCTTCAGAGGATATATTTAATAAATTCTTGGCGATGGACACATTTGATCTTATTTAAGTGAATAAATTCAAGTTCCATTCCTCAATATATAAATGGTCAAATGTGAACTTATAGATAGAGAATATAAAAGTTGTCAACAAATACATAAAGAAAAAAATTCCAAATTACTCATAATGATATAAATAAACTATATGTCTACAAGTTACAACACCTCTTGACTTCTACTACATACTCACACTTCTGACAAAAGAAAGTTTGAAGAAAGTAAATGCAACATGTACTGCTGGTAGAGCTATAAATTGGTGAACCATTATGCAAAGCAATTATCACCTATAATGAAAACATCATTAAACTGCATGTACACTTTGATGCTGCAATATGACTAATAGCTTATACTACAAAAAGATCAATGAAAGAGGTAAAAGACCTATATATTTCTCTTAAGAATTTTGCTGTATCAAAGAACTGGAAATGCATATTGTACTAATCAAATGGCTGAACTTTGATATATGAATGTTATTAAACATTATTGAGGTATAAGAAATGAAAGAACAAAAGAAAGAAAATAATACAATTAAAACATGCTAAAATATATAGAAGAAAAAAATTCAGAGGGAAAAAAGACAATGTTGAAACTGTTTTGAGCTTATCACTTATTTCTGTTTAAAAAAAAAGCTATAGGTAATAAAGATTTATCACTTTATATACAATAAAATTCATCTTTACATATGTAAATATTTGTCTTTTTGGTGGTTGTAAATTTCAGGGTAGTAAAAAAAAAAGATATAAAAACCTAACTGTTGAATACTTTAACAAAAAAACATTGAAAATGGGTGATGAGATTTTGCATAGTCAAACCAACCCTCATTTTTAAGGCTTATTTGTTCTTTTCTGTAAATCTGTTGTCTATCCTTCTTTAATCATTCTTATACATTAAGGGAAAATGAAATTTCCCTTAGGCAAGTGAACTTTCTGAGCTTCTACATAATTCCTGTTCTAATTTTCTCACTTTTTTCATCTTTGCTTCTATTGCATGTAACATGAAGAAATCAATAATTTATGTAATATTTAGATTTTTTTAATACTAAAATCATTATTTTAAGAAATCATTCCTTTTATAAAAGAAATCAAAGCTCCAAAACGGAAAGCAGTTTTTCTGTGACTGTCCAAGGTTTATTCCTTGTCAAATGTATTACCTCTACATCATATTTTAATGAGACAGGATTATTTGGGTGAAATGATTTGTAAAGAGTCTTTTTTGCTTATTAAGAGAGGTTTTTAATACCATTTCAGTCACCATCACTATGCTGATCTTCATCAAAGCCTTAATAAAAGTAACATAAGTTACATTCACCTAAAAATGTCTAGTTTCTGCAAACAGAGCTCTTTGGCCAAAACTGCAATCTAGTTTCAATTATAAAAGAACTTTTACATTAATTGAAAGGTAATGAAATAAAAATCCATTCACTGGTATGTAATTGGATCTTTGTTTAATGGGAAATGTCACACAGTTATGAAAGTTACTTTTCCACAATATTACAGAAGCTAAGATCTAAGTATGTCATGAGTATTCTATGCAAGGAAACCTGGGGGGGGGGGCAGTAATAACAACATTCTACTGAATTTATAAAGTTGTTCTTCAATGAACTATATTCCAGAAATATGTTTATAATGGAAGAGCACCTTCTGAAAATCCTATTAGCTTTCTGAGGGTTCAGTAATTTGAGCAGGACTAGCTACAGGAGGAAGTAGGATATAGACTATTAGCTTTCTCTCATACCCCTAAAAAAGGCAGGTTATCCTGTAGGGAAGGCTAGATGACAAAATCCTCATCATCCATTCTCTAGTGTGAAGAGATAACATTACATATTATAACTAAATAAATGGTGTTCTTATGATGCTGTCTTATTTAACTTAAAAAACCCATAGTATAATTATTTATAGTTATTTCATGTTTTTTCCTTTGAACTAATGTAATCTACCTCTATACCCTAGACAATCCTTCGTAGTCCTCTCTCAATTTTCCACTTAAATTATTTTATGAGAATCTAGTTGAGGTCTCAGTTACAGCAATACAAGATCAAGAAGTGATGAATAAAAAAAATGATAAGTAGACGTTTGTATAAAATTATTTTACATATTTGTGTGCATGTGTATGTATGTATATGTGTGTGCATACATACACATATTTGCATCTAATGCTAGCATCTCTAGGGTGGGGGAAAAGGAAGAAAAAGGTTACATGATAACATTATATATTTAAAAGGAATAGCAACTTGTACATAATATATGTGCAGGTTTATTTGTAAACATCTTTTGAATTTTTTTCTATGTCATGGAAATATTGTGTGATTTCATAAGCTAAGAATAAAAATTTAAAAAGAAAATAGCAATTTTTAATCATTAGAATTTTTTTGTGTTGAAATGGTAGGGGGAAAGTAGGAGAACTGTATGTATTATCCTGTCATATATTTTATCTAAAGGAGACTTTTTCTATTCTGTATAGCAGCTTCAGATATAGTCAAAATTGGGAATTACTCAAAGTTTCTTTTTTAATATTATTATTTTTCACTCCTTATTTTGGATGGTATCAAGGCTCCCACTCCTCTCTGAGTTATGCTAGTTTTTTTTTTTCCCCGTAAAATATGACAGAGCCAGGAATTATTTCACCAAGGGGTGAGGCAAGGCTATAAATGTACCTTCCTTCATGAAACTTCATCACGGCTTTTAAACAATTTGATGGATTTGGTGGAACAAGGGTTACACATGTATTATAAGAAATAATTAAGAACCTTTCTGTGTGTCAATAAAAAAGTGATTAGGAAAAAAAAGTGATTAGGATTATGGGATCATTAGAGTAAAATGGTCTGTAAGACTGATGGGGCTAAGGGGGGACTTGATAGCAATAAGCACAGTTGGGCTTGTGTTATTGTTTCTGGAACATTAGCTAGCACAATGCCTTATGCATAGCTGGTGTATTTTTTTTGCTTTTTGGAGGGCAATTGGGGTTAAGTGACTTTGCCAAAGTCACATGGCTAGTAAGTGTATCAAGTGTCTAAGGCCGGATTTCAACTCAGGTCCTCTTGACACCAGGGCCAGTACTCTATTCACTGCACCACCTCGCCACCCTGAGCATAGCTGGTATTTAAGAAATGTTTATTGAATTGACTTGAAGTGGGGAGAAGTGTAGAATAATGATTTCAGGCTTTAGCAAGGACAAGGGAATAATTAGTTTTTGCTTGTTTTTTTTTGTTTGTTTGTTTTTAGGATTCAGAAGAACTGACCATTTTTCTAAACAGAGGGAAAAGATCCAATGGATACGGAGTGATAAACAATGATTTAATGGTCAATGCCTCAGGGGATATATAAAATTTAGAGATAAGAGCCAGAGGAGAAGGACCCTGCAACCTTTAAGACAGTTTCAAAGAACGAGAGATCCAGGGTATCAAAGAATGTTAGAGATGGAAGGGACCTTAAATTTATCTTATCTTGCCCAACTGCCTCACTTCAGAAATCAGGAAAACATGACAAAGAGAGTTAAATTACATTTTTCAGCATGGTTTTCTTTTGTTTCTGTTTATTAAGTATGAAAAATTAATGTACAAAGGAAGAATGAAAATAAATAATGGAGAGTTAATAAATAAGATAGAGATAATATAAGATACCAGCTAACTGACCTTGATGATTCAGCTACCAGATTCAGACAAAATACATTGTCAAATGAAGAAAGAATAGTAAAATATGTTTGCAGGACCACTATAATTTAGCTGAATAATCATGGAGAACAAAAACTGTATGGCAAGGTTAAGGAAGGTGAAGTATTCTTATTTTCAGGGAAGAAAAAGTGAATTGAGTCTGAAATAATATGTCAATGACCTTGATTTTGATTCTCATCTTTTTTTCAATGAAAGAAAAGTCCTTGTAATGCGTAAGTACGGCAAAAAAAAAAAAAAAAATCCCTGTATTATCTCTAAGCAAAAAAAGTGTCTCAATTCACATTTTAGTCCTTTACCTCCTCTTCCACCTTTCTTTAGAAATTGTGTTAAGCACAGGGGTAGCGGCCATGACACCAGTCAAAGCAAAAGCAAACCTAGCCTTAATTTAAAAAAGAAAATCAGGGGAATGATATTGTGTAATATTTCATAATGTAACCATTTGCAAAAATATAGAAATTTTGCTGAGAGTTTCTTTGATTAAAGTCTTCATATCTAAAAAATATTCTGTATATAGAAGAGAATCAAATGTATAAAAATTAAAAAAAAATCCCTAAGTGATAATGGTCAAGGGATGTTAATGGGAAGTTTTCAGAAGAAGAAATCAAAGCAATAGTCAAATGAAAAAATATTATTTGAATATCTGTTGATTGTAAAAATGCTAATTAAAACAAACCTGAAGTACCATTCCAGACCAATTAGAAATAACAAATGCTTCAGGTAATGGGGGAATATAAGTACACTACTGAAATGCTGGCATAGTAGTGAACTGGCACAACAATTTTGGAGAACAAAATGGAAATATGCCCAAAGGGCTATAAAACTGTTTATATCTTTATGCCAACAATACTGCTGATAGAACTGTGTCCCAAGGAAATTCCCAAGGAAAAAGAACAAAAAATTATTTGTACATAAAATACGTACAAAATGTATGTACAAGAATATTTGCACACATATTTTTGTGGTAGTAATTTGGAAATCTAGGGGAGGTTCATCAATTGGAGGATTGTTGAACAAACAATGGCATATGATTATGATGAATATTATTGTCTTGTGAGAAATGATTTGGAGGTTTTTTTAGAGGGGAAATAGTAAGACTTTTATTAAATGATCCAAAGTTAAGTGAGAAAAACTTGGAGACCGTTTTGTACAGTAACAGTAATGTTGTAATGATTATCAAGACTTGTGAAAGACTTGTCTAATCTGATCAATACAACAATCTAAGAAAGTTCCAAAGGACTAATGCTGGAAAAAAATGCTGCACACCTCCAGAAAGAGGGTTGATTAACTCTGAGTTTAAATTTACATGTAATTTTCTCACTTTATTTGTCTTGGGTTTTTTTTGAAATATAGAAATAAGTATTACATGATTTCACATGTATAATTGATTTATATTTTTTGCCTTTTCAGCGGATGTAGAAGACAGTGGCAGAATGGAGAGAATTTGGAACTCAAAATATAAAAATAGTGCAAAAATCAATAATAAAATGAAATGTTTAAAAAAAGAAATTGCTCTTACCATAGTTCTGAGTCCATATAGGAAGCACTGTGTGCCTCTGCAGATCAAAACATCAATCTCAACCACTTTGATAGCTATTTCCCCTCAGACCCTGACAATAAAGGTTCCATATATTAAAAGCAAGAGCATTAATTATAGCAGTGTCTTCCAAGGACCTTGAGCTTGATAAAACAATAGAATCATCATTAAAGGCAGACATCATTGAAAAAAAAAAGGAATCACTTTCTTCATCATTGCCACACATAGGAGAGGCAACAGATAAAGGAATACATCATGTGCTGAGGATGTCAAACAACCTCTACCACCTTAACCATCATCTCTTCTCAGACCCTGATGGAGAAAGTCCAGGACACTAAGCCCAATAGACTTTACAAAAGCAAGGCTTCTAGGCTAGTACCAAATGGCTCAATATCAGAAAGTAAAATGTTTTTATCAGGAGAAATGGCCTTAAAGAAGAAGTTAAAGAGTCTATAGTAAGAGGAGTGTTTTACTTTATACTTTGCTGCTATGCCAAAAGGATCATGGAAACTTTCCAAGTGATTTGTACATGAAGCCTTCCATATCTGTTGTCTCTCACATAGAATGTGAGCTTCTTGATATCAGGGACCCTTAACTTTTCTGTTTGTATCCCCAGTGCTTACTGAAGTGATTTACATTTAGTAAATGTTTTAAAAATAATGCTTTATTAATTCAAGTAGATAAGAATCTCTATTACCTTCTCTCCAGAATAGTCATAAATTACTGCATTGATCCATGTCTTCAAGTGTTAAACAGTTTTCTTATAAAATATTCTTATAGTATATATAGCCCTGAAAATTCTACTTACATCATTTTGCATTTGTTTATACAAATATTCCCATTTTAAATGAAATTGTACCATTTTTTTCTTTTGTCATAATAGCACATCACCAATTCATATAACATGGAGATTAAGCAAAGATGTCAGGGAAATGGCAGCAACTCATCTGAGCTCTCCCCTAAACACCTCCTAACACCTTTAAATAATGCCATAAAAACAATTTCAGAAACAGTAGAACCCACAAAAGAATGCAGTGAAATAATTTTCCAGCCAAAGAAAACTTAGAATGTCATCAGGAATGGTCTGTCACAGCTGAGTGATAGTGGAGCACAGTCAAGCACAGACCTAGCCAAGGGAGACCTAGCCCAACTAAACCTGGATCAGACATTGGGATACAGTGAATCATCATCAGCAGCATTTGCTTCTGGAGTTCTGTAAAGCCAAGCATAAGTAGCTTTCCAGAGGATGGCTGCTGTAAACAGCTTTTCAGAATTCTGATTACACAGTATAGTGAACACACTATTTATTCCATAACAAGTCAGAGCAAAAAATTCACAGTAAATCAAGGTATAGCATTTGCAGTATTACAACCCATCACAGTGAATCAAAATATAGCATTCACAACAAGTTATCACTAATATGGCCACATAGTTTTGTGGTATTCGCATACACACAGTGGTCACAAAGTTTTCAACAAAGAACAGTCATTTAGTAACTCAATCATTCAATAATCCTCAAGGAGGTTTGCCTCCTTAAAGACGCCACATAAAATAGTCAAATTTCTCCACTGATGGTGGCACACTAAGTTAAATCAATCAGCCACTTATTCAGTCATCATTCACTCAGTACAATCATTTAGGCAATCAATCATTCAATCAAATCAGTCATTTACTAATCAAATCATCATAAATAAACAGACACTCCACCCCTAGATCACTAGTAAATTAAAATTTCTCAATCATCACATATTATCCAAGTAAAGTCTTCTTTCAGGTTGACTCAGGGTGGTCTCTCCGATTCCTTAGATTCCCTTACATGGTCCCAGATCCTACATGGATTCACCAAACTGTCACCTGGGTTCAAAAGCAGAAACCTCACAGGTTCTTGTCCAGCTCTCCATGCAGTCTCTATTCCATGCTGAAGCTCTCAGTATCCAGTCCACATCAAATCCTTCAGATTCTCTGTTCCTAGGAAGTCAAGGTTTAAAGAAGACACCAACAGGTGCATACAAAGTACCAGCATCACAGTCATGCCTCCTCAATCTTTTGCAACTCTGGCTGGCCCTCATAAATCCTCAGCAGCTCTGGCTGGCCCTCATCTCTGAGTGGCCTTAGGAAATCCTTCATAGCTCTGCCAGGCCCTTGGACTCAGCAGAAGTTTCAACTGCTTCCTAGAATCAAACTCACTTCACACATGTTCTCCAAATCAATATGATACTCTTAATCCTTGGAGGGGATTTCCTCTTTAGCATCCACAGCTCTTCTTCAGCATCTCCGGCAGCAGCAGCTTCTTCCACCATGGAGCTTGCTCCGAATTATAGAGTTGAATCACTAATCAGGAGATTAAAGTTGTCTCTTTACTGGTACTGAAAGCAATAATAAATTGCTTTGCTCATTCTTATATTTGGCTGACAGTCCTGGGAGCACTAGCAAACCAGAGCTCACAGCCACAGAAGAATTTGTGGGACTCTTCTCACAATTCCAGGCCAGAAAAGAGTGCTTGTGGGGGGTGGAGTCAAGATGGCAGAGTAGAACAGCACTTTCTCGGAGCTCCAGCACACACCATTTCAAAATTATGTAAAAGGGAGACTCTGAACAACCTCTGGAGCTCCAGAACACAAAAAATCACAAAGAGAATCTAAATTCCCACTGAGGAAAGCCCAGCAGCTCGGCAGGGAACAGCCAGCACAGTTCTCTGGGAGCTGAGCCCAGGACCCCATGAGTCCAACGTTTTAGCCCCAGGGAAGCCAGACCAGCAGAGAGCTGGGGGGACCCCAGAACACCAGAAGATGTGGCATTTCCAGATTATCAGCACATGGATGTCTAGGACAAAGTGAGAGGTGAGTGCCCTATGTACTTTGGGAATAGTTGGGAGAGTTCATCAGCTTCTTCCCCTGGGGATGAAAAGGGTATGAGGAGCCTGCACAGCTTGAACCATGTTGCCATGTTGCAGCTTCAGCTCCTAGCATGTGAACTGTAGGGGGATCCAGCAATCAGTCTTGTGGGTAATTGCACTTGCTTTACCCTTTTGGATTTTGGTCTGGGTTAGAGGTCTTGCAGAGTGTGATCATCTTGCCAGAGTGTGTGGAGGCTTCAGAGAAGCCACCCATCTAAAACCTCCAGCAGTTTAAAATCCCAACATTTGGGACAGAAGCTCCCCTGGATGATGGCAGGGTCCTACCATGGCAAGTAATTGAGTGGCAACATGCCTAGGCAAAGGAAACAAAATAAACAGAAAAATGCAACATTAGGCTCCTATTTTGAGGGCAAAGATGATCAAAGCTTGGAACAGGAGGAGGACTGTGAAGTCAGAAATCCTGCAGCAAAGCCTGCAAATGAAAATACTAGCTGATTACAGGCCATAGAGAAAATTAAGAAGCAGATAAGAGAAGTGGGGGAAATATTGGGAAGAGAAATGAGAAAGATGCAAGAAATGTATGAAATTAGAGTCAGCAGCCTGAGTGCGGAAAATAATACCTTAAAAACAGGAAATCTTATTTCGAATGTAAGACTAGAAAGGATCATAAGAAAGTAAAAAGGAAAGGAGATTCATAAGGCTAAGATGTTTATATTCACACATGGAAAAATGTAACATATAACTCCTAAGAGAGTTCTCATTATTAGGGAAGTTAGAAGGAGTTTATATAGACAGAAGGCAAAGGTGTTAGTTAAAAGGAAGGGATTATAGCTAGAAAATATGAAGGGGAAAGAAAGAGGAATGCACTGGGAGAAAGAAGAAGGGAAAGCTAGAATGAGGTAAATTATTTCACACAAAAGAGACAAGGAAAAGATTTTACAGTGGAGAGGAAGATGGGGTAGGTGAGAAGGAAGTGAGTGTACCTTACTCTCATCAGAATTCTCTCAGATAGGGAATATCATACATAGTTGGACATAGAAACCTATCTTGCCCTATAGGAAAGTAGGAGGGGAAGGGGACAAGAGAAGGGCAGAGAGAGTGATTAGAAAAGAGGGTAGTAGGTGGTAGAAAGAATCAATACACCTTTGAGGAGGGACATGATGGAAGAAGAGAGAAAATGGATTAAATGGGGTGAATAGGATGGAGAAAAATATATTTAGCAAACATAACTGAAAAAAAAAATTGATAAAGGCCTCATTTCTCAAATATATAGAGAACTGAGGCAAATTTATAAAAAATAAGAGCCATTTCCCAGTTGAACAATAATTAAGATATATGTCCTATTTTCAATTGAAGTAATCAAAGCTATGTATAGCTTTATGAGAAGGTGGACAAAATTGTTAATGATTAAAGAAGTGTAAATTCTGAGATACAACCTCATACCTATTAGATTGGTTAATAGCACAGAGAAGGAGGATGATAAATATTACAGGAAATGTGGAGAAAATGAGAAATTAATGCACTGCTGGTGGAGTTGTGAACTAATTCAACCTCTCTGTAGAACGATTTGGAATTGTACCACTACTAGGTCAGTATCTGCAAAGCCAAAAACAAATGGACTACCAGAGGACTGCTGCTGTGAACAGCTTTAAGGTTCTGATAAGAGAGTATAGTGAGCTCCTTATTTATTCAGCAGCATATTAAAGCAAAACATTCACAGAAACCAAAGTACAGCACTTATAATGTTATAACATAACAACTTATCACTAAAGTGGCCATATAGTTTTGACCAAAGTGGCCACATAGTTTTAAGCAATAAATATAATTCAGTAAGTACATAACTCAACCATCCTTAAGGAGCAAGCCTCCTTAAGAGACACAAAGTACAAAGGTTAAAATTCTCCACCCATAGGTGACATTGAATCATGATATTCTCAGTCAGCATGAAATACCCAAAGAGAGGTCTTTTCATCTTGGCTCAATCTTGGCTCTCTGATTTCATGCTTCCTCTTCCATGGGTCCAGCTCCTGCCTAAATCTACCCGATCACCACTTGGATTCACAGGAAGGCAACGTCAGCTCTTCATCAAGCTCATTGTCCAGTTCCTTTTCTAGTTATACATTGAAGCTCACAATTTCCTGTCCATCTCAAGTCCTTCACAGTTTATGTTTCTGAGAAGACAAAGCTTAACAGATCCACAATTACATTTATACACATTGCTAGCACCATCCTCAATTCCCTATCTGCCTGTGGAATCAACAGAAATCCACAAAAAAGGTCCAAGTGTTCAATACAAATCATCAGCATAGAAAACAATACAGACCCAAAAACAAGGTCTGAGACGTGAACACAAATCATTAGTGAAGTCCCAGAGCCTCTGAAACTCTCCTCTAGGATTTCTGTAAACAGACAACCAGAAAGTCCTCTTACAAGGTTTCCAGTAAGGTACCAGGGCTTCTGTACAAAGTATTACAAACAAAAATCAACAGGGACAGAACAGAGTACCAGGACACCACAGAAGTTCTCTTCTCAGTCCTGCTGTCTCCCAGTTTGGGCTTCTCCCTATATATGGTCATTAGGTCCTCCCCTTCCTGTTGTATGAACAACAGGGGTTCACAAGTTGTAGGGTTCACAAGTTCTTGTTTCTTAACAAAGACTTTAAATAATTATGGGTAAGAAACTTAAAAGAAATTTGAACTGAAACAAGGTGCTAAATAATTAAATAGTTGAAACAAAGTGTTAAGTACTTATTTGCATGCCATTATGGTATCCCAAAAGAGAATTTTAAAAATGGTAAAAGTGCTATATGCATGGAAATATTTATAAGAACTCTCTTCTGGAAGGAGGGAGTCAGGAGTATGTCCATCAGCTGGGAAAAGATTGAAGAAAGTGTGCTATGTGATTAGGGATGGAATATTATTGTATTATAGAAAATGATGAGCTGGATGATCTCAAGGAAACCTGAAAAGGTTTATATCATCGGATGCAAAGTGAAATATACTGTTTACAAAGTAACAGCAATATGGTAGGATGATCAGCTCTGAATGACTTAGCTATTCTCAGCAATTCAATGATCCAATACAACTCTGAAGGACTTAACGGTGAAAAATTATCTCTGTCCCCAGAGAAAGAACTAATGATGTCCCAATACAGATTAAAGCATACTATTTTTTACTTTATTTTTTGTCTTTTGTCCTTTTTTGGTCTATGTTTTGTTTCATAAAATGACGAATGTGGAAATATGTTTTAAAAGACAACATATGTATAACCTATACCCAAATGCTTGCCTTTTCAATAAGGAAGGGAGGGAGCAAGGGAGGGAGAAAAGGAGATAATTTGGGGCTCAAAATTGTAATAATTGTTTTATGTATAATTTGTAGAAAATAAAATATTACATTTTTAAAAAATCTATAACAATAAAGAAAAAAAAGCATGTAAGATAATTTATTCAGCCATTTCCTAATCAACCAGGCACCTCCTTAGCTGTTTGTTACTTTTTTAAACACTAAAAAAGATGTTACAAATATATTTGTACATGTGGGTCCTTTCTTCTGTCTTTGATCAATTTGGTATATAGAAATGATACCATTATCAATGGGCTAAAATGAAAGTAAATTATATTTAAGATATAAAATGTACAGTGATATTGGGACATAGATTTCAATTGCTTTCCAGAATAGCTAGAATAATTCCAAACTCCACCAATAGTGAATTAAATAATATGTGATACTCTATATTCCTTGTTTGTATATTAGCTATTCTGACTTCTAAATATCCCGAAAAGAATGTTTTCTTAAATCTTTTAGTTTATTATCATGTGATTATTTTTATCCAATTCACTGGGGCATTTTCAGATTACCCTAGTATATTATGTAGAGTCTTAATCCAAAACTAATTCCCATTATTTCCTGGTAGCTTTTTGTTTTTGGTTGAAAAATGAATTGTCAATTAGTTGGCTAAGGTCTTTGACCTTATTGAAGTTTGAAAGAATATATTGCTTTACTTGTATATTTCATGTCTTTCTTCTCTCCTGTTGATTCAATTCTAATATTTAACCAGTACAAATCAATTTGACAACTGCTATTGCATAATAAAATGTGAAAGATTCTAAGGCTCAAAGGGTGAATCCGAGTGGAAACCGGAGTGATGGAGCCAACTGGAAGACGAAGTGTGGCAGAGTCCAGCCCAGGAGGTTGCCCAGTGTGTCCGGACTGGTCGAGCCCGGAGTGCGTGGTGTCTGCACAGCCCAGACCTAAGAGCAGACAAGCAGACTACACCAGAGAGAGCAAAAGCCCCAGCATGCAGACTTACCAAGGATGAACTGAAGTCATCTCTCAGACAGGTAGGATCATTGGAGTCAGGTAGGAGAGCTGGGCCCTCAGTGGAAAGAGCGGCTTCTCTAGCTGCATTCAGCTCCCAGCCTGGAAGTTTAGAAACTGCCTGCCTATATAATACAGGGGCTGGAATGGCAAAGTAAATTCTAGCTGCTCCAATCCTCCCATCCCTCCTTCATTAAGCAGAAAACACAAAGATAAGTCTCCCACCCAGATTGAAATCCCAAGTTAATGGAAATAGCCCCAGGCTTGAGAGTCTCCAAGAATGGGTGTAACTGAGAGAGCCAGGAGTCTGAAGAGAAGAGAGGGTGAGGTCACAACAAGCCCCACCTCTCCTTACCAACAAAAGCCTACTTATAACCCAGGGGTATAGAGGCAGAAATCTGAAGTGATCAGAGGCACCCATACCTACTCATCTACATCCCTCATTGACTTCCCTGACTTAGCCATAAACTAGCCACCCAGACATATTCAAAGTCAAGGATCAGGCCCTAAACTCATAGCCTGAGAAACTAAGAAACAGGAAGTCACAATGGGAAAAAAAGAAGCCAAGAAGGAGAAGGGGAAGGCAAAAAAGTCTATTCGAGCATACTATGCAGGGCAAGAACAACAAAACACACAAGACAATATAGACTCTCTACCCACACCTGAGACCACAGAAGGAAACATGATCTGGTCTCAAGCCCAAATGGCATTCCTGGAGGAGCGTAAGAAAAATTTTAAAGACCAAATCAGGGAAGTAGTGGCCAACTTGGAAAAATGTCTCAGTGAAGTAATTGGAGAAAATACCTCCCTAAAAAAGGAACTTCAAAAAATAACTGAAGACTGTAATTCGATAAAAATTAGAAACAATCAAATTGAAGCTCAGAATTCTATGATACAGCAAGAGTCGATCAAACAAAACAAGACGATTGAAAAATTGCAAGAAAATGTAAAATATCTCACTGGAAAAATAACTGACCTAGAGAACAGATCCAGGAGAGACAACCTAAGAATTATTGGTCTACCAGAAAGCCATGATGAAAAAAGCAGCCTAGACAACATCCTCGAAGAGATTGTCAAAGAAAACTGTCCTGAGGTCCTGGAATCAGAAGATAAAATAATTATCGACAGAATTCACTGGACTCCTCCTGAGAGAGATCCCAAACTGAAAACTCCAAGAAATATAGTAGCCAAATTCCAGAATTACAAGATTGAAGAAAAAATTCTACAAGCAGCCAAAAAGAAACAATTCAAATATAGAGGAACTACAGTTAGGATCACACAGGACCTAGCAGCTTCCACATTAAAAGAGCAGAGGGACTGGAATTTGATATTTCATAGGGCAAGAGAGCTAGGACTACAACCAAGGACTAACTACTCGGCAAAACTGAGCATAATCTTCCAGGCAAGGAGATGGTTGTTTAATGAAATAAGGGACTTCCAGATGTTCCTGATGAAAAAGCCAGAGCTCAATGGAAAATTTGATCTCCAATTACAAGACTCAAGAAAGACATAAAAAGGTAAACAAGAGAAACACAAACTCACACATGCATAAGCGCACACACCCACACCCACAAACACATGCTCATTACTTGGGATGCAACAAGAGCAAAATGTTCACATCCCTATATGTGGAGCTGATAACTGTCAATATTCAAAACCTTTATGATTATCATGACCTTCAAAAGGGTTATACTTAGATAGAGGGTGTGGATATGAATGCACTAACCTGATGTCTAAAAAAAAAAAAAACTATTAAGGGGATCAAAGGTACTGTAATGGGAAAAAAGGAAAGGATGAGCTAGGAAAAGGTAAAATATGCCATCTGAAGGGACATTAAAACACACTATAGAAGAGGGGAAAGAAAGAGGGAGAGGAACATAATTTAAACACTATTCTCACTGGTACTGGTTCAAAGAGGGATCAACTTAAATCAGTGAAGTTTAAGATTTTAATGTGAATAGACACATAAACTTATTAAATAGAGGGAAAGGAGGGAGGGAGAGGAGCAATGTTTGAAATTTACTCTCATTGGTTTGGAATCAAACGGGGAGTAATTCACTCTCATAAGTATAAAAACTTACTTCATCCTATAGAAAGCAGAAGGGTAAGGGGGGTGAAAAAGAGGAGACTAAAGGGGGGGATTAGAAGGGAGGGAAACAGTAACAAGGGGAGAGGGTAGGTTAAGAAGAGGGATCACTGGGTGGGAACACTGAGGGAGGGGGTGGTCAAAAGGGAAAACTTCAAGGAGGGGAAGGGAGAAGGGAGAAACAAAAACATAAACAGGCGAGGGAATAGGATGGAGGGGAAGAGACAGGTAGTCATTATTACTGTGAATGTGAATGGGATGAACTCTCCCATAAAACAGAGGCGGATAACAGAATGGATTAAAAACCATAACCCTACAATATGCTGTCTACAAGGAACACATTTCAAACAAAGTGATACCCAAAGGGTAAGGATAAAAGGTTGGAGTAAAATTTATTATGCCTCAGCTAAAGTGAAAAAAAAGCTGGGGTAGCAATACTTATCTCAGATAAAGCAAAAGCAAAAATAGATCTAATTAAAAGAGATAAGGAAGGAAACTATATCCTACTAAAAGGCACCATGAGAATGAAGCAATATCACTACTTAATATATATGCGCCAAGTGGTATAGCATCTAAATTCCTAGAGGAGAAGTTAAAGGAATTAGAGGAAGAAAGTAGATAGCAAAACTATACTAGTGGGGGACCTTAATCTTCCCCTCTCTGAACTCCATAAATCTAACCTCAAAATAAACAAGAAAGAAGTTAAGGAGGTGAATAGAATCTTAGAGAAACTAGATATGATGGATCTCTGGAGAAAACTGAATGGGGATAAAAAGGAATTTACTTCCTTCTCAGCAGTGCATGGTATATACTCAAAAATATACCATGTACGAGGGCATGAAAACCTCACAATCCATTGCAGAAAGGCAGAAATATTAAGTGCATCATTCTCAGATCATGATGCAATAAAAATTATATGCAATAAAGGGCCATGGAAAGATAGACTAAAAACTAATTGGAAATTAAACAATTTAATCCTAAAATATTGGTGGGTCTAACAGGAAATTATACAAACAATCAACAATTTCATTCAAGAGAATGATAATATTGAAACAACATACCAAAATTTGTGGGATGCACTAAAGGCAGTTCTCAGGGGAAGTTTTATATCCCTGAGTGCATACTTAATTAAAGCAGAGAGAAGGGAGGTCAATGAATTAGACATGCAATTGAAAAAGCTAGAAAAAGAACAAATTGAAAATCCCCAATTAAGTACTAAATTAGAAATATTGAAAACCAAAGGTGAGATTAATAAAATTTAAATTAAGAAAACCATTGAATTAATAAATAAAATTAAGAGCTGGTTTTTAAAAAAATCAACAAAATTGATAGACCCTTAGTCAATATGATAAAAAAAAGAAAGAAGAAAACCAAATTATGAGTATCAAAAATAAAAAGAGGGAATCTACCTCCAATGAAGAGGAAATCAAAAAAATAATGAGGAATTATTTTTCCCAATTGTATGCACATAAATATGAAAATCTTAGTGAAATGGATGAATATTTGCAAAATCACAAGTTGCCCAGATTAACTGAAGAGGAAGTGAATTACCTAAATAACCCCATCTCGGAAAAAGAAATCAAACAAGACATCAAAGGACTCCCTAGGAAAAAATCTCCAGGGCCAGATGGGTTTACTAGAGAATTCTATCAAACATTTAAAGAACAATTGATTCCAATACTCTACAAACTATTTGGGAAAATTATTGAAGAAGGAGTCCTACCAAACTCTTTCTATGACACAAACATGGTACTGATTCCTTAATCAGGAAGAAATAAAACAGAGAAAGAAAATAATAGACCAATTTCCCTCATGAATTTAGATGCAAAAATTCTAAATAAAATATTAGCCAAAAGACTCCACCAACTTATCACAAAAATAATACACTCTGATCAGGTAGGATTCATTCCAGGAATGCAAGGATGGTTTAATATTAGGAAAACCATCATTATAATCGAGCACATCAACAATAAAACTAGCAGAAACCATATGATCATCTCAATAGATGCAGAAAAGGCTTTTGACAAAGTACAACACCCATTCCTATTAAAAACACTAGAAACTATAGGAATAAATGGAGCCTTCCTTAAAATAGTTGATAGCATCTATTTAAAACCATCAGCGAGTATTATATGCAATGGGAATAAACTAGAAGCCTTTCCAGTGACATCAGGAGTGAAACAAAGGTGTCCATTATCACCCCTCTTATTCAGTCTGGTACTAGAAACACTAGCAGTAGCAATCAGAGAGGAAAAAGAAATCAACGGAATCAAAATAGGTAAAGAAGTGACCAAGCTATCACTCTTCGCAGATGATATGATGATATACTTAGAGAATCCTAGAGAATCAAGTAAAAAACTACTAGAGACCATAAATAAATTTGGCACAGTTGCAGGATATAAAATAAACCCACATAAATCCTCAGCATTCCTGTACATCTCTAATGAAACTCAACAGCAAGAGATAGAAAGAGAAATCCCATTTAAAGTCACTGTAGACATTATAAAATATTTGGGAATCTACTTGCCAAAACAAACCCAGAATCTATATGATCACAACTACAAAACACTTCTCACACAAATAAAAGCAGATCTAAATAGTTGGAAAAATATCAATTGCTCATGGCTGGGTCGAGCTAATATAATAAAAATGACAATTTTACCCAAACTAAACTATATATTTAGTGCCATACCAATCAATTTACCAAAAAACTACTTTTTAGAGTTAGACAAAATAATAACAAAATTTATTTGGAAAAACAAACGGTCTAGGATATCAAGGGAATTAATGAAAAGAAATGCTAGGGAAGGTGGACTAGCTATGCCAGATCTTAATCTGTATTATACAGCAGCAGTCGTCAGAACTGCTTGGTACTGGCAGAGGTGTAGAATGCACTATTTGACAAAAACTGCTGGGAAAACTGGAATACAGTATGGCAGAAACTGGGCATACACCATTATCTAACAACATAAACCAAAATCAAGTCCAAATGGGTGCATGATCTAGGTGTAAAGGATGATACTGTAAGCAATTTGGGAAAGCAAGGAATAGTTTACCTGACAGATCTATGGAGAGGGGAAGACTTTAGGACCAAACAAGAATGAGAGAGCATTATGAAATGCAAAATGGATAATTTTGATTACATTAAATTGAAAAGCTTCTGTACAAACAAAGCCAATGTAACCAAGATCAAGAGGGAGGTGGGAAATTGGGAAAGAATTTTTACAACTTGTGTCTCTGATAAAGGACTAATCTCTAAAATTTATAGAGAATTGAGCCAAATCTATATGAATACAAGTCACTCCCCAATTGATAAGTGGTCAAAGGATATGAACAGGAAATTTTCAGAGAAAGAAATTAAAGATATCTATAAGCATATGAAGAAATGCTCTAAATCACTATTAATTAGAGAAATGCAAATCAAAACAACTTTGAGATACCACATCCCTCCAGTCAGATTGGCTAAGATGACAAAACAAGAAAGCGACAAATGCTGGAGAGGATGTGGACAAATTGGAACACTAATACATTGCTGTTGCAGTTGTGAACTTATCCAACCATTCTGGAGAGAAATCTGGAATTATGCCCAAAAGATTATAAATAATTTCATACCCTTTCACCCAGCCATACCACTTCTAGGGCTATATCCCAAAGAGATCATAGAAGTGGGAGGAAGACCCATATGTACAAAAATATTTATAGCAGCCCTTTTTGTGTTTGCAAAGAATTGGAAACTGAAGGGGTGCCCACCAATTGGGGAATGGCTAAACAAGTTGTGGTATATGAATGTAATGGAATATTATTTTGCTATAAGAAATGAAGAGGTGGGGGGCGGAGCCAAGATGGCGGAGTAGAAACAGCTCCTCCAAGCCTCTCTGCCCCCAGATTCTCCACAAACTATGTAAAAAAGGACTCTGAAAATCTTCTGGAGCCCCAGCACCCACAGAACGACACAGAGAAGCTAACCTCCCGCTGAGGACAGCCCAGCACCCTGCAGGAAGGACCAGCGCAGTGGTCTGGGAGCCGGCAGCGCGCAGAGCGCAGGAGCCGAGCCGAGCCCAGGTCCACGTGAGCCGAGGTTTTAGCCCCAGGGCGGCAGGGCCAGCAGCCGGCTGGAGGAACCCCAGAACACCAGGAACTGTGGAGACGCCAGAATTATCAACATAGACTTGCCTAGGACAAAGTAAGAGGTTAGTGTCCTATGGACTTTGGGACCTGTATTTGGGGAATGCGTCAGCTCCCTCCCCTGGGGGCTAGAAGCCGCTGAGGAGACACGCCATTTTGTAGTTTTCATAGGCATTTCCGGCTCCCAGCCTACAAATCGTGGGGAGATCCAGCGATCAGTCTTGGGGGGTAATCGCTCTTGCTTTAACCTCCCTGGATCTGGATTGTGATCTAGGGTGGAAGTTGTGGGTGGGTTTACAGCTTGCCAGAAACGGAAGTTGCCCCCCACACGTTCGGGACGAAAATTCCTCTAGCTGGCCTTAAAGCCATAGTGTGGCAACAAGCCCAAAAGTCAAGCAATTAAGTGGCAACATGCCAAGGCAAAGGAAACAGAAAAATGCAACCCTAGACTCCTATTTTGGGGGCATAGAGCGGGAAAAGGACTGTGAGGTCAGAAGTCCTGCTCCAAAAGCCCCAGGGAAAACATGAGTGGGTTGCAGGCCATAGAGGACCTTAAGAAGGACTTTAAAAATCAAATAAGAGAAGTGGAGGAAAAATTAGAAAGAGAAATGAGAAGGATGCAGGAAAAGTATGAAATGAGGGTCAACAGCCTGACTGAGGAAAACAACACCTTAAAAAATAGACTAACTCAAATGGCAAAGGAGGCCCAAAAGGGCAATGAGGAGAAGAATGCCTTAAAAAGTCGAATTTGCCAGATGGAAAAAGAATCTCAAAAGTTCACTGAGGAGATTCATTCCTTCAGAGTTAGACTGGAGCAAATGGAAGCTAATGACTTTATGAGAAATCAAGATGCTGTTAAGCAGATCCAAACAAACGAAAGATTAGAAGGCAATGTGAAATATCTCATGGGAAAAACCACTGACCTGGAAAATAGATCCAGGAGAGACAATTTAAAAATTATTGGACTACCTGAAAGCCATGATCAAGGAAAGAACCTAGAAATCACCCTTCAAGAAATTCTCAAGGAAAACTGCCCTGATGTTTTAGATCCAGAGGGCAAAATAGAGGTTGAAAGAATCCACCGATCACCTCCTGAAAAAGATCCCAAAAAGAAAACTCCCAGGAATATTATAGCCAGGTTCCAGAATCCCCAGATCAAGGAGAAAATACTACAAGCAGCCAGGAAGAAACAATTTCAATATTGTGGAAACACAATCAGAATAGCCCAGGACCTGGCAGCTTCTACACTGAGGGATCGAAAGGCATGGAATATGATATTCCAGAGGGCAAAAGAACTGGGAATGAACCCAAGGGTCACCTACCCAGCAAAACTGAGTATTTTGTTTCAGGGGAAAATATGGTCATTCAGTGGAATAGAGGACTTTCAAGCATTCTTGAGGAAAAAACCAGAATTGAATAGAAAATTTGACATCCAGACACAAGAAGCAAGAGATGCCTGAGAAGGTAATCATGGAAAAGAAATCAAAAGGAACTTATCAAAGTTGAACTATTTACATTCCTATATGGAAAAGCAATATCTGTGACTGATGATATCTTTCCCACTATGAAAATAATGGAAGAAGGGGGTGTGGTCATACAAACACATATGTGAATGTGTTTGTATATGGTTACAGTTATATATGGATAGAGGGCATAGGTTGATTTTGTTGGGAAGGGAGAGTACTCAAGGGATGGAATTATGAGGTGAGAGAGGAAAGTGGCAAGAGGAGATGGGGAGAGACATGGTAGGGTAAACTATCTCATGTAGGGGAAGTGGGTGCAAAGGAGGGGGAGAATAAGGAAGGCTAAAAAGGCAAAACCACATTCACATTGAATTTGGTTCAGGGAGAAAATGACATACATACTAAATGGGATATCTCAACCTGCAGCAGGATAGGGGGAAGGGGGATGAGAGGAGAGATGATGGATGGGAGGGCATCCTTGGGGGGAGGGGAGGTTGGAGGTACCCACTATGGAAGAGGGACAGGATCACGTAGGGAATGGACCAGGTGGGGGGGGGGATGAGTGGGAGGGAATTATAAGCAGCCTTGTACAATATATCTACTATGATAATGTTTTGCATAGCTAGACATGTACAACATATACTGAATTACTTCTATCCCAAGAAGGAATGGGTGACAAGGGAGGAAGGAAATGGATCTGAAATTCAAGGTCGTAACATTAAATGTTTCAAATATATATAAATACTATTATTAATACTCTTTTGCCTATAATTGGGAGATAAGATGTGCAGGCATTGGGACACAAAGATTCATCTTCCTCTAATGGAAAAGTCGATGGGGGTATGGGAGAAGGTATGGGAGAGAGCAGATTGGAGGAAGCGATATCTTGTGGGACTGCTATTCTGGGAGGTTGGGTAGGGGAATAATGGGGGGAAAATGATTGTAACTCAAAATCTGGCAGAAATGAATGATGTAAAACAGAAGTTAATAAAGTATTTGTTTAAAAAAAAAATTTAATCAAGGAAAAAAAAATAAAAAAAAGAGAATGGTTGTTGTAATAAACTAGAAAGAATAAAAATCTCTGAGAACAAACAAACAAAAAAAAAAAAAAAAAGAAATGAAGAGGTGACGGATTTCATAATTACCTGGAGAGACTTATACAAACTGATGCTGAGTGAGAAGAGTAGAATCAGAAGAAATCTGTATACAATCACAGACATACCATACCTGTGATGACCAACTATGACAGACTGGACTCTTTTCAGCAATGCAGTGATATAAATTAATCCCAAAAGACTCAAGAAAGTGAGAAATGCACCATCCAGAGATATAACTAGAAAGAACTGAACCTGAATCCTGATGGAAGCAAACTAAATGATCTTGTTCTTTTCATTGTTTTGTTTTATTTCTTCCTTACCATCTTTCATCCCACCTAGTACAATATGCCTTTGTAATTGGAATAATGTCTAATTTGAATGTATTTGCAGATCGTATACTGGACTATATGCTGTCGTGTGGGGAGGGGGGAGGTAAGTAAAGGAAATTTGAAAATCAAGGAACTATGGAATTGAAACTTGTTAACTGAAACTAAACTAATAAATTAATTAAAAAAAAAAGAAAAAATGTGAAAGATTTTGCTAGGCCCTTTTTCCACCTATATTCATTAACTTTTTTCAACTCAGATGAATCTCATCATTTTTTTCTGGTTCTATGAATTATTCCTTTAGTAGTTTGATTGGCTTGAAATTTAATAAGTAAAATTAAGGTAATTTTTAAAATATTTTACCATATTGCTTCAACCTACCCAGGAGCGATTAATATTCCTCCTATTATTTAATTGTGATTGTATTAACAAAAAGATTGTTTTGTAGTTGTGTTCATGTAGTTCCTCCATGTGTCTCATTATTTAGAATACCATGTAGCATATATTTTTGTAAATATTTTTAAAAGTTGCATTCTAAATCTTCCTCTTGAGTTTTACTGTTAATAAACAGAGATGCTGATGATTTATAAGGTTTTGTTTTACATCTTAGACTCTTCTGAACTTATGATTTTAATTAAATTTAGGCTCATCATATCACGTATACAATTAACAATTTTATTCTTAGTTTGTCTCTGATACAAATATATCCTCTTCCCTGAATTTATTTTTCCTGTATTACTGCTATAAGTAATATTTCTTGGAAAATATTCATTAGCAATAGTAATAATTAACATTTTATTATTAACAATATTAACATTTTGTCCATAGACTTTATGCTTAATCTTACTGGAAAGGTGGATATTTTAGCTCCATTACTTTTTTTTTAAAGCAATTGGGGTTAAGTAACTTGCTTAAGGTTACACGGCTAGTCATTGTTTATGCGTGGGTGCTCATTTTCTGAGGCCAGATCTGATCTCGGGTCATCCCAACTCCAAGGCCGGTGCTCTTACTCACTGCGCCCACCTAGCCGCCCCTTTAGGGCAATTGGGCTTAAGTAACTTGCCCAAGGTTACATGGCAAGGTTTTTTTTGTTTGGGTGGATTAAGTGTTGGAGGCCGGCTCCGAATTCAGGTCCTTCTGACTCCAGGGCCGACCTCTACTCACTGCGCCACCTAGCCGCCCCCTAGCTCCATTACTTTTGCTGCTGGGTTTTGGTTTTAGATTTTTTATGGACAAAATGTAGGCAAGCATACCCAAATTATCTGTTAGTGAAATACCATTTATTCCTCTGTTTCCCATTGTATTTTGTCAAAAGTATTTTTCTCTATTTATTGATATATTCATACAATTTTTGTTATTGTTATTAGTTATGTGGAAAGTTTACCTGATTAAAAATATCACTTTTATGTTACAAATACAGTTTGATCACAGTGTATTAAGTTTTTTCAAAGAATTTTTGGGGAGAAGGGAACCACTCTAAGAGAGAGGGGCAAGGGAAGTGGGAGGGGGAAACAGAGAAGATGGGAAGAACTTAAAGCGTCAGCAACACAAGATGGCAGTGACCACAGTCTCTGAAGTGAAAGTCTGTCGAAAATTTCCCATTGTTGGAAGAACCTTAAGAAGGTCAGTAAGGAGTAGGAAATGGGACAGTTAGCCGGGGTCTTGAAGATGATGAATATATGACACAAGATGGACAAGGAATGATTTTTGGGCCTCCAGGAACAATTTATGAAAACCAAATATAGAGCCATAAAATAGAGTGTGGACCTAAATATCCAGAAAACACCACATTTGTAAGATTTGTAATAAAAATTAATATGAATGGGCAAATTGTTCTAATGGAGGGGTGGTCCCAAGAGTCATATCTGTGCTAATAAAACGGCAGAATTTATATAGCATCAAAGTGATGCTGCCAGAGTTTCCATGTTTATTGATGTCTAAAGAAAATATGAAGTTTCCTCAGCTTCCTAAATGACAATGTTACAGCAAGTAATAATTAATAATAATAATATGACAATGTTACAGCAATTAATAATAATAATTAATAATAATAATGAAAATAATCTTCCCCCCTTTATTTAGTTTTAAGCTGTCTTCATTTTCCACAGGAGTAAATTTTCTAAATGCATATTGTACATGACTTCTTACTCATTTCAATCACCTCAAAGTACTAGAAAGGAAGTTCCCATTCAAAGGCAATTTATCTTAAGATACTGTAAATGATAAAATTTTTCAATCTGAAATATAAGCTCTGCTATAACAAAAAATATTTTTTGCATTAAAGTTCATTAGAGATTATTGGGTTAAAATTTATGCACACTGCCCTTTGTTTTTGCTCTCTTGGTTTAAATATGGAATATATAATTGTATCAGAGAAAGACTTGTGTGGGATCACTTTTTCTATTTTTTTAAACATGTCAAAAATAGTAAATCATTTGTACCTCAAAGATAGCTTGTAAATCCATAGGATCTGTTTGCCACCCACCCCAACTGAGGAGATATTTCAAGACATGGTCAATTTTCATTGTAACATGCAGATGTTTAAATTTTCATTGTTTTTCTGATAATCTTCCTAGTTTATATATTTTCTAACTATTCAAATATTTTATTTAAGTTTAATTTACATATTTGGTCAATATAAGTGGCAGAAGGAGATGGGGAGAGACAGGGTAGGGTAAACTATCTCATGTAGAAGAAGCAAGGGGAAGTGGTTGCAAGGGACGGGGAGAATAGGAAGGCAAAAAAGGCAAAAACACATTCTCATTGAATTTGCTTCAGGGAGAGAATGACATACATACTAAATGGGATATCTCAACCTGCAGCAGGATAGGGGGAAGGGGGATGAGAGGAGGGATGATGGATAGGAGGGCATCCTTGTGGGGAGGGGAGGTTGGAAGTACCCACTATAGAAGAGGGACAGGATCATGTAGGGAATGGACCAGGTGGGGGGTGGGATGAGTGGGAGGGAATGATAAGCAGCCTTGTACAATATATCTACTATGATAATGTTTTGCATAGCTAGACATGTACAACATACACTGAATTACTTATCTTCCCAGAGGGAATGTGTGATAAGGGAGGAAGGGAATCGATCTGAAATTCGAGGTCTTAAGATTAAATGTTTCAAATATATATAAATACTATTATTAATACTCTTTTGCTTGTAATTGGACGATAAGATGTGCAGGCATAGGGAAACAGCGATTCACCTTCCTCTAATGGAAAAGTCAGAGGGGGTATGGTTGAAGGTATGGGAGAGAGCAGATTGGAGGAAGCGATATCTTGCAGGACTGCAATTCTGGGAGGGTAGGTAGGGGTAAAACAGGGGGGGGGGGCATAATTGTAACTCAAAATCTGGCAGAAATGAATGATGTAAAACAGAAGTTAATAAAGCTTTTGTTTAAAAAAAATTAATGAGAAAAAGAGGGAAAGAACATATATTTTTTTGGAGAAAAAGTGAATACATATATTGTATCAGTAGTTGAGTAAAAGAGCGAAAAAACATATATATATATATTTTTTGAGAAAAAGTGAATACTTATATTGTTTCAGTGGTTGCATATGCTTAATTTCTTTTTTTTTAAACAAACATTTGAGTTGGGCTATTTTTTAAGGTGTTGTTTTCCTCAGACAGGCTGTTGACCCTGATTTCATACTTTTCCTGCATCCTTCTCATTTCTATTCCCAATTTTGAAGTCGTTCTTAAGGTCCTCGATGGCCTCTAACCCGCTCATGTTTTCCTTTGGGGCTTTTGGAACAGGATTTCTGACCTCACAGCCCTCCTCCTGCTCTATGCTTTGATCCTCTTTGCCCCCAAAGCAGAAGTCTAATGTTGCATTTTCTGTTTAATTTTTTCCTTTGCCTTGGCATGTTGCCACTTAATTACTTGACTTTTGAGCTTGTTGCCACAGTATGGCTCTGCCGCCAGACAGGTGAACTTTCATCCCGAACATGTAGGGGGACAACTTCTGTTTCTGGCAAGCTGGAAACCCACCCATGACCTCCACCCCAGATCACAACACAGATCCAGGGAGGTTAAAGCAAGAGCGATTACCCGCCCCCCCAGGGTGGTCACTGGATCTCCCTACAGTTCTCAGGCCAGGAGCAGGAGCTGCCTCTGAAAACTACAAAATGGTGTGTCTCCTCAACAGCTTCTAGCCCTCAGGGGAGGAATCCGACTCGTTAGCCAAATACTGGTCCCAAAGTCCATAGGGCACTAACCTCTCACTTTGTCCTAGGCATGTCTATGTTGATAATTCTGGAATTGCCACAGCTGCTGGTGTTCTCGGGTCCCTCCAGGTGGCTGCTGGCCCAGCCGCCCTGGAGCTAAAACCTCAACTCAGGCAGACCTGTGCTTGGCTCCCCATGCACTGCCCGCTGGGCTGCCAGCTCCCAGAGCACTGCACTGGTCCTTCCTTCAGGGCTGCTTGGCTGTCCTCAGTGAGAGATTAGCTTCTCTGTGTCATTCTGTGGGTGCTGGGGCTTCAGAAGTTGTTCACAGTCCCCTTTTACATAGTTTGGAGCTTATCTGGGGGGCAAGTGGCTTGGATGCTCTGTTTCTACCTCCTCATGAAAATTTTAAAGGCAGATTTTTAGGGATGCCTAGGTGATGAAGTGAATAGAGCACTAGCCCTGTAATCAGGAGGACCTGATTTCACATCCAGTGTCAGACACAACACTTATTAGCAGTGTGACTTGGCCAAGTCACATAACCCCAATTGCCCTACCATCCCCCCCTCCAAAAACAAAAACAAAAACAAAATAATAAAAGGCAAATTTTTTTTAATATGTCCTCCCAAATCTGTATGTGTATATATATATATATATATATGTGTGTGTGTGTGTGTGTGTGTGTGTGTGTGTGTGTGTGTGTGTGTGTGTGTGTGTGTGTTTGTGTGTGTGTGTGGGTTTGTGTGTATGCATATGTGTATATGAGTTTGTTTTTGTTGTTCCCAGGTTTATTTTGGCAGATGTATTCCCAGATATTTTATAATGTTTAGAATTATTTTAAATGTGGTATCTCTTACTATCTCTTCTAGCAGGCTTTTGTTTATATATATATATATATATATATATATACATGCTGATGATTTCTGTGGATTTACTTAATATCCCTCTACTTCAGGACTTCTTACACATTTTACGCTAATGATTCTTTTCATTTTTCATTTAGGAAAAGAGACAAAGCATTATTAACCTTCATATTTTGCAGAACATGTAGTTAAGGAGAAAACAAAAGTATGTTGTTTTATTTTAGCAGCTGATGACCAGTTAGATAATAGTAGAAAGACTTAGTAGAAATAGGTAACCAGATTTGATAAAAAATATTGGGTGAGATTTCAGGTCAACTATTATATTGATCTCTCTATTGACTTTTCTCTCTGTCTTTTCAACTGAACAAGAGAAGATAAATTGATTCTCTCTATGTGATGTCCAGATATCTTTCTGACACTGGTTTTTTTGTTTGTTTGTTTTTCCCTCTCCTGGCTCCATTTCTTTATGGCAGAGCTGCGGAACAGAGTCCTTATTTTGTCCATGTTTATTCTTTTTGCTTTGTGTTCTAAGAAGTGTTCCTTTACATTTTCACAAATTTTGTGCTGTCATTTGGCATTGTCTGCATAGGCAAAGTATGGTATTTCTTGATATTCCAGTGCCATTAGATTTACATGGAAATGTATATGTCATGCTTCTGTTTTCAGTTATGGAGGGAAATCTTGATCTGTGAGACTTTAAGCACCAGTTGTGGAACTAAGCTTATAATCTGAACATTGGCCCTGATCCCCTGCTGAATGAAGGAAACATAGCTTGAGATAATAATGAATGATGATTGTTGCATTAAAATTGACAAGTCACAGAATGAGGAAGAGCTTCCCAATGACTGACCACTATTTAATCTTTGAAAATGTCATTTTCTAGGGAAAGAAAATAACCTTGTTCTTCAGTTAACCACTTGTGATGTGTTTGTCCTTTGTTTCCAAACAGGACGTGGCATAAGGAAAATGATGACATGATTTCCAGTTGACTTTTAGTTGAGTGAGGAAGGGGTACGCAAGGTCATCAGCTTCATTTTCTCCTCCAGAGCCATCAGAATTCAGTGACCAGATATTTTTTTCAAAATGTCTGTAGATGATGCGGTGGGAGACCTTCTCTCTTTTAAGCTAAGACCTTTTCACATACTCACTTAGAGCAAGGTAATGCTCATTTGGTAAATAGTCCTCTGTAGGAAGTGAGTATGACCCCTTAAATTAGAAAAAAAGGGAAAAAACATTAAGCTGGGAAGGGAAGAACTTCAGGGTTGTTTTTCTCAATAGAAACAGTTACCACTGACATTCACTCTAAGCCAGGAGGGCTGAAAAATAGTCATTACGTGGATCTTGGACAGGGACCTATCATGGCCCAATCTATGAGCTTCAGAGTGAACTGGGTTTAAGCTTTTATGAAAGAAAGAAAAGAAAGAAAGAAAGAAAGAAAGAAAGAAAGAAAGAAAGAAAGAAAGAAAGAAAGAAAGAAAGAAAGAAAGAAAGGAAGGAAGGAAGGAAGGAAGGAAGGAAGGAAGGAAGGAAGGAAGGAAGGAAGGAAGGAAGGAAGGAGGAAGAAAGGAAAGAAGGGAAGAAGGAAAGGAAGACAGAAGGAAGAGAAAGAAAGAAATCTAGCCAGTAAACCCCAAGTTCAGTGGACAACTTCTGGCCATCCAAATTTACCTTCCTTTGGAGAGGAGAAGAAGGACAGGGAGAGGGAGAGGGAGATGACAAGCTGAGTTACCTAACTAGCTGGGTCCCCATTCAGGAAGCTCAGTCTATTCACATTTTGTGTTTGTCCTTTGTTTTTGAAGATGACCTGACATCAGGAAAAGAATCTATTTTCAGCATTCTCCTAGCTAAACTTAAAACAGTTAGTTACTTCCATCAAAACATCATAGATATTTATAGGTGCATCCTAAGTTAATGCTACCTGTAATATTTCTTTATTCAAGTTTAATCTAAGAACAATGCAATGTTCACTTCTGGTTGATCAAAATAAATAAAATGATGAACTTATTAAAAGGATTAGTTGAGTAACTAAGTACAAGGAAAAATCTGTGGAATTCTCTCTATAATGCTTGTACTTTCCAATTAATTATAGGAGAGCTTCCCTTTTACACAGGGAAACAAGACAGATGAGGAAAACAAGTCAGAAGGCCTTCTGAAGTTCAGGGCTGCTTGACAAACCAGTGAACCTTTGCAAGTAAACATTAGCTAAAATCAGCCTGCAATTGCTAAAACCAGTTGTGACCAACTCAGAGAGAGGAATAATCTTGGTTCCTAACATACCTACAGAGCAAGAGACATCTTGGTTTCTGAATTATATAAAGAGCAGCAAACAATCTGATTCCTGATTTGTTTTGTTTGCAGATGTCTTCTCTCTGAACCCCACTTCTCTGATGTTCTAATTTGTTGTACTTCTCCCTTAACACCCCACTTAGACATAATTATTTAAAATAGTCCTAAATACCTCAAATATGTATAAATAATTTTCTCTTTTCCTATTCTCCTGTGAGCAGCTGAGAACATTGTCTCACTTCTCCAGCTTGCAATTTTCTTCTTCTCAGGTAATAAATATAGTTATAATCTTTGTAAACTGTGATCAGGCTCTGATTCATTCTATGTCCCCCATTTTGAACCTTAATGGTTCTTTTGTTTTACCAGCTGACAGGGGTTTTTAGTTTGATAAGATAGGTCAAAGAAGATTTGCTTATTGATGGTTTTTAGTTCTTTCCTTATTTATGAAGGATCTTTTGAAAGGGTGGGAGAAGGGAAAGACTTATTGTGCAAAGCCATTGATTTACACTTTAAACTATTCACCAAAAGTAAACATGGAATGGATAGGCCAATGCAAAACAAGGAGGCTCTATGGTTTTCCTCTGAAAGGTAGTGGTGTCTTCAACTTTCAATAATGCTATTTCTTTTTTTTTAATTCTGATAAATTAAATTAAAATTTTAAAGACTAAAGGCCATTTTATCTATAACTAAAAGATTTGGCTATACTTAACTGTCTATTATTTATAAGACCGGAAGTATCAGTTTACCACATCCATCCACCCATATTGAAGGTGTTTTTTCCATGACTATGCTTGTAGATTGTTGTTTTTAATAAGGGAGTTTTAAATTTTCTTAATGTTATCATTCTGTATTGATGGATATAATTTGATTAAATATTATACATTATGCTAATGCTAATTGTATTCTTAATATTGAACAAGTATTGCATTCTTTTTTTTTTGTTCTGCCCAAATAGAAAATATAATTGCATGCAATAACTTGTGTTTTCTTAAACTACAGTAGATTTTGTACATTCCTAAATATGATATATTCAAGAAGATTGTGCTATCTTCTCAAAAAATTCTCTCTCCATAAGAGGAAGTAACAATACTATGAAGATGCTTTAACAAGTATTAGTAACATATATGGAAATATAATATTTTTGTTGTTGGCATACAGGTATCCAGAAGAATAACAATTAGCCATATGTGACCAAAAACAATATTCCAAATTTTCATTCTTTTTTAATTTTCATCCAATTTATGATCCCTAAACCAGAGTTTCAGTTTACATAAATATGTTAGTCCATAGGAAAATTTACAAATTGGGACTCCAACTCCATTGAGAGTCTACTGAAAATTTATATGCTTCTACATTTATCCTCCCTTGGAACGAGGCATCATGAAATTTGTTTACCAGATAACAATAGTACAGACAAGTTACTCATAAGTAAAATGTGTGTGTTTTTTGAACTGATGAACATTTTGCCACATCTTTATAATCTTTCAAACAGTTCAAATATCCTTAAAATCTGGAAAATATATGTCTTTTGCAAGTCTATACACATAAATATCAAAATTGTGACTACATAGTTAAAAGCACAGACTTGAAGTATTTTTTTCTTTTGTATTAAGTCTTTCCCCACTTAAACCTATTATTAAAGAAAAATGGATTTAGAGTAGGATTTCTCTGTTACTGAATAATTTTCAACCTTCCACTTCACTTTCTTGGGCAAAGAAAAATACATGAGCATGACCACATTGTCTTATCCTAGTGAATGTTGTCTTCTTAAATTGTCGCAACATTTGGCTGCTTTCTTTGGGTTTTTCCTGCATATGCTCCTGAAACACGCACTCTGTTACACATTCTGTTGTCTGAGGACTTCTCTCTATTTTGCTCAACCCCCTTCACTGAGGTCTTAGGGGTTCCTTGTCTACAAAGTGGCCTATAAATAGGGGCATTCTGTCCTTGACTTGGCTGAAGTACTCTTGTTTCAGAAGGCTTTTGTCTGATGAGAATTTTCTTATTTGGCATTCCCATTTCAGCAGCCTTCATATACTTCTTCTTTCCAGAGATTTCTGTCTTGCAGCTGAAAGAGATGCTCGTGGGTCCTTCATTTTTTCCATTTGTCTAAGCATTTTTTCTTTACGCACTTCTCGATCATGATGTAAAATGGACATTCTTTCTGTTGCATCCATTATGAAGAATATGTCACAAATATCAAATAAGGCAGCCCGAAGCTGAGCTAACACTCTTTCTTGGAGAGAAGCATCTTGTGCTGAACCAGATCCTCTTTTTAATGGAGCTTCTGACTGAAAACTTCTTATGAACCCCATAGTATCTTTTACTGTTTGCCGGAGATGTTTCACTTTTTCTGTCTGCAGGAGCCTACGAGTGAGAAATCCTTTTGCCACTGCAGTTACTTTGTCAAATTTTGCTTGTAGTTCTAGATTAAAAAGCTGAGACCACCTAGGTTTGCCCCTTCCAGTAGGTCTTGTTACTGGGAATTTTGGCAAACCACCATTTGACGATCCCCAGAGGTAGAATGGTAGTTCACTTGTTGTAGGACAGAATTTGTAAAACCAGAATTATTTGAATTTGCAATATGGAGAGTGTCCACTTGTGATAGCATTGTTTCTAGCAAGTCGCTGTCACTTATTTTTCTCCATTCTAATTCCACTGCATTGTTAAGGTTCACTTCAGGCGTTTCTGCTGTAATTTCCTTCTTCTCTTTTAACATTCTCTCCTATTCTTCTATTTCCTTTTGTAATTTCTCTTGCTCTTTCTCTTACTCCGCTATAAGTATTGATAATTGCTGAGAGTGCTGTTCTACAAGTCTCTTTCTCATTTCTTCAAAAGCCAACATCTTATATTTTAGCATCTCTTCTTCTCTTGAATTAATTTCTAACATTTCATTCTTATTAACATAGACAGAGCCCTTAGGAAATCTTTTTTCTTGTATCCATCGTCTCTCCTGTTCAGCCGTTCCAGTTGTTAGGCCATAAGGGCTGTTTTCTTTTTGCAAGCCATCAACATCCAAATCAAGTCTCTGCTTAACCTTCTCAAAACTGTTTTCCACAAACTGTTCATTTCCACAGGACCCATTTGGTGTGTCCATCTGCTGCCTTTTATTCTGGCACTGCATCAGAAGTGGAAATGGATTTTGTACATCATAAGATTTATTCAGTTCCACTTGAGAATTACAGATTTTTTCCAATACACTGGTTGGCTTGATCACATTCATGATTTCACACTTTTGACTTATTATGCACTGACTAGTCTCATATGGCTCATGTAATTTTGGAACTACTGTACAATTATTGTCTGTTTTTTGAAGCTCTCTCCCATCAGATGCTATTTGACCATCCATTGTAGCAGTTACATTAATGACTTTTTTTTTCTACCTGCCTGACTGAAGGCTGACACATTTCATTTGATTTACCTAAGACTGATTCTTTACCTCCAGTTTCAGAAGTATTTTTGCCGACAATATGAACTTTGCTAGAACAAACTTCAGTTAAATCAGGAAATTTTGGCACAGACTCGGGTATATTTGTTTTTTCATTGACATCTTGTATTATTAAATCCATGGCCCTTCCTTTTTCTTTGGGACTCAATTCATAGGCATTTACTGGGTTATTTATAAGCATGTGACCTGTTGATGAAGTCTTAGGTCGTCTCTGGTGCATTTTACAACTCACACTTGGCTCTGGACTGGGTAACTTGGCATAGGAACATGTAAAACTTTTGACAACACTACTTTCAGGATCAAAAGTGGAAGTGACTTTGAAATCTTCATTTTCATCTGAATCCAAAAGATTTGGTGTACCTATGCAAATGGGTATATCCACTTTGGAGAAGCTGGCTAAAGCTAAAGCATTCATGCTGTTCATCTGGGTGGTAGCACTTTGGAGAAGAATGTTTGATTTATTAAGGCTCGGTTTATCAAATGAAACTGAACTACAACTTTTGCTTATAAACCTTGCATTTTCTTTCCCAGAGCCATTCATCTTAACGGCATCATTCTCTTTGAGTGGCTCTCAGTGATGCTCTTCTTTGAGTTATTTCTCAAGCTGTGTTGAGTTTGTTCTCGTTCTATGTATTCCTTTGATTTTTTTCATAAGATTATGAAGGCTCATCATATAAGGATCTGAGGTGGCTTCCTCAACCAGGGTGGGCTCCAATTCTCCTTCTCTTTTAGGGATGTCATCTACTATCAGAGTCTCCTGTCAGGTACCTCAAGACGGCTCTGGAGAAGTTTCCTTTCCCAAAAGGTTAGGCTGTCACTTTCTTTGACAGAAATGCATGTTCCTATACCTTTATCTGAATCTATCCCACTCGGTTTTGTATGAGCAGTGGTATCAGAAGGCAAAATTTCAATAGTCTCTTCAACCTTCATTAAGTCAGACTGTTCAGTAAGACTTGGCAAACTATCATTTGGAAGTATAGTGGGAACATTCAAGTCTCTGACTTCTGAATTAAGATAAATTGCCTCAGGTTCCCACTGATCAAAATCACTTATATTTGGTGCTTTAGTGACCTGAACATTGTCCAGGATCTCCTGCACACGGCTCAGTAAGGCCTTCTTCCTGCTGCTCTGTTTTCAGGCTTCTAGGTCAAGTGCTTTCTGCTTCTCCTGCTGCATTTCTTTTCTTCTCTCAGCTCTGAGCAATGGCAAAAGCACAGCAAATCCATGGAAGCGAATGAGTGAAATGTTCTCAGGTTGACCAGGTGGAAAAGTTTCTCGAGATCGTGACTCTCCTTGGATTCTGAGAAGGCTTTTCTCAAAAAACTTCTCATAGTCCTCCATTATCCCACAATTAAGCTGAAATACAATAGCTTAACTGGTTTCCATGATTCCAGTTTCTTCCCCTTCCAATTCACTTCCACACAGCAGCAAAATTAATATTCCTACTTCCCTTCCGCAACCCCCAGCGCCCCTTCGGACTCTCTGTCTCTGTCTCTCTTCCTGCACGACCTCAGGAGAAGACAAAGGGATCAGGCTTTATCTGGAGAGTGCAGCCCGCTCTGCTCCTCCTCCTCCTCCCCGCCATATTACAGGTCTCAAGATGGCAACACCAGCACCTGGCAACCTCTGTTGCCGCACCCGCAGCAGTCCAAGTATTGCATTCTTGGTATTGGTACTTTATACTCACGGTGTAAAAAAAAAAAAAAAAAAAACTATAATCTCTGTCTCTGTATCTTTCTGTGTGTATGTGTCTTGATAAATATATTTATCAAGACACATACACACAGATTATATACATATATATATATTTTTTTAATTTTTTTATTTACTTATTTTTTTGCTTTTTTCAGGGCAATTGGGGTTAAGTAACTTGCCCAAGGTCACACGGCTAGGTTTTTGTTTGTGTGTGTTATGTGTCTGAGGCAGGAACTGAACTCAGGTCCTTCTGACTCTAAGGCAGGCACTCTACTCACTGCACCACCTAGCCGCCCTATACATATGTCTAAATAGATATAGATCTATATAGTTATATATATGTGTATATATATATATACAACTATCTATACAAATACTTATATGAATATATTAATATATAGAGAGAAACAAGAGAGGGTGAAAGGGACAGTGTTATGGAGATATAGAGGGTTATGATGTTTCCTAGTCTTTTATTTTTAATTTTTGTTAATATTAATTAACGTTACAATTTTATTAATATTAATTAACTTTTATCATATTTCTTTTTTATTACCTCACTCCTATTTAGGTTTTGATACTACAGCTGTCTCATTAAATGATTTTAGATAGATGTTTACATTCTCAATTATTCGCAATAATTTGTATGTCAGGGAGCTATAAGAGATTCCATGAGACTCATGTGCATGCTCCTAGGTCTCCTACCTCATTAGGCAAAAGTATTCTACCTCCTTTATGTACCCCAGGGGCACTCCTAGATGGAGATGTAATGATGTGCAAAGTAAAGTTGTGGGTGAGAAAGGAGGAATATCACTAATTAGGTCCCAATCCTGTGAGTATGTATACTGGAACCATATGGAAGTTTGGGGAATCTACTTCTGGAATTCCACAATAATGTGAAATAGTTAAGTTTAATTTTCCACTTCAGAGTATATACAGACATATTTTCAGTTTCTCATCTGCTTATGTTATGGTTAGAAAAAAGCATTTTGACAGCTGAGAGTATATGCGAAAATATGAAACTCATAAACAAATTGTGCATAGAAAAAAATAGTAAATGTCCCTATTACTCTCTATTTTCTATATCTATTCAGGAGGAAGATAAAATACTGTAACTCTCTAGTGTTGGAGAGAGACCTTTTGGCCTTATTACCTTTACTGGGTCACTGCCTTGTGAGCTGTAAATGCTTAGTCACACGATTACTTATGTCCTTATCAATTCTATCCTTTCCTGTTATCAGGTGAATGAGTACTGGAGATGGAATGGATTATGCCATGATTTTGTGAGGTGTGAAAGATTAAGGAGGGCAGCTAGGTGGCACAGTGAGTAGAGCACTGACCCTGGATTCAGGAGAACCTGAGTTCAAATTCAAGCTCAGACACTTAACATTTAGTGGCCATGTGGTCTTGGGCAAGTCACTTAACCCAAATTGCTCTCCCTTCACCCCCCCCCCCCACCAAAAAGAGAAAGATTAAGGAACAGGAACCAAAATGGCAGAGAAAATACAGGAACTCATCTGTATTATCTTTGAATTATCCTCAAAACAACTTTATATAATGACCCAAAACAAATTCTAGCATGGAAAAACCCAAAAAAGGACAGATTGAAACAATTTTCCAGTCAAAAACAACTTAGAACGATGACCAGAAAGGTCTCTCATACAAGGATGAGAGTGAAGCAGAAGTTAATTGCACAAACAAGCAGCAGACCTTAGGGCTAATTGAATCAGTAGAAGCAACTTCTGGAGCTCTGTCCCAAGACAGTAAATGGGTTAAACAATTGGTCAGAATGAGATTACAAGGTGTCTTTACTGGCACTGGTTACAGAATTCTGTTACATTTATCATATGCAGATATGCATCAAGGTCCAGTATCCCAGTCCAAGGGTTAGGTTTTGAGCACTAGCACACCAGAACTTTTGGCCAAAGGGGAGAGAGGACCTAGGTCACAAATTCAGGGTGTAAAAGAAAGCTTGTAGTCTCTCATAGATCATAGCATAGACAAAAGGGCAATGACCATACCTCTCCTTAGATCATACCAACTTGATAGAACTAAAGACTTAGAGACTCCCTAGAATTAGCTTTGAGAGCAGCAGAAAAGACCTGAAGCTTCAGATAATGCTTCCTGCACCTAGAAGAAGAGACTAACTTTACAATAGATTTTAAAGGAAAGAATAGTTGGAAAAATAAGGAAATAACACAAGAACCTGATGATAGAAAGCTACTATGATGACAAGAAGACAAAAACAAACTCAAAAGAAGACATCAAAGTCAAAACTACTACATTCAAAGCCTCTAAAAAATGTGAATTGGTCTCAGTCCCAAGAAGAGCTTAAAACTGATTTAAAAATCACATAAAAGAAGTAGAAACAAAACTGGGGAAATAAATGAGAGTGATTCAAGAAAATCATGAAAAAACAGTCAACAGCTTGATAAAGGAGGCACAAAAATAGTGGGGGGGAAAACAGAATATGCCAAATGATAAACAATAGCACAGAAATACAATATAGAAATGAACTCATTAAACAGCAGACTTGGCCAAATGAGGGAGGGAGTGGGGAAAGATGTACAAAAGCTATTAAAGTAAACAATTCCTTGACAATTAAAATTGGGCAAATGGTAGCTAGTGACTCCATGAGACATCAATAAAAGATAACCACCCCCCCTCAAAAAAAGAATTAGAAATTATATGAAAAAGTGAAATATCTTTTTTTGGAAAAATAAGTGATTTGGAAAATAGATACAGCAATGAAAATTAAGAATTATTAGACTACCTGAAAACATTGAGAAAAGGGAAAGAAACTTGACATCATCTTTCAAGAAATCATCATGGAAGCCATGAAGGAGAAGTAAGCATTAAGTTATTTTCCATCTCCCTTGTTGACCTTGAAAAATTTCAGAGAATATTGCTCCAATGAAAATCCTGGAATGGTGGAGCCATCAGAAAGGTGTGGTATGTGAGTATTTTAGCTTGGAAGGCTAGGGGGTTAACAGGAAAGGACCCTCTTGCTGTGGCTGAAAGGGACCAGTACAGAAAAGGAGATTTGCCAGCAAGACAGCAGCAAACCCAACCTCAGTGAATGAGCAAGAGTTCCTGAACCCCAGGGTAAAGGAAAAGGTAGGTGCTGATACCAGGCAGACCACTACATCCAATTCAGTACCAGGTAAACTACCAGACCACTAAAATATCTATCTATCAATATCTGAGGACCCAGCACAGAAAACCAGTAACCTAGCCCCTATCACCCAGCAAAAGAAGTTTGACAATGACCCCTGGACCCTTTAAGCAGAGATAAAATTTAAAAGTCAGAAAAAAAGGCAAATCATATGAGCAAGAATAATAAAAAAAAATATATCAATGACCGCAGAGAAATGCTTTGGTGACAGGGAAGATCAAAACACAAATCTAGGAGAGAACAACATGGTCAGTATACCCATACATGAAACCTCAAAGGGGAACATGAACTACTCCCAAGCCCAAAAAGTCTACTCGGAAGAGTTCAAGAATGATTCTAAAAGTCAGATAAGAGAGGTAGAAGAAAAATTAAAAAGTACAATTCTTAAAATGTAAAAAAAAAAAGTATGCTGAAGAAAATGACTCCTTAAAAAGTAGAAATGGAAAATGAGGTGCAAAAACTAACTGAAGAAAATAATTCATTAAAAACTAGAATCGGGAGTTTTGGCCAGAGTCAAGATGGTGGAGTAGAAATGGTACTTTAGGGGGACTCCAGCTCTCACCTCTTCCAATTCATGTAAAAGGTGCCTCTGAAGAAACTTTGGAGCTACAGAACCCACAAAATGACACAAAGAAGCTAAACTACCACTGAGGATAGCCAAGTAGGCCAGAAGCAAGCACCCAGCACACTCTGGGAGCTGACCCCAGCCCCATGCAAGCCAGAGGTTTTTGCCTCAGGACTACCTGACTAGCCACTGGCTGGAGGGACTTCAGATCACCAGCAGTAGTGATGGTTTCCAGATTTATCAACACATTGATGTTAAGGCCACAGTGAGAGGTCAGTGAAGTGTGGATTTTGGGATGCAATAGTTGGGAGTGTGATTGGCCTCTGCCCCTGGTGTGACAAGCTGCCAAAGTGCCGGGGTGCAGTCATCATGTGGCAGCATCAGCTCCTGGTCTGCAGATTGTAGGGCAACCAAGCAACCAGTCTGAAGGGTAGTTGCTCTTGCTTAAACCTGCTTGGATCTGGATTGTGGTATAGGGTGGAGGTCATCGTGTGAGAGACTACCTTGCCAGAGCCAAATTCCAGTATTATCAGATAAAGGAAAAATAATGAAAGCAGCCAGAAAGAAGCACTTGAAATATCATTGAACCACAGTCAGGATTAAACAGGACCTTACAATTTCTACCTGAAAAGATAGAAAGGCTTGGAATATAATATTCCAAAACAAAAAGAGCTTAGGTTTCAACAAAGGATTAACTACTCAGTGAAATTGACTGTAGTCTTTCAGGAGAGAAGATTAACATTCTATGAAATAGAGGAATTCCAGACTTTTCTCATGAAAATATTGGAGCTCAATGGATAATTTAATCTTCAAATACAAGACTCAAGAGAGGCATCAAAAGTAAACAGGAAAGGGGGAAAATCATGTTATTCAATAAGCACAAACTGCTTACATCTCTACTTTGGAAGATGATACTTAGAACTCTTAAAAAAACTATGTTGATTTTTTTTTTCTTCATAGCCACGCCAAAGTCAAGTAATGAGCCACCGCCACCAACTGAACAAGATGATGCTGAGCACCAAAGGTGGAGAAGGCTTCATGGTGAAGGTCCAGAGCTTGCCCTGGTCCTGCTTGGCCGATGAAGTCCAACGCTTCTTCTCGGAATGCAAAATTCAAAATGGGGCATCAGGCATTTGTTTCATCTATACCCGGGAAGGCAGACCAAGTGGAGAAGCATTTGTTGAACTTGAATCAGAAGATGAAGCCAAATTGGCACTGAAAAAAAAAAGAGAGAGAAACTATGGGACACAGATATGTTGAAGTATTCAAGTCAAAGAACGTTGAAATTGATTGGGTGTTGAAGCATACTGGTCCAAATAGTCCTGACACTGCCAGTGATGGCTTTGTGCGCCTTACAGGACACCCATTTGGCTGTAGCAAGGAAGAAATAGTTCAGTTTTTTTTCAGGGTTGGAAATCATGTCAAATGGGATAACATTGCCGGTGGACTTCCAGGGGAGGAGTATGGGGGAGGGCTTTGTGCAGTTTGCTTCACAGGAAATAGCTAAAAAGGCTCTCAAGAAACACAAGGGGGGCGGCTAGGTGGCGCAGTGAATAGAGCGCCGGCCCTGGAATCAGAAGGACCTGAGTTCGGAGCCAGCCTCCGACACTTAATCCACACAAACAAAAAAAACCTAGCCGTGTAACCTTGGGCAAGTTACTTAACCCCAATTGCCCTAAAGGGGCGGCTAGGTGGCGCAGTGAGTAAGAGTGCCGGCCTCGGAGTTGGGATGACCCGAGATCATATCCGGCCTCAGAAAATGAGCACCCACTCATAAATAATGACTAGCCGTGTAACCTTGAGCAAGTTACTTAACCCCAATTGCTTAAAAAAAAAAAAAAAAAGAACCGAGGGAGTGGAATTTGAAATTTGTAGGGCAAGAGAGGTAGGACTACAAGCAAGGATTAACTACCCTGCAAAAGTGAGCATAATCTTTCAGGCAAGAAGATGGTCATTAAATGAAATAAGGGACTTCCAGACTTTCTTGATGAAAAAGCCAGAGCTCAATGGAAAATCTGATCTCCAATTACAAGACTCAAGAAAGACATAAAAAGGTAAACAAGGAAAACACAGACACATATATACATGCACACACCCACACCCATACACACATGCTCACTACTTGGGATGCAACAAGAGCAAAATGTTCACATGCCTATATGAGGAGCTGATAACTGTCAATATCAAAATTTTTATGATTATCATGACCTGCAAAAGGGTTATACTTAGATAGAGGGTATGGGTATGAATGCACTAACCTGAAGACTTTAAAAAAAAAAAACTATTAAGGGGACCAAAGGAACTGTAGTGGGAAAAAGGAAAGGATGAGATAGGAAAAAGTAAAATATACCATGAGAAGAGACACTAAAACACATTACAATAGAGGTGAAAGAAAGAGGCAGAGGAACATCATTTAAGCATTATGCTCGCTGGTTCTGATTCAATGAGGGATAAACTTAGTCAATGAATTTTAAAATTTGAATGTGAATAGTCATAAAAATTCAATAAATAGAGGAAAAGGAGGGAGGGAGAGGAGCACTGTTTGAAATTTACTCTCATTGTTTGGAGTCAAATGGGGAGTAACTTATAAGTAAACTGATAAGTATAAAAATTCATTGTGTCCTGTAGGCAGTAGGAGGGTAAGGGGGGGGGGGATAAAAAGGAGGAGTCTTAAGGCGGGATTAGAAGGGAGGGAAATGGTAGTAAGGGGAAAGGGTAGGTTAGGAAAGGGGATCACTGGGTGGTCAAAAGGGAAAACTTCAAGGGGAGAAGGGAGAAGGAAGAAACAAAAACAGAAACAGGGGAGGGAATAGGATGAGGGGAAGAGACAGATAGTCATCATTACTGTGAATGTGAATGGGATGAACTCTCCCATAAAACAGAAGTGCATAGTAGAATGGATTAAAAACCATAACCCTACAATATGCTGTCTACAAGAAACACATTTGAAACAAAGGGATACCCACAGGGTAAATGTAAAAGGTTGGAGTAGAATTTATTATGCCTCAGCTAAAGTAAAAAAAAAAAAGCAGGGGTAGCAATACTTATATCAGATAAAGCAAAAGCAAAAATAGATCTAATTAAAAGAGATAAAGGAAACTATATCCTGCTAAAAGGCACCATCAAGAATGAAGCAATATCATATATATATATATATATATATATATATATATATATATATATATATATATACAACAAGTGGTATAGCATCCAAATTCCTAGAGGAGAAGTTAAAGGAATTAGAGGAACAAATGGATAGCAAAACTATATTAGTGGGGGGCCTTAATCTTCCCCTTTCTGAACTTGATAAATCTAACCTCAAAATAAACAAGAAAGAAGTTAATGAGGTGAATAAAATTTTAGAGAGACTAGATATGATTGATCTTTGGAGAAAACTGAAAGGGGATATAAAGGAATTTACTTTCTTCTCAGCAGTGCATGGTACAAACTCAAAAATAGACCATGGGCTAGGGAATAAAAAACTCACATTTCAGTGCAGAAAGGCAGAAATATTAAATGCATTATTCTCAGATCATGATGCAATAAAAAATATATGCAGTAAAGTGCCATGGAAAGATAGACTAAAAACTATTTGGAAATTAAACAATTTAATCCTAAAGAATGCATGTGTCAAACAAGAAATTATAGAAAATATCAAAATAAAAAAATTCATTCAAGAAAATATTAATAATGAGACAACATACCAAAATTTTTGGGATGAATTAAAGGCAGTTCATGGGGGAAGTTTTGTATCCTTGAGTGCATACTTAATTAAAGCAGAGGGAAGGGAGGTCAATGAATTGGGCATGCAATTGAAAAAGCTAGAAAAAAGAACTAATTGAAAATCCCCAATTCAGTATAGAATTATAAATATTGAAAAACAAAGGAGAGATTAATAAAATTGAAATTAAGAAAACTATTGAATTAACAAATAAAACTAAGAGCTGGATTTATGAAAAAAGCAATAAAATTGATAAAACCTTAGTCAATATAATAAAACAAGAAAGAAGAAAACCAAATTATGAGTATAAAAAATGAAAAGGGTGGATCTACCTCCAATGAAGGGGAAATCTGAAAAATAATGAATTATTTTCCCAATTGTATGCACATAAATATGACAATCTTAGTGAAATGGATGAATATACAAAAATACAAGTTGCCCAGATTAACTGAAGAGGAAGTGAATTACCTAAATAACCCCATCTCAGAAAAAGAAATCAAAGAAGCCATCAATGAACTCCCAAGGAAAAAATCTCCAATGCCATATGGGTTTACTGGTGAATAATATCAAACATTTAAAGAACAATTGATTCCAATACTCTACAAACTATTTGGGAAAATTAGTGAATAAGGAGTCCTACCAAATTCTTTCTATGACACAAATATGGTACTGATTCCTAAATCTGGGAGAGACAAAACAGAGAAAGAAAATTATAGGCCAATTTCCCTCATGAATTTAGAAGCAAAAATTTTAAATAAAATATTAGCCATAAGACTCCAACAATTTATCACAAAAATAATACACTCTGATCAGGTAGGATTCATTCCAGAAATGCAAGGATTGTTTAATATTAGGAAAACCATCAGCATAATTGATCATATCAACAATGAAACTATCAGAAACCACATGATTATCTCAATACATGCAGAAAAGTCCTTTGACAAAGTACAACATCCATTCCTATTAAAAACACTCGAAAGTATAGGAGTAAGTGGAGCCTTCCTTAAAATAGCAGATAGCATCTATTTAAAAACATCAGCTAGTATTATATGCAATGGGGATAAACTAGAAGCCTTTCCAATAAGATCAGGAGTGAAACAAGGGTGTCCACTATCACCCCTCTTATTCAATCTGGTACTAGAAAAGTTAGCAGTAGCAATTAGAGAAGAAAAAGAAATCAAAGGAATAAATTAGGCAAAGAAGCGACCAAGGTATCACTCTTTGCAGATGATATGATTATATACTTAGAGAATCCTAGGGAATCAAGTAAAAACTACTTGAGACAATAAATGAATTTGGCAAAGTGGGAGGATATATAATAAACCCACATAAATCCTCGTCATTCCTATATATCTCTATTGAATCTCAACAGCAAGAGACAGAAAGAGAAATCTCATTTAAAGTCACTGTAGACATTATAGAATATTTGGGAATATACCTGCCAAAAGAAACCCAAAACATTATGATCACAACTATAAAACACTACCTCACACAAATAAAATCAGATCTAACTAAATGGCAAAATATCAATTGCTTGTGGCTGGGTAGAGCTAATATAATATAAATGACAATTTTAACCAAACTAAACTATATATTTAGTGCCATACCAATCAATTTACCAAAAAAAACTACTTTTTAGAGTTAGACAAAATAATAACAAAATTTATTTGGAAAAACGAACGGTCTAGAATGTCAAGGGAATTAATGAAAAGAAATGCTAAGTAAGGTGGACTAGCTATGCCAGATTTTAATCTGTATTATAAAGCAGTACTCATAAAAACTGCTTGGTACTGGCAGAGGAGTAGAGGAGTGGATCAATGGAATTGATTGGGCGAAGGAGAACCAGCAGTTAATTAATATAGTAATCTATTGTTTGATAAACCCAAAGACCCCAGTTCTGGGGATAATAATGTGCTATTTAACAAAAACTGCTGGGAAAACTGGAATACAGTGTGGCAGAAACTGGGCATAAATCATTATCTAACACCATATACCAAAATTAAGTCTAAATGGGAACATGATCTAGGTATAAAGGATGATACTGTAAGCAATCTGGGAAAGCAAGGAATAATTTACCTGTCAGATTTGTGGAGAGGGGAAGACTTTGGGACCAAACAAGAATTAGAGAGTGTTATAAAATGCAAAATGGATAATTTTATTGCAGTAAATTGAAAAGCTTCAGTACAAACAAAGCCAATGTAACCAAGATCAAGAGGGAGGAGGGAAACTGGGAAAGAATTTTTACAGCCTATGTCTCTGATAAAGGACTCATATAAAATATATACAGAGAATTAAGTCAAATCTATAATTATACAAGTCATTTCCCAATTGATAAATTGTCAAAGGATATGAACAGGTAGTTTTCAGAGAAAGAAATTATAGATATCTATAAGCATATGAAGGAATGGTTTGAATCACTGTTTTTTTTCTTTTTTTTATTTAAACAAATGCTTTATTAACTTCTGTTTTACATCATTCATTTCCACCAGATTTTTAGTTACAATCATTTCCCCCCCTCTGTTTTTTCCCCTGCCCACCCTCCCACAACAGCAGTCCCGAAAGACATCACTTCCTCCAATCTGCTCTCTCCCCTATTGTCTCCCATACCCCCTTCAACCTCTCCATTAGAGGAAGGTGAATTTTGTGTCCCAATGCCTGCACATCTTATCTCCCAATTACAAGCAAAGGAGTATTAATAATAGTATTTATATATATTTGAAACATTTAATCTCAAGACCTTGAATTTCAGATCCATTTCCTTCCTCCCTTGTCACCCATTCCCTCTGGGGAGATAAGGAATTCACTATATGTTGTACATGTCTAGCTATGCAAAACAGTATCATAGTAGATATATTGTACAAGGTTGCTTATAATTCCCTTCCCTCATCCCACCCCCCACCTGGTCCATTCCCCACTTGATCCTGTCCCTCTTCCTTAGTGGGTTCCTCCAACCTCCCCTCCCCCCAAGGATGCCCTCCCATCCATCATCCCTCCTCTTCTCCCCCTACCCACCATTCTGCTGTAGGTTGAGATGGCCCACCTAGTATGTATGTCATTCTCTCCCTGAAGCAAATTCAATGAGAATGTGGTTTCACCTTTTTGCCTTCCTATTTTTCCCCTCCCCTGCAACTACTTCCCCCTGCTTCCTCTACATGAGATAGTTTACCCCACCTTGTCTCTCCCAATCTTTTCCTGCCACATTCCTCTATCACCTCACAACTTCACCCCTTGAGTATCTGCCCTTCCCAACAAATTCAACCTATGTTCTCTATCCATATATAACTCTAACCATATACACACACATTCACATATGTATTCACATGACCATACACCCTTCTTCCATTATTTTCATAGTGAGAAAGATTTCCTCAGTCACAGTTATTGTTTTTCCCTATAGGAATGTAAATAATTCAACTTTAATAAGTTCCTTTTGATTTCTTTTCCCTGATTACCTTCTCAGGCATCTCTTGTTTCTTGCATCTGGATGTCAAATTTTCTATTCAATTCTGTCTTTTTTTTTCCACAAGAGTGCTTGAAAGTCCTCTATTCCACTGAATGACCATATTTTCCCCTGAAACAAAATACTCAGTTTTGCTGGTTAGGTGACCCTTGGGTTCATTCCCAGCTCTTTTGCCCTCTGGAATATTGTATTCCATGCCCTTCAATCCCTCAGTGTAGAAGCTGCCATGTCCTGTGCTATTCTGATTGTGTTTCCACAATATTCAAATTGTTTCTTCCTGGCTGCTTGTAGTATTTTCTCCCTGATCTGGGGATTCTGGAACCTGGTTATAATATTCCTAGGAGTTTTCATTTTGGGATCTTTTTCAGGAGGTGATTGGTGCATTCTTTCAACCTCTATATTGCCCTCTGGATCTAAAACATCAGGACAATTTTCTTTGATAATTTCTTGAAGGGTGATTTCTAGGTTCTTTCTTTGATCATGGCTTTTGGGTAGTCCAATAATTTTTAAATTGTCTCTCCTGGATCTCTTTTCCAGGTCAGTGGTTTTTCACATGAGATTTTTCACATTGCCTTCTACTCTTTCATCTGTTTGGATTTGTTTAACAGCATCTTGATTTCTCATAAAGTCATTAGCTTCCATTTGCTCTGGTCTAACTCTGAAGGAATGAATCTCCTCAGTGAGCTTATGAGATTCTTTTTTCCATCTGGCAAATTCGACTTTTTAAGGCATTCTTCTCCTCATTGCCCTTTTGGGCCTCCTTTGCCATTTGAGTTAGTCTATTTTTTAAGGTGTTGTTTTCCTCAGTTGACCCTCATTTCATACTTTTCCTGCATCCTTCTCATTTCTCTTTCCAATTTTTCCTCCACTTCTCTTATTTGATTTTTAAAGTCCTTCTTAAGGTCCTCTATGGCCTGCAACTTGCTCATGTTTTCCCCTGGGGCTTTTGGAACAGGACTTCTGAACTCACCGTCCTCTTCCTGCTCCATGCTTCATCCCTCCTTGCCCCCAAAGTAGGGATCTAGGATTGCATTTTTCTGTTTAATTTGTTTCCTTTGCCTTGGCATGTTGCCACTTAATTATTTGACTTTTGGGCTTGTTGCCACAATATGGCTGGGCTGCCAGACAGGTGAACTTTCGTGCTGAACATGTGGGGGGCAACTTCCGTTTCTGTCAAGCTGGAAACCCACCCACGACCTCCACCCCAGATCACAATCCAGATCAAGGGACGTTAAAGCAATAGCAGTTACCCCCCAAGACTGATCGCAGGATCACCCTACAGTTAGCAGGCCAGGAGTTGGAGCTGCCTCTGAAAACTACAAAATGGTGTTTCTCCTCAGCAGCTTCTAACCCCCAGGGGAGTAAGCCAATGTGTTCCCCAAATAATGCTCCCAAAATCCATAGGACACTAACCTCTCACTTTGTCCTAGGCATGTCTATGTTGATAATTCTGGAATCGCCACAGCTGCTGGTGTTCTGGGGTCTCTTCAGCCAGTTGCTGTCCCTGCCATCCTGGGGCTAAAACCACGACTCAGGTGGACTGTACCTGCGCTCTGGGCAGGGCTGCCGGCTCCCAGACCACTGTGCTGGTTCTTCATGCAGGGCTGCTGGGCTATACTCAGCAGGAGGTTAGCTTCTCTGTGTCATTCTGTGGGTGCTGGGGCTTCAGAAGTTGTTCAGCGTCCCCTTTTACATAGTTTGGAGGAAATCTTGGGGCACAGTGGCTTGGATGCGCTGTTTCTACTCCACCATCTTGCCTCTACCCCATCTCTAAATCACTATTGATTAGAGAAATGCAAAACAAAACAACTCTGAAATACTACATCTCTCCAGTCAGATTGGCTAAGATGACAAAACAAGTAAATGACAAATGCTGGAAGAGGATGTGGTCAAATTTGAACCCTAATGTGTGGCTGGTGGAGTTTTTAACTTATCCAACCATTCTCGAGAGCAATCTGGAATTATGCCCAAAGGACTATAAATAATTTCATATTCTTTGACCCAGCAATACCACTTCTAGTGTTATATACCAAAGAGATCATAGAAGTGGGAGGAAGACCCAAATGTACAAAAATATTTATAGCAGCTCTTTTCTTGGTTGCAAAGAATTGGAAATTAAAGGGGTGCCCATCAATTGGGGAATGGCTAAACAAGCTGTGGTATATGAATGTAATGGAATATTATTGTCCTATAAGAAATGAAGAGGAGAGGGATTTCCTATTTACCTGGAGAGGCTTGTACAAACTGATGCTGAGAGAGAAGAGTAGACTCAGAAGAAATTTGTATACAATCACAGACACATCATATGTGTGATGACCAACTGTGATGGACTGGACTCTTTTCAGCAATGCAGTGATATGGGTCAATCCCGAATGACTCATGAAGGAGAGAAATGCAACATCCAGAGATATAAGTAGAAAGAACTGAGACTGAATCCTGATGGAAGCAAACTAATTGATCTTGTTCTTCTCATTGTTTGGTTTTATTCCTTCTTTACCTTTTTTCATCCCACCTAGTACAACACGCCTTTGAAATTGTACTGATGTCTAATATGAATGTATTTGCAGATCTTATACTGTACTATATGCTGTCATGGGGGGGCGGGGGGAGGGAGGTAAAGGAAATTTGAAACTCAAGGAACTATGGAATTGAATCTTGTTAACGCAAAATAAATTAATTTAAAAAAAATTCTACCAAATATGGTGAACTGTAAATAAACTTTGCTTTTCTTTGGCTGAAAAAAAAATTAGCTCTCTAACTCCAAGATGTCTTGCCACATTTCAGAGAACAAATTTATATTCCTTTGGACAGAGCACCTGACAATAAGGATATGGTACCCTTTGTGGACAAAGAGAGAAAAGGAGGAGGAGAGGAAGGGGGAGGAGAGGAAAGGAGAAGAGGAGCAGAGGAGGAGAAAAGTACTATTGTGTGGTTAAACTTAAAGACTATAAAGTCTTTTTCAATGCTTAAAGATTTATAAAAATGTCAGTTGTTATCAGGAGAGATTGATTGTATAATCCCTATATGAAGAAAATTTGATTTTCAAATTTTGTTTTTATTTTTTAGAAAAACAAATCATTTAAATTCATTTTTGTATTGTCATCTCAATCTCAATTTGAAGTAAAATAATTCATAGATAGTAAAGAATTAAACATTTCAATTTTCCTTCCAGAATGTCATCAAATCATTTGTTTCTTGTTCTGTTTATATTCTGCCAACTGCCAGTCACAAAATTCAGGTATCTCTCTGATGACGTGGCATGTCAGGTTTTTTAGGGCATATAAGCAGAGTAAACCAATTCTATTATTGTTTGACTTCATAGTAAAGCTTAGTTTTTAGCTCTTATAGACCATATTTTGATTGCATTGAAACCTTCTTCAATTTATAACACTTTTTTTCAATATAACTAATTGCCCTCTATAACATTTTTTTAGTTCAAATTTTAAAATCTTAGTTTAACTATATGCATTTTACTCACAGGGAAGTGCACTCAGTTTTGTACAATTTGTTTTGTTCTGTTCTCTTGTAATGTACTATGTGTGTAAACCTGGCTATCTATCTAATGGATGTGTTCCATTAGTCACACAATATAGAGAAAATAAGAATGGGTCACTCCAAATCCATCGCTACTACTACAAACAGGACTCAAAGTATAAACCCTATGAGCAGTGAATAAATGGCATCACTTCTCTATGAAGGGCAGAATGCCACTATGGTTATTCAGTTAAAATAATGACATTCAGAAGAGATCACAATAACATTGAAATAGTGATTACACTGAGGAATATTTTCAAGTTATATTCTACAACTTTAGAAACTTTACAGTTCTGGAGGTAAATAGGTTTGAATTAAAAAAATGCAAAAGAGAGGGGAAAAGGCACAATAGAAAAAAAATCAAAGGTAAAATTTAAATGAACAAGGAAAAAGAAATAATCTCAAGTTATCAGAAAAAGCTTGATGAATATAGAAAAACTTTCTTAAAACACATTTCATAATGATATTGGTTTTTTTAAAAAGAAACCCCACAAAATTGACAATTAGCAACTCTTGCTTATTGTTCAACTGAAATTCTATTTTAGTACCAATTGGATTGCAGCCCAAAACAGGAAAGGAATATTTAAGACATATTAAAAGAAGAGTAAGATGTTTGATGGTCCTTAAAAAGCATGTTTTATTCTTCAGATGACTAGATTAAATGATTTTACATTTTAATGGCTTATCAAAACAAAAAGAAATTTCCAAAGAGAAAATGTCAATTAGAAAAACCTAGGAAAAGACAAGAAGTGATGGAGCATAATTTCTTTGATCTGCATTATTTTTTTTTATTTTCATTCCATGTGACTTCAATGTTTATAAAATGTCGTGAATTTGCAGCTAAAAGAACCAAATTGATGGCCTTTAGTTCCTTAATATTGAACCTTTTTTTTTTTTTTAATAAAAAGCACCAGGGTAAGTAGAACAGTGACAGTTTTTACTTTCCAGATCTATGCTTCCACTATGTACCTGTATCCTGGAAGTCGCTAAAATGAGTATGAATTTTCATCTCAAAGCCTGCCTTTATAGTATTTACTTTAGTGGAAAATGACAAATAATTCCCATTTTCCAGTAGCCAGATAAATTTGGTTCAATTGGCAGCTGTATTTTCTTTCTGCTGCTGAGTTATGCTTCCATTCTTTCACATAATGATTCAAAATTAAGAGTAACATTATATTTCTGTGGCATTACCTGTTAGCCTACTAATTCTTATTTACTATACATCTCCATGTATACAATTTGCTAGTAACTCATAGGAAAAGAAAGTGCACAATTATATTACAAAAAATATTAAGAGTAAAGCACCAAGCCATTCTCTATTGAAAATCACAAACAGTGGGGGCGGAGCCAAGATGGCAGAGTAGAAATAGTTCATCCAAGCCACTCTGCCCCCAGATTCCCCCCAAACGATGTAAAAGGGGACTCTGAACAACTTCCGGAGCCCCAGCACCCACAGAACGACACAGAGAAGCTAACCTCCCGCTGAGGACAGCCCAGCAGCCCTGCAGGAAGGACCAGCTCAGTGGTCTGGGACCTGGAAGCGTGCAGCACGCAGAGCGCAGGAGCCGAGCCGAGCCGAGCGCAGGTCTGCATGAGCCGACGTTTTAGCCCCAGGGCGGCAAGGCCAGCAGCCAGCTGGAGGAACCCCAGAACACCAGGAGCTGTGGAGATTCCAGAATTATCAACATAGACTTGCCTAGGACAAAGTAAGAGGTTAGTGTCCTATGGACTTTGGGACTGGTATTAGGGAATGCGTCGGCTCCCTCCCCTGGGGGCTAGAAGCCACTGAGGACAAACGCCATTTTGTAGTTTTCAGAGGCAGATCCCGCTCCCAGCCAGCAAATTTGTAGGGAGATCCAGCAATCAGTCTTGGGGGGTAATCGATCTTGCTTTAACCTCCCTGGATATGGATTGTGATCTAGGGTGGAAGTCGTGGGTGGGTTTACAGCTTGCCAGAAATGGAAGTTGCCCCCCACACGTTCGGGACGAGAATTCCTCTATCTGGCCTTAAAGCCATAGTGTGGCAACAAGCCCAAAAGTCAAGTAATAAAGTGGCAACGTGCCAAGGCAAAGGAAACAGAAAAATGCAACCCTAGACTCCTATTTTGGGGGCATAGAGCAGGAAAAGGACTGTGAGGTCAGAAGTCCTGCTCCAAAAGCCCCAGGGGAAAACATGAGTGGGTTGCAGACCATAGAGGACCTTAAGAAGGACTTTAAAAATCAAATAAGAGAAGTGGAGGAAAAATTGGAAAGAGAAATGAGAAGGATGCAGGAAAAGTATGAAATGAGGGTCAACAGCCTGACTGAGGAAAACAACACCTTAAAAAATAGACTAACTCAAATGGCAAAGGAGGCCCAAAAGGGCAATGAGGAGAAGAATGCCTTAAAAAGTCGAATTTGCCAGATGGAAAAAGAATCTCAAAAGTTCACTGAGGAGATTCATTCCTTCAGAGTTAGACTGGAGCAAATGGAAGCTAATGACTTTATGAGAAATCAAGATGCTGTTAAGCAGATCCAAACAAATGAAAGATTAGAAGGCAATGTGAAATATCTCATGGGAAAAACCACTGACCTGGAAAATAGATCCAGGAGAGACAATTTAAAAATTATTGGACTACCTGAAAGCCATGATCAAAGAAAGAACCTAGAAATCACCCTTCAAGAAATTCTCAAGGAAAATTGCCCTGATGTTTTAGATCCAGAGGGCAAAATAGAGGTTGAAAGAATCCACCGATCACCTCCTGAAAAAGATCCCAAAAAGAAAACTCCCAGGAATATTATAGCCAGGTTCCAGAATCCCCAGATCAAGGAGAAAATACTACAAGCAGCCAGGAAGAAACAATTTCAATATTGTGGAAACACAATCAGAATAGTCCAGGACCTGGCAGCTTCTACACTGAGGGATTGAAGGCCATGGAATATGATATTCCAGAGGGCAAAAGAACTGGGAATGAACCCAAGGCTCACCTACCCAGCAAAACTGAGTATTTTGTTTCAGGGGAAAATATGGTCATTCAGTGGAATAGAGGACTTTCAAGCATTCTTGAGGAAAAAACCAGAATTGAATAGAAAATTTGACATCCAGACACAAGAAGGAAGAGATGGCTGAGAAGGTAATCAGGGAAAAGAAATCAAAAGGAACTTATCAAAGTTGAACTATTTACATTCCTATATGGAAAAGCAATAACTGTGACTGATGATATCTTTCTCACTATGAAAATAATGGAAGAAGGGGGTGTGGTCATATGAATACATATGTGAATGTGTGTGTATATGGTTACAGTTATATATGGATAGAGGGCATAAGTTGAATTTGTTGGAAAGGGAGAATACTCAAGGGATGAAATTATGAGGTAAGAGAGGAAAGTGGTAAAAGGAGATGGGGAGAGACAGGGTAGTGTAAACTATCCCATGCAGGGGAAGTGGTTGCAAAAGAGGGAGAGAATAAGGAAGGCTAAAAAGGCAAAACCACATTCACATTGAATTTGGTTCAGGGAGAAAATGACATACAAACTAAATGGGATATCTCAACCTGCAGCAGGATAGGGGGAAGGGGGATGAGAGGAGGGATGATGGATGGGAGGGCATCCTTGGGGTGAGGGGAGGTTGGAAGTACCCACTATAGAAGAGGGACAGGATCATGTAGGGAATGGACCAGGTGGGGGGTGGGATGAGTGGGAGGGAATTATAAGCAGCCTTGTACAATATATCTACTATGATAATGTTTTGCATAGCTAGACATGTACAACATATACTGAATTACTTATCTCCCAAGAGGGAATGGGTGACAAGGGAGGAAGGAAATGGATCTGAAATCTGAGGTCGTCACATTAAATGTTTCAAATATATATAAATACTATTATTAATACTCTTTTGCTTGTAATAGGGACATAAGATGTGCAGGCATTGGGATGCAAAGACTCACCTTCCTCTAATGGAAAAGTCGATGGGGGTATGGGAGAAGGTATGGGAGAGAGCAGATTGGAGGAAGCTATATCTTGTGGGATTACTATTCTGGGAGGTTGGGTAGGGGAATAATGGGGGGAAAATGATTGTAACTCAGAATCTGGCAGAAATGAATGATGTAAAACAGAAGTTAATAAAGCATTTGTTTAAAAAATATATATAAAAAAATATAAATAAAAAAAAATCACAAACAGTGCTCAACTAGAAGCACCTAATCAGCCCTTGATTGTGTGTGGGTGGCTCTACAATTGATGAACACTGTGTGTCCCTTTAAATTGTTTTTATACATGAATATGTCTGTCCAAGTACTTGTCTCTTCTATGGTCTGTGTACTTCATATTCTCACTCTCAGTTTATGAGGTCCCCTCTTCTAAACTTTGTCTTTTACTTTTAGTAAATGGTTTCCTTAGGGCTTCCCCTGTTCTGCCTCCTCCAATCCCACTTTACCACAACCCAATGCCCCTATTTTCTCTCTGGACATATTGTACTTGTTCACAGTATCTTCCATTAACAGTTTATACTGTTAAATATAAAAGCCCAATTATTTGTTAAGAATTTACTGTGAGTCAAGTACAATATTAGGTACTGGGGGATAAAAAGACAAAAAAAGAAATAGCCCTTCAAGAAGTACACACTCATTCAGAGGCATTTGTTCCCCTGTTTTTATTCTACTGCACATTGGGGAATGCTCTTTCTTTTGTGGGAAAATACTTTATTGCACACTAATTTGTTACCACTGTAGTTGTCTTAAATATTATCTTTGATTTAGGCATGAAACTAGCTATATAAACTGCAAATGTCCACCATTATCCAAATAATGGAGCGTGTTCTGTCATTAATATTTCCTTCTATTAACTATACATATCTTACCTTGAGATAAATTTGGAAATTGTATTTTTCTCCCTCAAAAATTGTGTATATTTTGCTTTACTCTGGCATGCATTAGGGCAACCACTTTGAAAATGAATGTTAGATTCACTACAAGTTTATTCACCTGGGCTCCACATTTGGTCATAACCTTTAAAAGTGGAAGCAGAGTCAGAAGAACATTAAGAGGAAGAGCTAGAAGGACAGACAAAGGAAAATCAGAAACACATGGACTTAGATATCTGGAGGGAAACCTAGACAACCTGGTTACTCTTTCACGAAAGCCATGTATTCCAGGGAATGTTGTGGAAGAGATATTTTTTAGTCAGTAGAGAAGTTCCTAGACAAACCCTCCTCATCCCAACAGAGGAGTCTTTGGACTACATTGAGCTCCTGCATTAAACAGCAAAGTTCCTAGACCACATGGAAACTGAAGCCAAATAGCCAAAAGTCAACTGGGATCTTGCTTTTAATAGGTATTATGAACTGTATGGACTGAGTGCTTTCCCTGAAGTAAGTTTGTGACTTAGGGCAATACCATAAACCTGGACGATTTTATTTGAGTCATTGAATTGTTGAAGCTTCACCAGAGAAAAAAAGTGGGGGATATTAGCTGCTAATGGTACAGATGGAGGTTTTTCTATGTGTGTATACATATATGTGTGTATATGTGTGTATGTTATATATGCACGTACATGTATTTGGTTAAGGTCTGTCTGTAAGATAGATATCAAAATGCCTGCTATCACAGGTTCACCCTTGATCTGGTCAGACAGGAAAGACACAAATACAGTTTCAAAGGGATTAATAATTCACTTAATTCTAGTATGGTCTTTTCAAAGAAGTTGCTGATAGTGAGAGCACAACTCCTACATAATTCCCTAATCACCCTTCTTGCAGGGGCTGTTGAGAAGTGGGGGGCAATTACCCCTTTGTCTCTATGGGATTAATCAAAACAGGAACAGCTGGTGCACTCCCTTAAATCCCCTCAAGCCTTAATGGAGGCCAGTTGAGGCAAACACAGATTCCTCCCAAGCCTTGATGTGGTCCAGCCAACGCACACAATGCATTATAACTTGTGCATTCAACCCTTTGGGTTCCCCACCCCTTGATCAGTACACAACTGCTTTATATGGAAATACACAAAGAAGGCATATTGTCTGCAATAGCCTCACAAGTTTACATCATCTTATCTGTGCATCACAGTGCACAGACACAGTGGATGTTTATAATTTAAACACAAATATTTGTATCAATTATCATTATATAATGCTTCATAAGCATGGTGGAGATTTTTTGAACCATAACTCTGAGAAGTCATATCTAATACCTGGGAACTGGAGATTGTTATGGCTATTGATCTTCGGAAACTGAACTTTAAGAAATAATAACAAAAATCCATTTTACGCACACTAAAATCCAAGTTACTTACATTAAAATCCACCTTACTTACTCTGTCCTATATTTGATACTTTATTAGTCTGTACATTTGCATGGAAGCTGGGGAGTGCTTTTATTTTATTTTATTTTTTCCTGAAACCTAAGACACAATCAAACTATGAGTGTATCATAGACTACTGGGCCTCACAATTATACTAAGAATGTAATCTATAGAGAGGGTTACATGTGGCAATGAGGTCTTTGTACTCAGCAGAAGGGACTTTTCCTCAGTCCCTAGTATCATTTTACTTTCACTGATCATTTGAAATTTATAACACCTGCCTACAGACTGTGATGATGGTAGAGATGGACAGATGATTGATGTTGGGACAGATTATATTCATTTGGGTTGTAATTAAGCATCTGTACTAAATTACTTTGTTTTTAGAAGAAGAACTAGTTGCAAAAAGTAGAGTATCAAAGAAGCAAATTTAGTATTGATAAAGAAAAATTTCCTAACAATTAGAGTTCTCAAAAAGGGAATATATCCCCCCTCATTGGTGGTCTTTAAGCAAAGAATGGTGTGCTAGAGCTAGCATATATTTATTCATGAGAGCTAATTATTACATTTTCTATGTGATCATCTATACTTTAGAAATCAGTAAACATGACAAATCAAGACTTGATTGAATAGACTTAAGAAAGTGATGCGGGAAAATGCTATTGATGCAGATAGAACTTAAAAATGTGTTGTGTGTACTTATTTTTTCTATAGAGCAATTGTTAAACATTTACCAACATAACTTTCCTTATAGTGCTGATTATTTTTTTTCCTACTATGGATTGAACCACAGGGATACTGAGATGTTTCCCGTGATTTTTCCGAATTTCATGTTTCTAGGATTCTATTAAGCTTTACCTGTTGTCTAAACATAATGTTCTCTTTTTCCCAATATTTTTTTGGGGGAGGGCTTTTCCATTTTTCATATTTTTTTTTTGTTTTTCAACATTCACTTCCACAAGATTTTGAGTTTCAAACTTTGTTCCAACCTCTCCCTTCCCCCAACCTCAAGATGGCATGCATTCTGATTATCCTTTCTCCCAATCTGCCCTCCCTTCCACCACTGCCCCCTTCTATTAACCCATTCCCTTTTATGTTCCTATAGGGCAAGATGGATTTCTATACCTCATTGCCTGTATATCTTATATCCCAGTTGCATATAAAAATAATTTTAACATTTATTTTTAAAACTTTGATTTCCATATCCTCTACCTACCTCCCACCCATCCTCATTGAGAAGGCAATCACTTTGATATAGGTTATACATGTAGAGTAATGAAAAACACTTCCATAGCAGTCATGTGAGTGACTAACTATATTTCCCTCCATCCTATCCTGCCCACCATTTATTTTATTCTCCCCTTTGACCCTGTCTCTCCTCAAAAGCTTTTGCTTCCATTTGTCCAATCCTCCCATTTTCCCTCCTTTCTGTCATCAATTTCCATACCCAATTGAGTGTTTATGTTATTCCCTCTGTAAACCAAATTTTATGAAAATAAGGTTCACTCATTCCATCTCACCTCCACCATATTCTTCTAAAAAGTAAAAAGAATAAAATAAAATAAAATCCTTTTCTTTCCTCTTTTGTGTGAGATAATTTAAACCATTCTAACTCTCACTTTCTCCTTATCCCAGTACATTTCTATCACCTCTAAATTTTATTCTTTAGATATCATTCTATCATATTCAACTAACCCTATGCCCTCTAAGTTTGTATACATATACACATATATGCATATATGCATACACATGCATGCCTACATATACATATTCATGGACATGTATACATGTGTTTTATATATGCACGCATGCATATGTGTATGCGTATGCATATATACATAAACACATATATACAAATATTCCCATTAACTACCCTAATACTGAGAAAGGTCTCATGAATTATAAATATCATCTTTCCATGTAGAGATATAAACAGTTCAACTCTACTAATTCCCTTATGATTTCCCTTACTTGTTTACTTGCTGATGCTCCTCTTGGTTCTTGTACTTGAAAGTCAAAATATTCAGCTCTGGTCTTTTCATCAAGGATTCTTGAAGGTGCTCTATTTCATTGAATGCCATTACCCCCCCCCCCACACACACACACACAGGATTATATTCAGTTTTGCTGGAGAGGTGATTCTTGGTTTTAATCCTACCTCCGTTGACCTCTAGAATATTATATTCCAAATCCTCTAATCTCTTAATGTAGAAGCTGCTAAATCTTGTGTTATCCTGATTGTATTTCCATAACACTTAAATTTTTCTTTCTGCTTGCTTGCAACATTTTCTCCTTGACCTGGGAACTCTGAAATTTGGCTACAATATTCCTAGAAATTTCTGTTGGGGATTTCTTTCAGGACATGACTACTGGATTCTTTCCATTTCTATTTTCCCTTATGGTTCTAGAATATCAGGGCAGTTTTTCTTGATAAATTTTTGAAAGATGATATCTAGATTATTTTTTCCATGGCTTTCAGGTAGTTCAAAAATTTTTAAATTATCTTTCCTGCATCTATTTTTCAGGTCAGTTGTTTTACTAATGAGATATTTCACTTTGTCTTCTATTTTTTTCATTCTTTTGGTTTTGTTTTATATTTTCCTGATTTCACATAGAGTCATTAGTTTCCATTTGCTCCATTCTCATTTTGAAGAAAGCATTTTTTCAGTGAGTTTTGAGCCTCATTTTGCATTTGGACAATGCTGCTTTTTAAAGCATTCTTCTCCTCATTTGCTTTTTGGACTTCTTTTGACATTTCGGTTAGTATAGTTTTAAGGTGTTATTTACTTCAGCATTTTGGGGGTCTCTATTAGCAAGCTGATGACTCATTTTTTCAATGATTTTCAAGTATCCATCTCATTTCTCTTCCTAATTTTTCTTCTACTACTGTTACTTGAGTTTCTTTCCTTTTTTTTTTTTTAAGCAATTGGGGTTAAGTAACTTGCTCAAGGTTACACAGCTTGTTTTTTATGTGTGGGTGCTAATTTTCTGAGGCTGGGACCGATCCCGGGTCTTCCCGACTCTACTCTTACTCACTGTGCCACATAGCCACCCCTTGTTACTTGATTTTCAAAATTCCTTTTTGACCTCTTCCATGGCCTGTGACTAATTTTTAGTTTTCTTGGAGGTGTTGGATATAGCAACTTAGCTATCTTTTGGTTATATGTTTTGTTCTTCCTTGTCACCAAAGTAAGATTCTCTAGTCTGTTTTTTTTTTTTTTTTTCTGCTGTTTGCATGTTCTCTGTAAAGCCAGGCAGGGCAGCTTTCTAGAAGAATGCTACTGTGAACAGCTTTTCAACATTTTGATCACATAGTATAGTGAACACTCTATTCAATAACAAATCAGAGCAAAACATTCACAGAAATTCAAGGGACAGCATTTTCAATGTTACAACTTATCACAGAGAATCAAATTATAGCATTCACAACAGCTTATCACTAAAATGACCACATAGTTTTCACCACAGTCATTACAAAGTTTAGAACAAAGAACAATCATGTATTCAATCAATCATTTAATAATTTCAATCATTGCCTCCTTAAGGGACACAAAGTACAATAGAGTATACTAAGTTACAAATTAGTCACTAATCAATTATCATTCACTATTCAATCATCAGAAATTACACAAGCCCTCCACCCCTAGGTCACTAGTAAATTACAATTTCTCAGTCAGTACACAGTATTCAAGTAAAATCTTCTTTCAGCTTGACATGGGGAAGTCTCTCAGATTACCTGGATCCCTTTCCATGATCCCAGATCCTACCAAGATTCACTAAACTGTCACCTAGGTTCAAAGGCAGACAGTTCCCAGGTCCTTGTCCAGCTCTCCACACACTTCCTACTCCACACTGAAGGTCACAGCATCCAGTCCACCTTAAATACTTCACAGTCTCTGTTGAGAAACTAGGAAACTAAAGCTTAACAAAGTCACAAACTTCTTCATCTTAGCCATACAAAAGGAACTTCAAATTACATTACTAATACATTATCCCAGTCAATTACTTGGCTTTTGAGCTCTTTGTTAAGGTAAGACTCTGCTTCCAATGTGGAGGTTGTACTCTCCCAACCTTCAGGAGTTTTGTGTATTTGCTTTCAGAGACATTTGTAGGGATCTGTAAATTTTCAGTTCTTCCAAAGTTATATGATCAAAGGAGATGTTTTTACTTCTCTCTTGGTCTATGCTTTGGTCTACAAGTGATCAAAAACACTCCTTTCTTCCTTGAAACTCTTAGGATGATGCCTTCTCCATAGCTACAAGAAGTTGTAACATGTCAGTGCTCCTCCTTGCCCCAAAAGCACCACTCTAGAATGCAACCCAGATCTAGGCACAAGCAAAAAAGAGAATCCTGCCTCTGTGCCAGTAAAGAGATCCCTGTGATCTCCCTCTGAGCAGCTGCTCTATCCCCTCATTGTCTGTGCACTGAGATCTCTGGAATACTTGCTGCACAATGTCAATGCCCTGGGACTGGGGCCTTGCTGGGTTTTGTTTCTCTCTCATGTAGCTCAGACAGACCTTTCCTACTGACCTAACGTTTTTTGGGCTTTTGTGGATTGTGAAGTCAGGAAACTGCCACAGCTCCCAGTGATTTAGTACCCTTCAGCCTGCTCTAGGTTTGCTGAGGATGCAGTTTTTGCTGGAGCATTTTGTGGCAGACTGCGTTCTTTTTTCACACTGGTGCAACAGAACTTTCCTGTATACATTGCACATTGTCTTGGGCTGGATATTTTTTTCACTGTCATTTTCTGTGTTCCACTGCTCTATAATTTGTTTAGAGTCATTTTTGCAGGTATTTGAAGCAATTTGCGGAGGATCTCAAGGAAGTCCCTGCTTTTAATCTTCCATCTTGCCTCTGCCAACCCCTCCCATATTTTGTTTTGCAAAATAATCTACCAATATTTCACATTTTCTTTCCCCAAATGTAAGTTTCCTATATGAGTTTCAGTCTAGTCCTTCCTTTCGTTTTGATTTAAGTACTGTTTCCATTTCCATACGTATCTTTTATGCTACTGAAATGGAAGAGTTCTAGTGTCTTGTTTTCCATATCAAAGATAGTGAAAATGTCATTATAGAAATGCCTGAAGATTTCTTCCACTTCTCATCTATTTTCTGTTCTCTTTTATTAGGAATATTCTTTTGACGGTATGCCTTAGCTGGTTCTCACACCATATATTTTTCTTTTAGAATCAAAGAAGGTAATAGTTGAAATGCTCCTCAGAGGAATGTCTGTCTCTGAACAAAAGTTTCCCTATAACATAATGACCAAGTAGTCGTTTGGCCTTATAGTAAAATTCTGTAGGGTGGCTAAAACCACAACCTCCTTAGGACTCAGTCTACTTTGGGCTATAATTATTGTAATGTTCATCCCTCACAGGGAGTCTATGTCTCAATCATTGTAGATTGCTCTTGTTTCTCCTAATTCTGTCTCTGGAAACAAGAAACCACTCTATTCTCATGTTCAGTTGTTTTTCAGTAATGTCAGACTCATCAAGACTCCAATGGTTCGGTTTGCCATTTCCTCCTCCAGGTCATTTTTCTAATGATGAAAATAAAAACAAAATAATTAAATGGCTTGAACATGCTCACATAACTAGTAAGTATCTGAGGTCAGATTTGAACTCAGTTATTCCTGACAACAGGCCCAATGCTCTATCCACAGTGCCACTTAGCTACCTATTCTCATGACAGCACCTTATATAGTTAAACACAGTTTACTGTCCTGTCCTGTGTTTTCTCTTTGAAAACCTAAACATCTATAGTTCCTTTTTTTTCTAATTTTATTACGGCATAATCTTGATCCTTAGTTCAGGATTGCTCTTTCCTTACTACATTTTAAGTTCCTCTGTGTTTCCTAATATGACACTCCAAACTAAAAATAACATGTCAAATGAGATCTAGTCTAGGTAGAGTAAATTAAAACTGTCAAATTTTGCGTCCTGTAAATAATTTCTCTTTTAATGAAGCCTAAGACTGTATTAGGGTAGTTAGGTATTGCAGTGGATACAGTGGCAAGCTCAGAGTCAGGAAGGCTCCTCTTCCTGAGTATAAAATCTGGCCTCAGAGACTCACTAGATATATGACCCTTGGCAAGTCACTTAATTCTGTTTACTGCAGCTTCCTCATCTGTAAAATGAACTGAAGAGGGAAATGGCAAATCTCTCTAGTATTTTTTCCCAGAAAACCCCAAATGGGGTTATGAAGAGTTGGATACCACTGAAATGACTAAGTGACAAAACAAGATTGCATTGGCTTTATTAGAGGGGAGGAGGTTGATGGAGGGGCTGCCATATTGAATGACAGATATCATAATATAATGATAGAAAGCTGGTCTTGATGCTAGGAAGACCTGGGTCTGAAACCTACCTATGCTATATACTGTCTATATGACCCTGGGAGAAACATTAAACAAATAAATGCTTTAGATACCTCTGTAAGAATATTAATTGCAGAGATGATGCAGGTAAAGTTTAGCAGAAAGAGTTTTCTCTTTTCAGTTCTTATACCACTGAAATCAAAAAGCCATCTCTACAAAAATGAGAGTTATATTGAAAATAAACTCCATAAAATCATATAGCAATGTTAATTTCAAAGAATCTTCCACTTCCATGATCCAAAAATCTGGAATTCTTTTATCCTATCTCCCTTTATTATATTTCCATTTATCCCTATACTTGATTGCTCTAAACCTATTCTTTATCCTAACCATTAAATGTGATTTTTCCATACTTCAGCCATTTGCTGGTCTAGAATGCCTAAATAATCTCTAGGCATCTCATCATAACCACTTTGTAAAGCAGTTCAATTCAACAATATCTTCCTCTCTCTCTCTCTCTCTCTCTCTCTCTCTCTCTCTCTCTCTCTCTCTCTCTCTCTCCCCCACTCTCCCTCTCACACACACATACACACACACACACACACACACACATACAAACATTGCTCCTTTTATCCTCACACTTGCCAAATTCCAATTCATAAACACTTTCACCAGCCCCCTCCTATATTTCAAATCATTTTTGTTGAATTTTGTTGGAGGAAATATGTAACTAAATCAACTACAAATTGACGTTTCCTAATCTCAATAATATCTAGGTGGCACAAGGATAAAATATTGGCCCTGGAGTTAGTAATATCTGATTTAAAATCTGGTCCCTGTAACATTTGGCAAGTTACTTAATCATTTCTTACCTCCATTTCCTCAACTATAAAATGGATATAATATACCTCTCTGAGATAGAACCAAATGAGGCAATATTTGTAAAACAGCACTGTGTCTAGCATGTAGTGGTGCTTGACAAATGCTTGTTTCCCTTCCTTTTTTTCATTATTTCCCCTCTTCCTACTGTTAGTTTTGGAAAGTTTTAGACCTTCCCTGCTCTTCCTAAGACTTTCATTTCAGCCCTCTCCTACTCTCTCAGCTGAGATACACAACTCACACTATACTGAAAAATGCAACACCATTGGAGAAAACCCCTCACTTCTCCTCATCATCATCTCATAACCTTTCAAAATCATCCTTCTCTATGTCCTTCTTTACTCTGCTCTCCAAAGACTAACCTCTTCTCATTGTAAAGGTCAATCCCTCTATATTTTCCCTTGTAAAATATGTGCTCCATATTTACAATATTCCCTCTTGTCTTCAAAAGATTCCTCTCTCTTCAATTATCTCTCCCTATACATGTTTTCCTTCATCACTTTCTATAAAAACACCAGAAAGTGTGCATGCCTCAAAAAAAACAAAAACAAGAAAACAAAACTTACCACTTTGTATCATTCTTATTAACCTTAATTCTATCTCTCTCCATTCTTTCATAAATTCCTTTAAAAAGACATCTTCAATTGGTACCTCTTCTTTTCTCCTCAGTCTTTTAAACTTTCTTCAACCTGCTTCTGTAGTGATTCAACTGAAACAACTCTCTCCCAAACAACAAATAATCTCTTAATTTCTAAATCTGAAACTTCTCAAATTTCATTTTTCTGGACTTCCATAAACCTTTGAAATTAATTTAATTTCTTCACATTTTGTTTGGTTCTTCACATTTCTTCCTGGATAACAATATAATTGGATTTTTTCATTAATTGGATTCATTCTTTTCTCTTCTATTCATATAGGTTTGATCATTCTTCAAGCAACCTTGCTGGGTCATCACTCATGAGTCATATAATGCCTACAAATCATGGGTATATGAACAGATTCTCTCTCTCTCTTTCTCTCTATCTCTCTCTCTCTGTCTCTCTCTGTCTCTCTCTGTCTCTCTCTCTCTGTCTGTCTCTCTTTGTCTCTCTGTCTCTCTCTGTCTCTCTCTCTCTGTCTGTCTCTCTCTGTCTCTGTCTCTCTGTCTCTCTCTCTGTCTCTCATACATAAATGATATATACGTACACACATTAATGCATGCATACATAAATGTATGTCTACATAGATATCCATGTGTAGATATCTTTCATATCCTCTTCATACATATAGATAAATGACTTTGTAAGTTATAATTATTGAAATGGATGAAAAGAAAAATGGATTTGGAGTAGATGTGGCTTTGAATTCTAGTTCTGTTATTTATCGTGTCATTTTGGAAAAATCACTTCACCTTTTTGATGCTCAAGTTTGGGGTGGAGCCAAGATGGCAGAGCACAATCAGGAACTTAACTGAACTCCTTGGTTAATTTGATCAGTAACCTCTAAAAAGTGAATCTGAACAAAGCAGATTCCCAGTCAAGGAAAGTGCTCACATAGGACTGGGCAGGGAGAGTACAGAGCACATAGGGTCTGTACCATTACAGACTTGAGAGCAGATCACAGCAGAGCAAGAGCAAGCCCCCATCAATTGAATTCAACTACCCCAATCTCTTTTTGCCCTCTGATTCTAAAACATAAGGACAATTTTCCTGGAGAATTTCTTGAAGGATAATTTCTAGGTTCTTTCTTTGATCATGATTTTCATGTAGTCCATTAACTTTAAATTATCTCTCCTAGCTCTATTTTCCAGGTCAGTGGTTTTCCCTACATGACATTTCACACTGTCTTCTATTCTTTCATTTGTTTGGATCTACTTAACAGCATCTTGAATTCTCATAAAGTCAATAGCTTCCATTTGCTCCAGGCTAATTCTGAAGGAATGATTCTCCTCAGTGAGCTTTTGAGATTCTGTTTCCATATGGCAAAGTTGTCTTTTTAAGGCATTTTTCTCCTCATTGCCCTTTTGGGCCTCCTTTGCCATTTGAGTTCATCTATTTTTTAAGGTGTTGTTTTTCTTAGTCAGGCTGTTGACTCTCATTTCATACTCTTCCTGCATCCTTCTCATTTCTCTTCCCAATTTTTCATCCACTTCTATTATTTGGTTTTAAAAATCCTTTCTAAGTTCCTCTATGGCCTGGAACCAGCTCTTATTTTCATTTGGGGCTTTTGCTGCAGGAATTCTGACCTCCCAGTCTTCCTCCTATTCCATGCTTTAATCCTCTTTGCCCCCCAAATAGGAGTCTAATGTTGAATTTTTCTGTTTATTTTGTTTCTTTTGCTTTGGCATGTTGCCACTTAATTACTTGACTTTTGGGCTTGTTGCCACAGTAGGACTTTGCCATCAGCCAGGGGAGCTTCTGATATAAACACTGGGGTTTTCTCAGCTACTGGAGGTATTATTTGGGTGCCCTCTCTGAAGCCTCCACACAATCTGGTTAATTGGTCACATACCCCAAGACCTCCAACCCCAGACCACAGTCCAGATCCAAGAAGGTTAAAGCAAGAGCAATTACCTCCCCCCCTCCAACACCATTGATTTCCACTCCCCCTACTGTCTTAAGGCCAGGAACTGAAACTGCAACATGGTGCCTGTGCTGTTTCTATTCAGTGCCTTCTCGCCCCCAGGGAAAGAGGCCTACAAGCTCTCGCAACCTGTCCCTAAGTCCATAGTACACAGACCTCTCACTGTGTTGATAATCCTTGAAACACCACAACTGCTGCTATTCTGGGGTCCCTCCACCTGGCTGCTTGTCTGGCTGCCCTGGGGCTAAAACCTCTGACTCAGGCCGGCCCGCACAGCTTCCAGACAGTTGCACTGTCTGTTCCCTGCCAGGCTGCTCTCAGTGTGACGTTATCTTCCCTGTGTCATGTTGTAGGTTCTGGAGCTCCTATAGATTTTTTTTTTTTTCGGAAGGCAATTGGGGTTAAATAACTTGCCCAAGGTCACATGGCTAGGTTTTTGTTTGTGTGTGTTAAGTGTCTGAGGTCAGATCTCAACTCAGGTCCTTCTGACTCCAGGGTGCGTTCTACTCACTGTGCCACTTAGCTGCCCCAACTCCTATATATTTCTAAAGAAACCCAACAGCAAGAAATAGAAAGAGAAATTTCATTTAAAGTTGCTGTAGACATTTTATAAAATGTTTGGGGGACTACTTGTCAAAACGAACTCAGGAACTATATGAACACAACTGCAAAATACTTTTCTCACAAATAAATTATGTCTAAATAATTGGAAAAAGAGCAGTTACTTGTTGTTAGATTGAACTAATATAATAAAAATGAACATTTTACCTAAATTAAATTACATATTTAATACTATAGCTATCAATCTACCAATAAGGTATTTTATAAAGCTACAAAAAATAGTAGCAAAATGCATTTGGAAGAACAAAAGTTTCATAATATCAAGAGAATTATTCAAAAGAAAAAGCTAGGAAAGGTGGCCAAGCCATACAAGAGTTTAAACTGTGTTATAAAGCAGCAGTCACCAAAAGTATTTGGCACTAGCTGAGGAATAGAGAAGCGCATCATTGGAATACATTAGGTAAATAAATGCAGTATTCAGTGACTAAAGTAATCTACTGTTTGAAAATCCCAAAGACCCCAATTTTTGGTACGAGAGCTCTATTTGACAAAAACTCCTGGGACAGCTGGAGTATAATATGGTAGCAATGGGCATAGATCAATATCTAACACTGTATACCAAAATGAAGTCAAAATGAGTGTATGCTCTAGGTATAAAGGATATTATTGTAAGCAATATGGGAGACGAGTGAATAGTTTGTCTGTCATATTTATGGAGAAGGAAAGATTTCATGACTGAAAAAGAGTTAGCATTATAAAATGCAAAATAGATAATTTTGATTACATTATTGTTGGGGCCCTTTAAGACATTACCCGAACTCTGAGAACCCACGAAAAACTCAGGCAAATGACAGAGCAACTCAGGCTAGAGTTAGAGGCACCTGAGCGTATGTCCTGCCCTGTGATTTCAGGGTATTGAGCATGATCTGCTAATAGTCGAGCACTTCCCTGTTGTGAAAAGCCTGCTACTGCTGAGGCAAGTGGGGGAACATAGTTGGGGGAGGGGAAAGGAGATAAAGGAGGGAGGCAAGGTGAAAGGGGGAGGAAGGAGAGAAGAGAGTATTGTGAATGAGAAAGAGATTAAATGGCAAGATACATCACATCTTGGTGTCAGGACTCATTTGTCTGTTCAGGAGGAGCAGGCACCCCTGAGGGGTTTGTGGGGACGAACCCGGGTTGTAGGGGTGATCAGAGTGACTAGAGCTGTAGAGACAGCTGGAGATGTTTTTTTAGAGGCAACCCGGATCATAGGGGCAACAAGAATCATGGAAAGCAATTGGAGTGCTGTGGAGGCGGCTGGAGAGGTGAATTTGGCATCAGCCCAGTAAGGCGGACCCTTACACATTATATTGAAAAGTTTCTGTACAAATAAAGTCATTTTAATGAAAGTTAAGAGGGAAGTGGAAAATTGGGGATTTTTACAACCAGTTTCTCTGATAAAGGCCTCATTTCTTAAATAGAGAATTGAGTCAAATCAATAAGAATACAAGTCATTCCCAATTGATAAATCATAAAAGTATATGAAAATGCAGTTTTCAGAGGAAGAAATTAAAGACATCTATAAGCATATCAAAAAATGCTCTAAATCACTATTGTTTAGGGAAATGTAAATTAAAATAAGTATGACATACCACACCTCCTATGTCACATTGGCTAAGATGACAAAACAGAAAAATGACAAATGCTGGAGAGGATGCGGAAAAATTGGTACATTAATGCATTGCTGGAGGAGTTGTGAACTGATTCAACCATTCTGTAGACAGATCTGGAACTGTGCCCAAAGGGCTATAAATAAGTGCATGCCCCTTCACACAGCAATACACTTCTAGTAGTTATGTCCCAAAGAGATCATAGAACTGGGAAAAGTATCCATGTGTACAACAATATTTATAGCAGCCCTTGTTGTGGTAGCAAAGAGTGGGAATTCAAGGGGATGCCTATCAATTGGGGTATGACTGAACAAGCTGTGGTAGATGAATTTAATGGAATGCTATTGTGCTATAAGAAATGAAGAGCAGACCGACTTCATTATCACCTGGAGAGACTTATATAACCTAATGTTGAATGAGAAGAGCAGAACCAGGAGAAATTTGTACACAATTACAGAGATAAAGTTTTTGTGATGATTAGCTTTGAATGACTGGGCTCCTCTCAGGAATGCAAGGTTATAAGAAAACTCCAAAAAACTTATGATGAAAAGAGATACCTACATTCAGAGAAAGAACTACAGAGTCTTCATCTGACCTCCAAGGTCATGGGTGGCCTGTTCTTGCCTGCTTCTGGCCTTCAGTGTACACCTGGTTGTAGTCCAGCTACTTTCCCCAAGAACGGAGTTCCAAGGCAGGAGAGTCAAAGAGTAGCAAGAGTTTATTCAGCAGCTTCTTATGTGATTGCATCCTAACTACTACATGATCAGCTAAGAGTTCAGAATATATAGTGTATAATTGTATAGTCATCATAAACTACTATCTTTAGGAATACAGCATTGTCCTCATTCCCATATGCCTGTTATGTCACAGTCGAGTACTCTGTGTCAGGTTCTGAGTACTGGGCAGGATGTTCCAAACCTCCCTAAACCTCCCCAAAGCTCCCTGGAATCTCAAGGCTTCTCTTCCCTTGAAGACACTATCTGTTGGCAACAAGTCAGAAGGTCATAGAGCTTCTTTCCTGGAACAGAGCTGTCTTGATTTACCTCCACAGTGTTACTGTAGAGTCAGTATCCTCTGGGTCACATGCCTCCAGGGGAACTGCACATATATCCCCAACAGAGCCTGAATGCAGATTGCAGCAAGCTATTAGCTCTCTCTCTTTTTCTTCTTTCATTTTGTTTCCTCATTCTCATTGTTCACTCCAATGGTTACAATCCTCCTTTACAATCTGAATAATGTTTAATGTGAAGGTATTTGTAATTACCCTATTTGATTGCATGACACCATTGTGGAGAGTAGGTGAGGAAGGGGGAGAAAATTTGAATCTCGAGGCATTGTGGTAATGAATGTCATAAACTAAATATAAATAAGGAAATTTAAAAATAAATAAATAATCACCTTGAATTAAATTATTTCTAAATATCCTTCCACCTCCAAATACCATAATTCTACCAGTTCTCATAGGGAGGCAAGAAAGTCTTACTAGCATACCAACCAACTTGATAGTGATGCCATTATTAGGATCTCTATTATTTCCTCAAATAAGAATTTATTGAATTTAATAAATTTAAAAAATTAATAACAATTTAATTAAAGTGGCTCATTAATCCTCATCTTCTATTACCAAATTAGTTCTGCAAATCTCAGTTTAATGTTGATATTAATTTACAAGTAAAATGGAATTTTAATATTATTTTGAAGTTACTCCAATATGTGGGTTTCTCAATCCTCAGTAACTTAATAATTTAAAAATGCTATATAGTCATATTAAATATACCCGTTTGCAAACCAAGTGCTTATATTCATTGTTTCACTATTTAGTGGTTGAAGATTGGAGAATATCACTGTTTCAAATCTTAACCCTAAGCTTGCTTCCACATTTTTATTCTCAAAAAACCCAAAAGATTTCCTAGGGAGATAGAGAATTGGACTAGAAAGAATAAGGGTTTATAAAGGCAAATGTTTGAGGGATTTGGTGATGGTCCTAGGGAAACATGCTGGGTTAATAGCTTACCTCAACTTGTAACTTCAGGTCTTAGTTACATAAGAAACAATTGTGGTCTCACTTCCTGCCTGCCTTCATTTTCCTGTTCACATACATATGTGTTCTTCTGTCAGAACCCCTGAGGATTCTATAAATTGGAGGTGAACCTTTAAGAAATGAAATTACTTTTTGTCCTTGGGTAAAGTCAGATGGTATAGGTATCACAATTCAAAATATAGTCTCTAGGATTTCTTTGGGAAAAACAAACAAATAAACAGAAAATATATTATTGAATGAGGAAATTAAAAACTGCAAATAATTCTTTCAATAGGGTCAGTCAGTGATAGCCATTTTCGGAAAATGTTTTGATGACTCATCACAGGGGTTAGAGAAAGTGTATTATCTACAACAGTTATTTAAAATCAATAAGCAAAAAGGTGGAGAGAAGGGGAGAGAACCAATCCAGAAATCAAATAGAAAATGATTAGTCTTTTTTAAAATTGAATTTTATGTTTATTTTTAGTTTACATCATTCATTTCCACAAGATTTTAATTTACAAATATTCTCCCCATCTTTCCCATACACACCAGACCAAAACAGAGATCCCACCGAATACTCCCTACCCAAATCTGCTCTCTCCTATATCCTCCCCCATGCCCCTCTAACTAGGGCAAGATGGATCTCTATGCCCCAGTGCCTGTATATTTTATTTCCCAGTTACAGGTAAAAAAAATAATTTCATATAAATATTTAAAGATTTGATTTTAAAACTTTAAATTCCAGATTTTTTCCTTTCCTCCACCATCACACACCCATATTGGGAAGATAAGCAATTCAATAAAGGTTGTACATGTGTAGCTATGCAAAACATTTCCATAGTGGATATATTGTGAAAGACTGATTATATTTCCATCCATCCTATTCTGCCCCCACTTGTTCTGTTCTCTGCTTTGACCATTTGTTAAAGTGTGTGCTTCAGGGCGGCTAGGTGGTGCAGTGAATAGAGCACCAGCCCGGAGTCAGCAGGAAGAGGGTTCAAATTCAGTCTCAGACACTTAACACAAAATCTAGCCATGTAAAGTTGAGTAAGTCAATTAATCCCAATTGCCCTTCAAAAAGAAAAAAAAATTAAAAAATTAAAATTAAATAAAAGTGTATGCTTCCAACTCCCCCCTAGCCTGCCCTACCCTCCATTAGCATCCCTCCCATGCCTTCCCCCCTACTATACTATAGGGTGAGATATCATATTTAGTGTGTATATCATTGACTCCCTGAGCCAAATTCCATGAGAATAAGGTTGACTTATTCCATTTTGCCTTCCTGTTCTTCCTCTGCATTGTAACAGTTTTCCCTTGACTCTTCTATATAATATAATTTACCCCATTCTCTCTCTCCTCAGCCCCTTTCATTATATTCCTCTATCACCTCTTAATTTCTCCTTTTAAGGATCATCTCTTCCTAATAAATTGGTCCTGTGCCCTCTGCCTATGTATACCTGCACACACACACACACACACACACACACACACACACACACACACACATATATATATACATACAGAAATATATATGTGTGTATATATATATATATATATATATATATAAATACTTTTATATTCCCTTCAACTATTCTCATACTGAGAAAACTTTCATAACTTACAATTATCTTTTTTATTTTTTATTTCTTTTTCAAATGCTTTATTAACTTCTGTTTTACATCATTCATTTTCCCCAGATTTTGAGTTACAATTTTTTCCTCATTTTCCCCTACCCACCACCCCAGAATAGAAGTCAAACAGTATAGGCCCTGAACCAATCTGGTCTGTCCCATATCTTCTCCCATACCTCCCTCGACATTTCCATTAGGGCAAATGAATCTCTGTGCCCCAATGCCTGCAATCTTATCTCCCAATTTCATGCAAAATAGTATTAATAATAGTATTTATATATATTTGAATCATTTAATTTTAAAACTTCAATTCCAGATCTATTTCCTTTGTCCCTTTTCACCCATTCCCTCTGGGAAGATAAGCAATTCTTTATATGTTGTACATATATAGCTATGTAAAACTTTACTGTAGTAAATATATAGTAAAAGACTGGCTATATTTCCCTCCCACTTATCCCACCCCCACCTGCTCCATTCTCTACTTTGATCCTGTCCCTTTTCAAAAGTGGTGCCTCCACCCCCCCAGCATACCCTCTCCTCCATCATCCCCCTTCTCATCCTCTTCCCCCCTACTCTCCTGCAGGGTGAGATATCCCAATTAGTATGTATTTCATTCTCTCCCTGAGCCAAATTAATGAGAATATGGTTATGCCTTTTTGTCTTCCTGTTCTTCCCCTCCCCTGCAACTACTTCCCTACCCTCTTCTACATGAGATAGTTACCCACTCCCCCATCTCTCCCCATCTCCTCTTGCCACTTTCCTCTGTCAAGTCTTAACTTCACCCCTTAAATATCAACCATTACCACCATATTTGACTTTTGCCCTCTACTTATGTATACCTGTAAACATATATACACACATTCACATATGTATTCATGTGCCCTTTTAAACGTGTTTAATTATTTTCATACTGAGAAAGGTTTCATCAGTGACAGTTATTGTTTTTCCATGTAGGAATGTAAATAGTTCAACTTTGATAACTTCCTTTTGATGTCTTTTCCCTGTTTACCATCTCAAGTATCTCTTGCTTCTTGTGTCTGAATGACAAATTTTCAATTCATCTGTGGCTTTTTCCTCAAGAATGCTTGAAAGTTATCTATTCCACTGAAGGAACATATTTTCCACTGAAACAAGATACTCAGTTTTGCTGAGTAGGTGATTCTTGGTTTTTATCCCAGCTATTTTGCCTTCCAGAATATCATATTACATGACCTTAGATTCCTCAGTATAGAACCTGCCAGGTCCTGTTCTATTCTGATTGTGTATCCACAATATTGAAATTATTTCTTCCTGGCTGCTTGTAGTATTTTATCCTTGATCTGGAAATTCTGGAACCTGGCTATATTATTCCAAGGACTTTTCTTTTTTGGATCTTTTTCAGGAGGTGTTCTCTGGATTCTTTCAATGTCTATTTCACCCTCTGAGTCTGAAATTTCAGGACAATTTTCCTTGAGAATTTCTTGAAGGATGATTTCTAGGTTCTTTCTTTGACCATGGCTTTCAGGTAGTCCAATAATTTTTTAAATTATATCCCCTGGATCTATTTTCCTGGTGAGTGGTTTTTTCCCATGAGATATTTCACATTGCTTTCTATTCTTTCAATTACTTGGATCTGTTTAACAGCATCTTGATTTCTCATAAAGTCACTAGCTTCCATTTGCTCCAGTCCAATTCTGAAGGAATGAATCTCCTCAGTGAACTTTTGAGACTCTTTTTCCATCTGGCAAAGTTGGCTTTTTAAGGCATTCTTCTCCTCATTGCCTTCTTGAGCCTCTTTTGCCACTTGAATTAGTCTATGTTTTAAGGTGTTATTTTCCTCAGTCAAGGTGTTGACTCTCATTTCATACTTTTCCTGCATCCTTCTCATTTCTCTTCCTAATTTTTCCTCCACTTCTCTTATTTGGTTTTAAGAATGCGTCTTAAGGTCCTCTATGACCTGTTACCTGCTCATATTTTCATTTGTGGCTTTTGGTGAAGGATTTCTGACCTCACAGACCTCCTCCTATTCCCTGCTTCGATCCTCTTTGTCCCCAAAATAGGAGTCTAATATTGCATTTTTTATGTTTATTTTGTTTCCTTTGCCTAGGCATGTTGCCACTTAATTACTTGACTTTTGGCCTTTTTGCCACAGTAGGACTCTGCCACAAGCCAGTGGATCTTCTATCCCAAATTTAGGGTCTTCTCAACTTCTGGAGGTATCAGTTGGGTGCCCTCCCTTAAGACCTCACACAATCTGGCAAGATGCACACACAGACACACACACACACACACACACACACACACACACACACACACACACACACACCAAGACTTCTACCCCAGACCACAGTCCAGATCCAGGCATGTTAAAGCAAGAGTGATTACCCCCAGATTGATTGCTGGATCCCACTACAATTCACAGGCCATGAGCTGAAGCTGCACTTAAAGCTGCAAAATGGTGGCTTTGCCGAGGCTTACTCAATGGCTTCTCAACCCCAGGGAATTAAGCTGATGTGCTCCCAAATACTGGTCCCAAAGTCCATAGGACACTCACCTATCACTTTGCTGGTAATTTTGGAAACACTACAGCTGCTGGTGTTCTGGGGTCCCTCCAGGCCACTGCTGGTACAGCCATCCTGAGGCTAAAACCTTTGACTCATGCTTTCCTGGGCCCAGGTCCCAGTGTGCTGTGCTGGCCTTTCCCTACAGGGCTGTCGGGCTGTTCAGCTGTTCTCAAGGGGAGGTTAGGTTCTTTGTGTCATTTTGTGTGTTCTGGAGCTGCAGAGGTTGTTCAGAGACGCCCTTTTAAATAATTTTGAAGTGGTTTGTGCTGCAGTGCCGTGGAAGTGCTGTTTGTACTCTGCCACCCTGGCTCTGCCCCCCAATTATCGTTTCTAAATGTAGGAATGTACATAGTTCAACTTTGATGAGTTCCTTATGATTTCTTTTCCTTGTTTACCTTCTCGTTCTTTTCTTGCTTCTTGTATCTGAATTTCAAATTTTCTATTCAACTCAATTTTTTCAACATGATTTCTTGAAAGTCTATTCTATTGAATGACAATAATTTTCTCTGAAACGTGATACTTACTTTTGCTGGTAGGTGATTCTTGGTTTTAATCCCAGCTCATTTTGTCTCTGGAAGATGATATTCCAAACCCTTCGATCCCTCAGTGTTTGAACTCCCATATCCTGTGTTATCCTGATTGTGCTTCCACAAATTTCAAATTGTTTGTTTTGTTTTGTTTTGTTTTTCCTGGCTGCTTATAGCATTTTCCTTGATATGAGAACTCTTAATCCTGGCTATAATGTTACTAGGAATTTTCTTCTGGGGGTCTTTTTCAGGAGGTGATCAGTAGATTCCTTCACCATCTATTTTCCCTTCTGGTTCTAAAACATCCAGGCAATTTTCCTTGAAGATCTCTTGAAGGATGATTTCTAGGTTCTTTTTTTGATCATGGTTTTCAGGTAGTCCAACAATTTTTAAATTATATCTCCTGGGTCTATTTTCCAGGTAAGTGGTTTTCCCAATGAGATATTTCATATTTCCTTTGATTTTTTTTTATTTATTTGGATCTATTTAATAGTTACTTGATTTCATATAAATTTAGAACCTTCCATTTGCTCAAATATAATTCTGAAGTAATTATTCTCTTCAGTGAATTTTTGAGATTCTTTTTCCATCTGGCAAATTCAGCTTTTTAAGGCATTCTTCCCATTGACTTTTTGAGCCTCTTTTGCCATTTGAGTTAGTCTATTTTATAAGGTGTTATTTTCTTCAGTCAGGTTGTTGTCTCTCTTTTCATTATTTTCTTGCATCATTCTCATTTCTGTGCCCAATTTTTCTCCACTTCTGTTATTTGTTTTTCAAAATCCTTTTTAAGCTCCTCTATGGCTAGTAACTAGCTCGTATTTTTCTTGGAAGCTTTTGGTGCAGGCGTTCTGATTTTGTTATCTTCCTCCTGTTCCTTGCTTTGATCCTTTTTGTATGCAAAAGAAATTCTAATGTCACATTGCTGAGCTTACTTTGCTTCTTTCGGTTTCTCAGGTTTTCACTCAATTACTTTACTTTTCGGCTTTTTGCCAGAGAAGATCTCTGCTTCCAGAGAGGAGGGCTTTTTCCCAAAATGCTGGGGTTTTCTCAGCTGCTGAAGGTATATGTGTGCTGCCCTCTCTGAAGCCTCCACTAGCTCTGGCAATTGGTTACCCACCCTAGTATCTCCACCCTAGACAGCATTTCAGATTCAAGGAGGTTTAAGCAAGCACAATTACTCCTTGGACAGGTTGCTTGGTCCCCCTTCAATCTGCAGGCTAGATGCTCTAAAGCAGCCACATGTCATTTGCTGCATGGCCACAGTGCTTCTATTGCTTCTCCTCCTTTGGGGCACAGGGCAGATCTCAATCCTGGACTCCTTGTTCCCAAAGTCCACTGACCTCTCACTTTGCCTTTGGCATTTATGGGTTGATAACTCTCAAAACCACCATGGCTGCTGGTGATCTACTCTCCTGATGTCCCTCTACCCGGGGTTAGTCAGGTCACCCTTGAGCTAAAACCAAGAACTCATGCAGGGCTAGCCTCTGCTCCCAGGGTGTTGGGATGACCCCTTCTTGCTGGCCTGCCTGGCTGTATTCAGCAGGAGGTTAGTTTCTCTCTGTCATTTTCTGAGTTATGTAGTTCTAAAGCTTGTTTAGAGTCATTTTTTACATGTATTGGAAGAGGTCTTTTAGAGTTTTAGCACACATTAGTTTTAAGGTTTATAACAACATTGTCAGAAATAAAAAGAAAAAAAACTATATAAGCACACACACACACAGACAAAAGAGACATTGTGTGTGCATGGATACACACACAGATGCATATTCTTATTTGGTAAATTCAAATAAAGCAATTTTAATGTGTACTCAAGACATCAACTATTTATAAAACAATATAGCTTTTTGTATTTTTACTTTTGCTTTTTGGAGTGTAATTGGGGTTGACTTCGAAGGGTCACATGGTTAGTAAGTATTATTTGTCTGAGGCTGCATTTGAACTCAGGTCCTCCTTACTCCAGGGCCAGTGCTCTATTCACTGTGCCAGCTACCTGCCCCTAGCTTGTTTTAAATTTTTAATTGATTGACTGCTCAAATCATATATGTGCTTTTTACTATAGTACTGAAATTATATTTTATCTAGTCTTTCCATTGATTGCTTATAATTTATATAAATGGTTTAATATTTATTAATATTGGTTTAATAAGATTGAGAAAGAATAAAGTAAGTGTAAAGAAAATGCTTTGAACTGCTTTCAGGGTCTATCAGAAGAGCTGTGTAATTCATAGTTGATCATCACAATGTTGCTCACACTGAGTACAATGTTGTCCTGGTTCTGCCCATTTCACTTTGAATTAGTTCACTTAAGTCTATCCAGAATTTTCTGAAATCTACCTGTTATCATTTCTTATTGCACAATAGCATTCCATTATGTTCAATACACTGCCATTCCCCAATTGAAGGCCATTCCCTCAATTTCCCATATATTGCCACCACAAAATGGCTGCAATAAATATTTTTTGCACATGGATTTACTTTTCCCTCTCTAGAATATCTTTGTGATACAGACCTAATAGTAGTAATGCTGATTCAAAAGGTATGCACAGTTTGGTTGCACTTCAAACTCTACAAATTGCTCTCCAAAAGGGTTGGGTCAGTTCACAAGTCCACCAATGATGAAAGTGTTCCAATTTTCCCACATTTTCTCTGACATTTATCATTTCCTTTTTTTGTTATGTTAGCCAATCTGATAGTTATGAGGTGGGTGGTACCTCAGAGTTTTTTTATTTGTATGTTTCTAATCAAAAGTGATTTAGAGCACATCTTCATTTGTTTAGAGATAGCTTTGATGTCTTCATCTAAAAATTACCTCTTCATATTCCTTGACTATTTCAGAATTGTTTAATGGATTGTATTCTTATAAACTGACTCAGTTATCTATGCATTTGGGAAATGAGTTCATTCTCAGAGAAATTTGCTGTAAATATTGTTTTCCAGCTTTCTGCTTTCCTTCTAATCTTGGTTGCATAGTTTTTTTTTTATATAAAAAACTTTTTAATGTAAAAAATATATGTATTTTACATTTTGTAATTCTCTCTATTTCGTGTTTGGCCATTAATTCTTCCCCTCCCGTATATCTGACATGTGGTCTATATCTCTCTTCTAATTTGCATATGGTGTCAGGCTTTTGTTAAAATCATGCATCTATTTTGTCCTTACCCTGGTATACAGTGTAAAATATTGATCTATGTAGATATTGTGTCCTATTGTTTTCCAGCTGTCCCAGCAGTTTTTGTCAAATAGTGAGTTTTTATACCAAAAGCAGGGATCTTTCAGTTTAACACTAATTTTTTATGGTTAGTGATTACCGTATTTTCTACCAAATCTGTTGCACTCATTCACCTCTCTATTTCTTAGGCAGTATCAGATATTTTTTTTCATGATTAATGCTTTATAATATAGTTTGAGATCTGGTATTGCTAAGTCATCTTCCTTTGTATTTTTTCTAATTAATTCCCATGTTATACTTGATCTTTTTTTCTTTCATCTGAATTTGTTTTCTTTCACATGAATTTATTTTTTTCTGTCTCTGTAAAACCTATTTCCTAGTTTGCTTGGCATGGAATTGTATAGCCAAATTAGTTTAAACAGAATTGTCATTTTCATTGTATTAACTCGACCTGTGTGAAAAAGTGATATATTTCCAATTGTGTAGAACACCTTTATTTGTGTGAAAAGAGTTTTGGGTTTGTCATGGTAGGTAGACTTCTAAATATTTCATATTGTTTATAGTTATTTAAATGGCATTTCTGATTCTCTTTCTTGATGCTGGGATTTATTGGTCATATGAAAAAATGCTGATTTTTGTTGGCTTATTTTATATCCTACAACTTTGCTAAAGAAGTTAATTATTACAGGTAAGGTTTTAGTTGATGACCTTTTGTTTAGTATAACATTATATAATCTGCCAAGAATGATAGTTTTGTTTCCTCAATGCCTTTTCTGCTTTGTTCAATTTCTTTTTCTTCTCTTACTGCTAGAGTTAACATTTCTAGTACCACATTGAATAATAGTGGTGATGATCAGAATCCTTGCTTCTTCCATGATCTTATTGGGAAGGTTTCTAACTAATCTCCATTACAGATAATGCTTATTGATGTTTTTATATAAATATTATTTAACATTCTAAGGTAAGTTCCATTTATTCTTATGCTCTCTAGTGTTTCTAATAGGAATGATTGTTATATTTTGTCTAAGACTTTTTTTGTCAAAGACTACTGAAATAATAATTTGTTTTCTGTTGTTTTTTGTTGTTTATATAGTCAATTATGTTGATAGTTTTTCCTAATATCCAATCAGCCCTGTGTTCTTAGTAATATCCCACCTCATAATAGTGTGTGATCCTTGTGAGCTATTGCTTCTTGCTAGCATTTTATTTAAAGTTTTGCATCAATATTCATTAGGGACATTGCTCTATATATTTTTCTCTGTATAGGCTCTTCTATGTTTAGGTATAACCGTATCTGTGTGGTAAAAGGAATTTGGTAGGACACCATCTATTTTTTTCTAAACAGTTTGTATAGTATTGGGATTAATTATCCTTTAAATTTTTGGTAGAATTCACTCATGAAGCCATCTGATTTTGGGGAATTTTTTTTTTTCATAGAGTGTCCATTAATGGCTTGCTCAGTTGATTTTTCTAAGAAGGAGTTATTTAGACATTCTATTTCCTTAACTGTTGAACTAGATAATTGATGTTATTGTAAATATTCATTGATTTAACTCAGATTGTCAGATTTATTGTCATACATTTTGGCAAAATAGCTCCTAGTGATCACTTCAATTTCTTCTTCATTTCTTATGGTTTCACTCTTTCCATTTTTAACACTGGACATTTGGTTTTCTTTTTTTCCTTCTTTTTTTTAAACAAATTAAGGAATGGCTTGTCTATTTTATTCTTTTCCTTAACAAAATCAGCTCCTATATCTATTTAGTAACTCAATAGCTTGTTTTATTTTTTTTTAATATTCAATCTGATTTATGTCACCTTCGAATTTCAGGATTTCTAATTTGGCACTCCATTGGGAATTTTTTATTGGTTCTATTTTTACTTGCTTTTTAAAGTTCCATACCCTGCTCATTTATCTGTTCTTTTTCCATTTAGTTGATGTAAGAATTTAGATAAATTAATTTTCCCTTAAGTACTGCTTTGTCTGCATCCCATAAATTTTGGTATGTTGCTTCATTTTTGTTATACTCTTTAAAGAAATGTTTTAAGCAATTGGAGTAAAGTAACTTGCTCAAGGTTACATGGCTTGTTATATATTAGTGGGTGCTAATTTTCTGAGGCTGGAACTGATCCTAGGTCCTCCCAACTCTGGGTCCAGTGTTCTTACTCACTGTGCCACCTAGCCTCCACTTTAATGAACTTTTTAATTTTTTGTGATTTGTTCTTTGAAATAATTATTCTTTGAGATTAGATTATTTTGTTTCCAATTAACTTTATTCTATATTCCCACTGTCCTTTGTTGAATGTAATTTGTATTGCAGTATAATGTGAAAGGAATACATTTACTTTTTTTATGTTTTACATTTTATTTTGACATTTTTATGTCTTATTACATAGTCTTTGTGTTGGCACCATTTGCTGCTGAGAAAAAAAATATAAAAAGTATATTTCTTTCTGCTCCATTTCAGTTTTCTTCAAAATCTGACATATCTAGCTTTCCTGATATTCTATTTACTTCCATAATTTCTTTCTTGCTTATTTTTTTTAAATTTTTTAGTTTATCTAGTTCTGAGAGGGGAAGTTTGAGGACCCTCACTAACAGTTTTACTTTCTCTTTTTCCCTATAACTCAATTAACTTCTCCTTTAAGCATCTGGATGCTTATACCACTTGGTGCATACATGTTTAATACTGATATTGCTTAACTGTATATGGTACCTTTTAGCAAGGTGTAGTTTTCTTCCTTATCTCTTTTAGTCATATTTATTTTTGCTTTTACTCTGTCTGAGATTGATTTCTTCCCCACCTTTTTTTTACTTCAACTGAAGCATAATATATTTTGTTTCAGTCTTTTGTCTTTCCTCTATGTGTGCTTCCCTACTTCAAGTGTGTTTCTTGTAAGCAACATATTGTAGGATATTGGTTTTTGTTACTTTCTGGTATCTTCTTCCATTTTATGGAAGAGCTCATCACATTCACATTTATAGACATGATTACTGTGTTTTTCCTTCCTTTCTATTATTCCTCTTGCCTGTCCTCTCTCTCCTTTCACTCTTTACCTCCTCACCAGTGTTTTGCTTCCCTTTCCTGCTCTGCCCTCCTAATCTCCTCCTTATCCTACTTTCCTTAGATAGATTTCTATATTCAATATATATATATATATATATATAAATTCGATATCCTACTTAGATTTCTATATTTAACTGATTATATATATATATATATATATATATATTATTCCTCCCTTGAGTTGATACTTATGAAAATCAGGTTCAAGTGATGTTCCTCATCCACCCTCCCATTTTTCCTTCCACTGCATTAGGTCTTTAGTGCCTCATGATTTGAAATAATTTACTCAATTCTTTCTCTCCCTTCCTTCTGAACCCATTAAACTCATATTTCTCATCCCTTAATATTTATATCATTCCCTCAAATTGACTTTATACCCATACCTTTTGTCTTTGTATATTCCTTCCAGCTGTACTAGTAGGGAAACAATTTTCAAGAATTACAAGCATTCTCTTGCCATATAGAGATGTAAATAGTTTAGCCCTATTGAATCCTTGATATTTTATTTTCCCTTTTTAATTGTGTATACTTCTCTTGAGTCTTGATATTGGAGATCAGATTTTTGATTTATTTCTGTTCTTCTCTTTATAAAAGCTTGAAATACCTCTATTTTGTTGAATGACCTTTCTTCCACTTTATGCTTAATTTTGATGGGTAAGTGATCTTTTGTTTTAGACCTAGATTCTTTACCCTCTGCAATATCATGTTCCATGACTTCTGATCCTTTAATGTTGCAGCTACAAGGTCTGCATAATTCTAATTTTGACTCGCTGATATTTGAAATGTTTCTTTCTGGCCACTTATATTACTTTTTCCTTGACTGAATAGTTCTGAAATTGCTCCATAATTTTCCTTGGAGTTTTTTTTTTTTAAATTTTGAGATCTCTTTCCTCAGGTGATAGGGGAATTTTTACAATGCCTATTTTGCCTTCAGGTAACAAGACATTAGTGCAGTCTTCCTTGATAATATCTTAAAAGATATTCTCCTTTTGATTATGACTTTCAAGTATCCCAATGATTCTGATATCATCACTCCTGGATTTAGTTTCCAGATTAGTTGGTTTACCCATGAGTTATTTTATATTTTTCCCATTTTTTCCATCCTTTTGAATTGTTATGATTGATTCATGTTCTCTCATAGAGACATTAACTTTCACTTCTCCAATTCTCAATTTTAATGTGCTTTCCTCAATTAGATTTTCTGTTTTCTTTTCTGTTTGGCCAATTGTACTCTTTAAAGTGTTGTTTACTCCAGTGGATTTTTATATCTCCTTGCCATTTAGCCAGTTTTCAACTCTGTTGAGTCTTGTTTTCGTAATTCTCTTACAATACTCTCAATTCTCTTCCCAATTGATCTTGCACCTCACTTATATAGTTTTTAGCTTCTATTTGAGCTCTTCCATAAGTTCCATCTGGGCTCGAGACAACTTTCTATTTTGCTTTGGGATTTTCCCCAGTTTGGGGCAAAATTCAGGGCAATGTTTTGACATTGTTGTCTTATTTCACTTTGTGTCTTGGTCTTCACTGTCACCGTAATAACTTTCTATGCTCAGATTCTTTTGTTTCTGTTGTTGATTTTTGCTCATCTTTTCTTTTCTGTTCTTTTTTTTTTTTTTTGGAGCAGGAAATGCAAGGATATTGGGGTTAAGTGACTTGCCTAAGGCCACAGAGCTAGTAAGTGTGTCAGGAGCTGGAGGCTGTATTTGAACTCAAGTCTTCCTGACTCTAGGGTTGGTGCTCTATTGTCTGTGCTTCCTAACTGTCCCTGCTCATCTTTTTTTGCCTGTTTCTTCTCTTTTAAATTTCATCTCTGCTCCTAAGATGGAATGGGTTCTGTCTCTGGCTTCTTGTGTCAGTGACTGCAGGCCCTGACTGTTTACCTGATGTTATGCCAATGATTTCCTGAGGACAAAAAAATGACCTCTCCTTTGGAGCACATCAGTTGGATGGCAGTCCCTGCTGGAGGCAGTAGGTGTCTGGCAGCTTGCCTGGTGTTGAGCTTGGATTCTACAGGTGGTATCTGTCTTGTACTAAGGCCCCTTGAAGTTAGTTTGTTTGTTTGTTGCATTTCCTGGGTATTACACTGAAGTCTGTGGAGGTCTGGTCACTGGAGGATGCCTGTTTTCTCTGAGTTGTGCTGAATAACATAGTAGTCCAATTGCTGAAGTATTCCTATTTCCTTTGGACAGCACTAAAGCCTGTGGAGCTCTGACTGCTACAAGATACCTGAGTTGGGCAACTCTGAAGCATGAGGAGGTCCAACTTCTGGAAGAAGCCTGCTTACCTAGAACTATCCTCAGGCATGCAGAGTATCAGCTGCTGGAAGATGCCTCCCTTGTGGGTAGATATGCTGATGTAAGTGGTGTTCTGGCACTGGAGGATGCCTTTTCCATAGAGCTTCAGTGAAGCGCATGGTGGTTCTTAGACCTGGGGTTGGAGGATTCCCCTGGCTACTTAGAGGCATGTAGAGGGTTCTGGTGCTGGTGTTTGACTGCCCTACTATACTGGGGCTGAGGATCCCCTGCTGGTTTGCTGAGGTGAGGTTTGCTGTTGGCTTGCTGGCATGATTCCTGTCCTGGATTGCATTCCACTTTTACCGGAATGAGACAGACCTTTCTTCCCAATCCTCTAAGTCTCCCAGGCTAAAGGATCATTCCACTCTGTCTTTCCTCTGGGATCTCCTGGATTTGTTCTGGGGCCCCACTTTATAGATATTTGAAGGTAAATATGGGACATCTATAGAGATTTACTATTTATTCTGCCATCTTAGTTCCCAGAAGTGATAGTTTATAATTATATTAGTTTTTTTTTTTTTTTAGTCTTCCCCTCCCATGTCTATTTTTTAAACAAATGCTTTATTAATTTCTGGTTTACATCATTCATTTCTTCAAAATTTTAAGTTACAATTTTCCCCATTTTCCCCCTACCTACCACCCCAGAATAGCAGTCCCACAAAGAATCTTCTCATCCAATCTGCTCTCTCCCGTATCTTCTCCCATACCCCCTTCGACTTTACCATTAGGGCAAGGTGAATCTCTGTGCCCCAAATGCCTGAACATCTTATCTCCCAATTACATGCAAAATAGTATTCATAATAGTATTTATATATATTTGAAACATTTAATTTTAAAACCTCAAATTTCAGATCCATTCCCTTCTTCCCTTGTTACCCATTCCCTCTGGGAAGATAAGCAATTCAGTATGAGTTATACATGTATAGCTATGCAAAACATGACCATAGTAGATATATTGTAAAAGGCTGCTTATTTATAATTCCCTCCCACCCATCCCGTCCCCAACCTGTGGCTAAAACCGCAGCTCACTCAGACTTGGGCTCGTCTCTCAGCACCACCGGGCTGTCGGTTCCCAGAGTGCTGTGCTGGCCCTCCCTGCAGGGGTGCTGGGCTTTTCTCAGAGGGAGGTTAGCTTCTCTGTATTGTTTGTGGGTGCTAGGTATCCAGAAGATGTTCAGAGTCCCCTTTTACATGGTTTGGAAGTGGTCTGCTGGGAGAGCACCTTGAAATGCTATTTCTACTCCGCTATCCCATGTCTATTTCAATAAATAAGAGTAAGTATATAATTTAAAGGTTAATATTGATATTTTAGAATAGGATTCTAATAATATTTTGTGATTAATTACAACAAATTTATGCAATGAGAAATATTCTTTCCAAAGTGCAAACTGATTCTCTAAATATAAATTGGTACCTCTGGAAGCTTCATTAATTCTTACAAGCATTTCTGCTTCAATTAATTATATCTTAAGCCGATACAGTACTCTATGTTTACAAACATGCTTTAATATACATCATGTTATTTGGTCCTAACTACAGCCCTGTGATGCTAGTTTAAGATTTATTATACCCAGTTTTCAAATGAGGAAACTGAGACTGACAGAGATTGACTGATTTGCTCCAAGTATAGATAATTAGCATATGATATAGTATGTGGTCAAGATAGTATAGGGTATTCTTCTTGTATAAAATATAGCATATTCTTCTTGTCAAAACAAATATGTAAGGCCAATCCTGGTGAAAATTGTGAAAAAGGCACAGTTTGGTTTTGTTTCCCATTTTAGGGGGTGGGATGTGAGCGTGAAATATCACTTTAATATCTCTATTTGCTCTCTCTTCACTTCCTAACACTTTGCCTAACAGGCTAAATACCCAGGTAACTAATGTAGTCTCCCTAAAAAATAGAAACAAATATTTTTTGTTTGCCTTTTTTTGGGAGGGCAATTGGGGTTAAGTGAATTGCCCAAGGTCACATGGCTAGTTTTTGTGTTAAGTGTCTGAGGCCAGATTTGATCACAGGTGCTCCTGACTCCAGGGCCACTACTCTATTCACTACACCACCTAGCTGACGCAAGAAACAAATATTTCTCAAGAATCCACAATGATTGAGAAATGTTTTCCCTCTTTAAATGTGTCTCTTTAATTCATTTACTTATGCTTCTTCTAATAATCCACTTAACCAACTCAAAATAAACTATTCATTGATGATAATTATTTCTTTGCTGCCTCTCTCAGATACAATTATTTATTATTTTAAAGGGTCTTAAAAACCCAAAGTAGTGACTAATACCTTACAGTAAGGAAGTACAAGGGTTGAAATATTGACTCATTAATTGGAGCAAGAAATCTCATTTAATAGACCACTGCTGTAACAGGCATACTACCTTGCACAATCTTAAGTTTTCTTTCCTGCTCAATTTTCTGGGATTTAAGAATTCATTTCCCCCATCTCTTTCCTCCCTCTTTTGGCAAATACTTCGTGCAATGTTGTCTAGGGATAATTCCCTTTTGATGCAATTGACAAAACCTCTCTCCTGTACCCCATCTTCATCTCTTTCCATTTATCCTTCTTATCTCTGTTTCTATAACTCTTATTTTTCTAACACTATCTCTGTCTCTCTATCCATATCCATATCTATAACCATATAATCTATATGACTTATGTGTTATATAGTTGTGCTTCAAGCTCAAAGAGGACCAAAATAACACTATTACATCAGGGTCAAGGTATATTATGTCTGACTATGACAAATCAGGCCATTGTGAGCTCAAGAGGCTCTACCCCAGGTTAGGCACATATAAACTATATAAATATTTGGAGTAGAGATATCTCTAAATTTGCACATTTAATATTTCATTTTAGCTGCTGCAATTCTTTGCTTATAGAGTAAAGTACATTGTTTGATGGTGGTGGTAGTGGTGGTGTGTATGTCTGTCTGTCTATATGTCAGTATGTATGATATATAGTTTGTGTGGTAAAGTTATACCTATATTAGTACTTTCCCATGTAACTCCTAAGAAACTTATAGAGTTCAAAAATATAATTAAAAGATGTCCCTTGAGACCTCAGTTCTTCAGTGTTGAAAGTAATGGTCCTCAAGACTTCAAGACCTTTGCAGTTTTATATTGGTTAACAACTTCCCAATAATCAGGAATCTGTGAATGTCAGGACTACTGGACCATGGCCCTTGGCATTTACTTTTGATACCTATTGAATGACTATATGTGCCTAACTTGTGATAGATGGGGTGTTTTGTTTGAGTAATAAAAAGACAGCCTGTTTGATTACACCATAGAATGTAAAGAAGAAAATAAAGTAGACAAGGGTTCAAGGTTAGATTAGGGGTAGATTGTAAAGATCTTTATCATTAGGTAGAATAATTTTTATTTGATCCTATAAACAATAAGGAGCCTTAGAGTCAAGTAATAACAGGAATGTGACATACTTTAAAGTCAATCATGAGCAACTTTCCTGAGGACTGCTGCTGTGAATAACTTTAAGGATCTAATCACATAGCATAATGAATTCTCTATTTATTCAGCAATAAACTAAAGAATAACACTGAAAATAACATAACCTATTATTAGGTGGCCTCATAGTTTTAAACAAATCATATTCATTATATCATATACTCATATTTAAGGAGTGGCAGAAAATACAAACACCATCCATGCCTAATTCACAGTAAACCACAATCTCCTCGTCAATAAAGAGTATCCAAATAAAGTCCTCGTTCATGTTGTGTCAATGTTGACTTTCTTTTTTTTGGCCTTTTTGAGGGCAATTGGTGTTAAGTAAATTGCCCAAGGGCACATGGCTAAGTTTTTGTTTGTGTGTGCATTATGTGTCTGAGGCCACATGCAAACTCATGTCCTTCTGCCTCCAGGGTTGATGCTCTACTCACTGAGCCACCTAGCCTCCCTCAATGTTGATTTTCAATCATCCTTAAGGGGTAGCAGAAAATACAGATATCACCCATCCCTTGTCACAGTAAGTTATACTATCATCAGTCAATAGAGTATCCAAGTAAAGATCTCTTTCATATTATCTTGAGGATTACTTCTAAATACCATGGCTCCTCCTCCACAAGGTGACCTCCCAGCTCTTATTTTGATTCATAAGTAGGCAGCTCTCTTCTCCTGCACCATCTCTCAGCTCATGATGACTTCCTCCTTTTGCATATCTCAGCTCAAGGGGACTGCTCCACACCAAGCTCTTCACAGTTTCTATTTCTAGGAAAACAAAATCTAACAGGGCTACAAAAATATTTACACACATTAACGGTGCTATCATCTCACTTCACTTACTCTCTAAAAAATCAACACAGACCAACAGACAGGACTTCTGTCTAAGAAATCAAGACAGAACAACAGGCAGACAGAATGCTAACATCACAAATATTCTCTCTCTCAGCTCTGCCTGTTTCCAGTTCTGCCTTTTGTTCTTATTTGCTCCTTCCTATTCACCCTTTTTACACTCTCCTCCTACCATGACCTCCCCTGTTATTACATTTGGCCTATTAAGGGTCAGGAAAGATCTTCAAATTCCCTTAAGTCTAGTAAGGTCAATACAATGTTTACTGCTTCCATTCAAAGACTCTTTTCTTTTTTTAACAAATGCTTTATTAACTTCTGGTTTACATCATTCATTTCCACTAAATTTTTAGTTACAATTTTCCCCATTTCCCCCTACCCACCACCCCAGATTAGCAGTCCCACAAGATATCCCCTCATCCAATCTGCTCTCTCCCATATTTTCTCCCATACCCCCTTCAAATTTTCCATTAGGGCAAGTTGAAACCCTGTGCCCCAATGCCTGCACAACTTATCTCCCAATTACATGCAGAATAGTGTTAATAATAGTATATATATATATATATATATATATATATATATATATATATATATATATTTGAAAGATTTGATTTTAAACTGAGAATTCCAGATCCATTTTCTTTGTCCCTTGTCACCCACTCCTGCTGGGAAGATAAGCAATTCAGTATGTGTTGTACATGTATAGCTATGCAAAACATTACCATAGTAGATATATTGTAAAAGACTGCTTATATTTCCCTCCCACCCATTCCAACCCCCACCTGTTCCACTCCCTACTTTGATCCTGCTGTCCCTCTTCTAACATTCAAAGACTCTTGATACAATCAAAAGTGAGGTTCAAATGCTTTTGATTAGTTAAAACTCAATCCAGAAAAAAAAAAGCAAAAGAACACATTTTGCTTGCCATTACACATACACAGAGTCATGATTTAATGAAACTCACTGCCTATTATAGTTTCTTTCTTTATGAATTTCCCTCCTGATTTTCTGCTCGGAAACTGTTTATCTAAACCCTTTCTATGTTAAACTTCTTAAAGTCTTGACCTCTTCCTCTTCATTTATAAGCACTGTGGCAGTTATGAATACTGTTGAATTTTTCACCTGCCACCATTACCATATATTCTGTCAAATGCATGAGTGCTGGATGACTTTACAGATCTCATGAAGTTAAAATTTTGGTACATTGGTCTGGCTCTCTACGGAAGGATAAGGATCAACTCCACAGAAGGATAAGGAGAGTGAATAACCATGGCTTGTGCTCCCTTGCTTCTCTTAATGTGGAAGATATGAATGCTCTGTAATTCTCTCCTATATAGTTCTTCTGTTTTTTTCTACTATCTGGATCACTGGAGCTACATGATTTCAGAATTTTCCTTAAGTTCTAAGGACTATGTTGTACTACATGTTGGACTCCTTATTGGGAAAGCCTTAATTGAATTTATAACTTTTCTTCCCCAACTTCAGTACAAAACAATCACCCCTGTACAACTAGGTCTCTTCCTCCTTCCCAAGAGTAGTTCACCTATTACCAAAAAGACATATATTGAATTTGAGAAAACAAACAAACAAACATTCTCCCCATGTTAAGAGATGTGTGTATGTGTGGTGGTAGAGAGGGAATATTCACATTGGTTTGCTTCTCACAGGGAAATGTAAAGGAATAAGCATTTATATAATATCTACTATATGCCAGGGATTATTCCAATCATTTTTAACAAGTATTATCTTATTTAATTCTCTCAATAACCACACAAAATATGTTATTATTAATACCATTTTATAGTTGAAACTGAAGGAAGCAGAAATTAAGTGACTTGTTATTCAATGTCACCAGCTAGTAAGTACTTGGGACACAGTTTGAACTCAGGTCTGCCAGATTCCATGCACAGCCCTCTAATTATTGAGCCATGGTGGAGGGAGGAATGGCAGGGGGCAGAAGGGTTTGAAACTACACTAACCAGAAGCTAAAATGTAGAATGGTGTGGTTTGAATTCCAGGAAGTAGATTAGGTTGTGTCTGGGGGTAAAGACATGAGTTTTCATTAAAACTTCATGCTATTTCAGATCATGCTACCTCTTATGCAAATGTTTGCTGACATATGTGTTTCATTGGTTTCAATTTTTATTTCCTAGGATATTACCTGCTTAATCAAAATGTAGCTCTTTAGTTATGTTGGAAATTGGCTTATACCTTTCATCTACTAGCATATGCTTCCATAATTTGTATGGGCTAACTAGTTTGTAAAAACCTGGAGGGAGTATAAAAAATATACAAAAGATTTTTGATTCATCAGTAAAGTGAATTCCAGGTATGAGAACTCATTCTGTCAATTTAGCTCACAGACAAATAAAGTGACTATTACAGTAGATAGGAACTAGGGAGATGTCTGATGCACATAGAAGTTAGCCTTATCCATGTGCACATATTTTGTAAATGGCATAATTGGAATTGAAGCTAGGTCCAGAGCATACATTATGCCACTGATTAGAGAATGGAGAAAAAATGTTGTCAAGCTGTAAATAAAGAAACTCTAAAACCTATTCAAATTAAAATAATAATTTATCCATTTCTTATTATGGAAATTTTAATATTTCAAGGCAAATACTTAGTCCCATCTACTTTATTAAAACTGTCTTTTACACACATCATACAAGGTATAACTTGAATCACTTTCAAAATCTGTTGCTTTCTTGCAAATATACATATTTATTTTCTTCACAATTTCTCTATTTTTTTTTCAGAATATCACAACTTTCCATGAAGGCTAGTGCCATGACTAGCAGATGAGACCAGAGGAAAAAGAATAGAAAAGCATAGATTTCCATACTTCAGATACATGAAGATGTTCAATTACTTTTTGTTTCTTAATTTGACTTTTAATGTGAACATGGATCTTCCCCTTAGACTTATATATCTAAAAATAATAATAGTTAATAACAACAAAATAATGATGATGCAGTTTTCATTGATATTACTGTCATTAAGAACAATGAAATCAAGCCTCCCTATAATTAAAGAGGAAGAGGAATAAGTATAGGGCTACTTAGTTAACATAATTCTACCCCATATCTTGAGTTACCGTTTTCAAAGTACTTCAAAGTTTATGTTATGCAACTGTACATAAATCACAGTGTTATTCACCTGAAAAGTTTCTCTTGGACTGATTCCCAGAGTGAAGCCATTTATATACAAAATTGCCTTTTGGGCAGCAGAAGTTCTAAGTAAAGTAAATAGTTCTGATTGGTCTGAATATAAAACTACAAATGTACACATGAAAAATAAAATATTATTTTTATAACAGAATGGCCCCAAAAAGCAATGTTAAACAGCTTTTAACATGAAGTATGGTTATAAGATTTCTTTCCACTAAGAAGGGAACAAGATTTCAAGTTTTCATGTGGTAATAGAAATAAGTCCCATTAATGCAATTTTCAATTCACAAGATGATATTTATCATTAGAATATTTCATGATATACCATACTCTGTATTTCTTGGCACCTCTGATACCAGCATAATAAAAATTGGATGGCTCAGCAGCTAGGTAGTGCAGTGAGTAGAGCCCTATACCTGGAGTCAGAAGGACCTGAGTTCAGAGCCGGCCTCAGAAACTTAACACACACAAACAAAAACCTAGCCATGTGACTTTGAGCAAGTTACTTAACCCCAACTGCCCTTCAAAAAGAAAAAAAAATGGATGGATAAAATTACTGGCCAAAACTTTATTAATTTTATATTTATGTCATTTAAAATTAGAAATAAATATGTAGTAGTCTATAAAGTGAGAGTTAAATTAATTACTTTCCACATCCAAATCTATGATTGTATTATTCCATGAGCTCCTTTTTATGTAGAATATTTGGGAAGTATGTAGATAAATTATATTAAAGCAAAAGTACTAGGGATTATATATAATTTGGAATTCTGTAAAGATGAGCTAGGTGGCATGGTGTATAGTGTAACTCCCAGGCCTGGAGGGGGGAACATTCATCACCCTGAGTTCAAATTTGGCCACAGACACTTACCATCTATGTGACCCTAGGCAATGTACCCTAAGCCTAGGTACCTAGGTTTTTTCATATGTAAAGTGAGCTGGAGAAGGATATAGGAAAACACTTCAGTATCTTTGCAAAAAAAAAAAAATGGAGTCAGAATCAGACATAACTGACCAATAAACACCTTTGTGTATACATATACACATTTCTATATAAATATATTACATATATTGTAACATGTGTATGTATGTGTGTGTATACCGGCAACTAGGTGGCGCGGTGCATAGAGCTCCAGTCCTGGAATTAAGAATGCCTGAGATAAAGTCTAGTGTCACACGTATAATAGCTATATGCTATTTGCCTTAGTTTCCTCATCTGTAAAATGAGCTGGAAAAGGAAATGGAAAAATATTTCAATATCTTTGCCAAGAAAACCACAAATGTGGTCAAAATTACTTGGACATGTGTGTACAACAAAAAGAAAAATATAGGCAAGTTTCTAGTCCATCATATTTTACTGATAATAACCAATAAATCAATAGGATATAGGAATTGCCTATTATATGCTAGGTAGTATGTGACAAATTTTTATGACACAAATGTAAAAAATGATACATTATCTACCATAAGGGTGTTTCCATTCAGTTAGAAAGATGCTACATTTTTACAGAAGAGTAAATTAAAGATAAAAGAAAAATAAATGCACAGTGACTCATAATAGAAGGGCACTAACAACTTGGAGGACGTGCAATGGCCTTTTTAAGGAAATGGCACTTGAGCTAAGCTTTGAAGTGATACAAAGGCTCTAAGACGAGTGAGTGGGTGGGGGGAATGTTTTAGAAACACTTCATACTTGAGAAATAATATACGCAAAGGAAAATGAGAAGGAGATAAGATACCATTTACTGTGAACAGCAAGTAGATTAATTTACCTATAATGTAACATACATAAGAGGAAGTAATATATAAATATTATAGAAAGAACTGACACAGTTATATGGTATCCTAAGCACAATGGGGGATGAATGGGAGCCCAGAGCTCTAGACCTTGGGTAAGGAAGTTATTGTTCAATTATTTCAGTTGTATCCAAATCTTGTTAACCTATTTGTGGTTTTCTTGGCAAGTATATTGGAGTTGTTTGCCTTTTCCCCCTCCAGTTCATTTTACAAGTGAGGAGACTGAGGAAAACTGGAATAAATGACTTGCCCAGTGTCACATAGCTAGTTAGTGGCTGAGGTCAAATTTTAACTCAGGAAGATGTCTTCCTGATGGCAGTCCCAGCACTCTGACAACTGTGCCACCTAGCTGCCGCTGAGTCAGGAAGACCTAAGTTTAAGGCAAGTCACTTAACCTCTACTAGGCTCAATTTCCTCAACTATAAAATGCAGATAATGGTAGTACCTGTCAAGCAGTGTTATTATGAAGCTAAAATAAGATAATATTTTCTAAAGCATTTTTAAAAAGCATATGCAGGAACTATGTACGGTAATGAAACCTTGCTATGACTCAAACTTGACTAATTGTTGTTGTTACCCCTCTGTAATTAAGGATAATTTTGTTATGCTTTTTGGTTTAGTTACTCAGGGTCCATGGCTTTGGCAATGTCTAGTTTCCAGAAGTTAGATAATAACTCCCAAAATAGCTCCAAAGATTCTAGATTTTCAGTACCAGCCTTGGAGTCAGTAAGACCTGAGTTCAGATTTGACCTCAGACACTTAACACATACTAGCTGTGTGACCTTGAGCAAGTCACTTAACCCCGATTGCCTTGCCTTCCCCCTACTAAAAACAAAACAAACAAAAACCAAAAAAGAAAAATACACAAAAAATTCAATATAGTAGTTCCTATATCCATAGTGACAGACAGCCCTATTACTACTGTGTCATGAGATATAGGTGTGATATGATGGATATTTACTATTCTTCTGCAGAATGACAATATTACTAAAGTTAACCTGTAAGCTTAATGTTGGTAAGATGCCTTATTTGTTTGTGTCCCTGTAAAGCAAGTGGGCATCAGTGAGTGAGGAAACCATGGGGAAGCCATAGGGGAATGTCTATATGTGTCTTGACTGGCCCCGACCAAGACTTGAGGTGATGTAAGCTGTGCCTGTTTCAATTGAATTCCGTCTAGACATAGGGGCAGTTGCCCCACTTTCTTGCCAGCCCTTGTAAGAAGAATGGTTAGGGAATGCTATAGGAGTTAGTGCTCCCATTATTATCAACTCCTTCTTGAGAAGACTACACTAGAATAAAGCAGATTATGAACCCCTCCAAGGATGTCTACCTGTCTGACTAGACCAAGAGTAGACCTGTTAGAGGCTAGAGTCCCAAAATTCCAGTAACTCACTTGTGTTATCTGTGAAACACTCTCATTGTCATGGCTACAGCTCACTGAGAAGCCATTGCCATCTACATTTCAAAGTTTGACATCACTATAATGATTCTCTTTGGTATCAGAGCAGACCTTGGAACATATATCTAGTTTCCCTCCTCTAAGGGAATAAAGAAAGCTTTTTACCAATGACTACTGGAAGGTATTTTTGTTTGTTTGTTTCTTAGAGTTAACTGTGGTTATGATAACCTGTGTGAGTTTTTTTTTTTTTATATTTTCAGACTTAACAGTAGGTTTATAACCTCTATGATTTTTGGTCATTTTTTTCAGACTAATACTATATGCTATATAAATTCAGAGTCCTTTAGTTTTTCCTTTCCTGATCAGAGAAGTAACATGATCATATGCATACTTCAGAAATAATTGCTTCAGTTGCTGAGTAGAGAAGGATTTAAAGAAATGATACAGGGAGACCAATTAGAGGACCTGAAATGTTTAGGTGAGTTGATGAAATCCTTGTTTAGTAGAAGTAGATGACAAAAGTGTAAAGAATACAGAATTGAAAAGACAGCAAATTTATTGAATATGGGGGTGGTGTGAGGGAGACTGAAGAGTTAAGGATTACTCCTACATAACAAATGACGGTGACTGGAAGAATTGATAGTGTCAATACTGAGTGAGTTTAAGAGAGGCAATTCCGTGTAGTTGTTAGGACCCTGGATTGAGAGTATAGAAAAATTGGATTCAGATCTTGCTTCAGGAACTAGCTATATGACACTAAGTCACTTAACCTTTTTGTTATTCAGTTTCCACAACTGCAAAATAAGAGGTCTTGAACTTGTTGATGTCTAAGGACCCTTCCATTCCTAAATCTATGATCCTATGGTGAGTTCTAACTGGTTATGTGATTTTGAATAACTTAAATTGATTTAGACCTCTGTTCCCTTATTTTAAAATTAAGGAAATTGTTTAAGTTTCCCCTTCACCTATTCAGTCAGCCTTACCAGACAACTTGTTTGGGTGCAATTACTGATATGAATTCAAATTATTGAATTACTCTTACAGGTGTTTTTTTTTCCTCTGTTATGTCTGAACTGTACATCCTTTTCACCTTACAGCTCTGCTAGGCATGTGCCAGTAAATGCGTAATATGTTCTCAAAAAAAAATGATCACATCACATTTTAGGTTTAATTGAATTTATTAGCATTTTCTTCCATTACTTTCTTAAGTTCAGTTTGTAAAACTGTAAACCAAGCCCTGATTTGTAGCATTTGATAATTTCCAAGTTTTAACTACTCAATAAAACTGGAAATTTAACAATAAGCTAGGGTCTAACACATGACCTAAAATTTTTGACTTAAAAAATTAAGATATTTGATTTCATTCAAAGTTCATATTAGTTGTTACTTCTACCTTACACTTTTTTGATTCTCCATGTGAGTTTTCATTCTCAAAATATCTATTATTTGATTACCTGTTTACACGTATCCTCCAAAATAGTACAAGCATTTTTTTAAACAAATGGTTAATTAACTTCTGTTTTACATCATTCATTTCCACCAGATTTTGAGTTACAATCATTGTCCACCCGTTGTTCACCTACCCAACCTCCTAGAATATCAGTCCCACAAGATATCGCTTCCTCCAATCTGCTCTCTCCCATACCTTCTCCCATACCCCCTTCGACTTTTCCATTAGAGGAAGGTGAATTTTTGTGTCCCAATGCCTGCACATCTTATCTCCCAATTATAAGGAAAAGAGTATTAATAATAGTATTTATATATATTTGAAACATTTAATGTTAAGACCTCGAATTTCAGATCCATTTCCTTCCTCCCTTGTCATGCATTCCCTCTGGGGAGATAAGTAATTCAGTATATGTTGTACATGTCTAGCTATGCAAAACATTATCATAGTAGATATATTGTATAAAGCTGCTTATAATTCCCTCCCACTCATCCCACCCCCCACCTGGTCCATTCCCTACATGATCCTGTCCCTCTTCTATAGTGGGTACTTCCAACCTCCCCTCCCCCCCAGGATGCACTCCCATCCATCATCCCTCCTCTCATCCCCCTTCCCCCTATTCTGCTGCAGGTTGAGATATCCCATTTAGTATGTATATCATTCTCTCCCTGAACCAAATTCAATGAGAATGTGGTTTTACCTCTTTTTGCCTTCCTATTCTCCCTCTCCCTTGCAACCAGTTCCCCTCACTTCTTCTACGTGAGATAGTTTACCCTACCCTGTCTCTCCCCATCTACTCATGCCACTTTCCTCTCTCACCTCATATTTTCATCCCTTGAGTATTCTCCCTTCCCAACAAATTCAACCTATGCCCTCTATCCATATATAACAGTAACCATCTACACACACATTCACATATGTATTCATATGACCACACACGCTTGTCCCATTATTTTCATAGTGAGAAAGATATCATCAGTCACAGTTATTGCTTTTTCATATAGGAATGTAAATAGTTCAGCTTTGATAAGTTCCTTTTGATTTCTTTTCCCTGATTGTCTTCTCAGGCATCTCTTCCTTTTTGTGCCTGGATGTCAAATTTTCTATTCAATTCTGGTTTTTTTTCCTCAAGAATGCTTGAAAGTCCTCTATTCCACTGAATGACCAAATTTCCCCCTGAAACAAAATACTTAGTTTTGCTGGGTAGGTGATCCTTGGGTTCATTCCCAGTTCTTTTGCCCTTTGGAAAATCATATTCCATGCCCTTCGATCCCTCAGTTTTGAAGGTACCAAGTCCTGAGCTATTCTGATTGTGTTTCCACAATAATGAAATTGTTTCTTCCTAGCTGCTTGTAGTATTTTCTTCTTGATCTGGGGATTCTGGAACCTGGCTATAATATTCTTGGGAGTTTTCTTTTTGGGATTTTTTTCAGGAGGAGATCTTTGGATTCTTTCAACCTCTGTTTTGCCCTCTGGATCTAAAACATCAGGGCAATTTTCCTTGAGAATGTCTTGAAGGGTGATTTCTAGGTTCCTTCTTTGATCATGGCTTTCAGGTAGTCCAATAATTTTTAAGTTGTCTCTCCTAGATCTATTTTCCATGTCAGTGGTTTTTCCCATGAGATATTCCACATTGACTTCTAATCGTTCGTTTGTTTGGATCTGCTTAACAGCATCTTGATTTCTCATTAAGTCATTAGCTTCCATTTGCTCCAATCTAACTCTGAAGGAATGAATCTCCTCAGTGAACTTTTGAGATTCTTTTTCCATCTGGCATATTTGACTTTTTAAGGCATTCTTCTCCTCATTGCCCTTTTTGGCCTCCTTTGCCATTTGAGTTAGTCTATTTTTTAAGGTGTTGTTTTCCTCAGTCAGGTTGTTGACCCTCATTTCATACTTTTCCTGCATCCTTCTCATTTCTCTTTCCAATTTTTCCTCCACTTCTCTTATTTGATTTTTAATGTCCTTCTTATGGTCCTCTATGGCCTGCAACCAGCTCATGTTTTCCCCTGGGGCTTTTGGAGCAGGACTTCTGACCTCACAGTCCTTTTCCTGCTCTATGCCCCCAAAATAGGTGTCTAGGTTTGCATTTTTCTGTTTCCTTTGCCTTGGCATGTTGCCACTTAATTACCTGACTTTTGGGCTTGTTGCCACACTATGGCTTTAAGTCCAGATAGAGGAATTTTCATCCCAAACATGTGGGGGACAACTTTCATTTCTGGCAAGCTGTAAACCCACCCATGACTTCCACCCTAGATCACAATCCAGATCCAGGGAGGTTAAAGCAAGACCGATTACCCCCCAAGACTGATCGCAGGATCCCCCTACAGTTCGCAGGCCAGGAGCTGGAGCTGCCTCTGATAACTACAAAATGGTGTGTCTCCTCAGCGGCTTCTAGCCCCCAGGGGAGGGAGCTGAAACATTCCCCAAATACTGGTCCCAAAGTCCATAGGACTCTAACCTATTACTTTGTTCTAGGCATGTCTGTGTTGATAATTCTGGTATCGCCACAGCTGCTGGTGTTCTGGGGTTCCTCAAGCCTGCTGCTGGCCCTTTCCCCGGGGCTAAAACAGCGGCTCACGGGGACTGGGGCTCTCGGCTCCCCATGCTCTGCGCACTGCGTGCTGCTGGATCCCAGACCACTTTGCTGGTCCTTCCTTCAGGGCTGCTGGGCTGTCCTCAGTGGGAGGTTAGCTTCTCTGTGTCGTTCTGTGGGTGCTGGGGCTCCAGAAGTTGTTCAGAGTCCCCTTTTACATAGTTTGGGGGGAATCTGGGGGCAAAGTGGCTTGGATGAGCTGTTTCTACTCCTCCATCTTGTGTCCGTCCCCCAAGTACAAGCATTTTAAGGAAATATTTTTGTTGTTGTTGTTGTTGTTTTACTTTTCTATTTCCAGTGCTTCACACACTGCCTGGCAGAGAGTGGGAAGTTAATAAATCTTCCTGAAAAAGAAGAAGGTAAGAATGAAGCTGAGAGCTTTAGAATGTGAAAATTGTAAACATAGAGCAAATACTTTGCAATCTCTTACCATTTGAGTGTTTGCACAACTAAATCTCTTGTCTCTCTTCCTGTGGGAATACCTCCCAATTACTTAAGGTACACACATCAATACTTAAACACCATTACTGTGCCACAGACTGATTTAATTTTCCTTTATAGTAGCCCCATTTCCTCCTTTTATAATCAGATATTAAAATCTCTTTCCATTAGCATATGCATACTGATGCATGTAGAGTGGATAGATACTAGGCTTGGTTTCCAGTTTTAGCTATGCCATTTAACATGCCATGAGTTCTTTAAGGTCTTTGGAGCTTAGCTTCCTTTTTTCTACTTTGCCTTTAAGTTTCATTAGTCTCTAAAATTCTGTTGTTCTATGGATCCATAGTAATCAAGCATTGAATTAGCTTTTAATTTTCCTTTATTACTAGCATACTTGGTAAAATACAAAATACTTATATAACTTTTTTGATTTAATGGAAATGCTATGAAATATAGAGGAAAACTTACTTTTCAAAGGATTATGATTATTTAAACAGACAAATTCAATTTTAAAATAGTAATTTACTTAGAAGGTATGACCAGGAGGAGATTGTTTAGGGTTGGCAACATCAAAGAATTAAGATTTTGTTCAAGATACCTCACTAGAGTGAGCATAATTATCCTCAATTAACAATATATTTAGGACTTAGTTTATGTCCCTTTGAATATGAGTGAATGCCTAACTCATATATTTCTTGTCACAATAAAGACCTAATGTATACAATGAAGCTTGGTCTTCCAAAGAAAGAGCTGAAACAGACTTTAAGGAAAAGAGAAGTAGAGCTGCAACAGAGGGTCTGGTCTACCATATACAGACTTCAGATTCCTGTAGAGAAGGTCTTTGATGATCCTTCAAATACTTGAAGAAAGTTATATACATTCTCTCTGTTCACCAGTATGTCACCTCTACTTTTCATTAAGCATCTTTGTGTGACGTGATTTCATGCTACATTCTGACCAGGACAGAGAATAGTTAGACTTTAAAATTCCTATGTTATAATTATTTTACTCCATTAATGTAACCCAACATCCCATTAACTATGGTGGCTTCAATATCATACTGTGATCATATTCAGCTTTCAGGGAAATAAAGCCTCCATGAGATATGTTCAAACCACATTATCCTATAAAGCCAAACACCAGCGGCTTTCCAGAAGACTGCTACTGTAAATAGCTCTAAAGTTCTAATCATGCCGTATAGTGAACTCTCTATTTATTTAGTAGTAAATTAAAGCAAAACATTCACAGAAACCAAATTACAGCATTTACAATGTAATAGCATAAAAACGTATCACTAAAGTGGCCACATAGATTTCACAAAAGTGGTCACATAGTTTTAAACAAAAGATGCTACAAGTTCTTAGCTCAATCATCCTTAAAGGGCAAGCCTCCATTAGGAACACAAAGTACAAAGGTCAAAGTTCTCCACTCCTGGGTAACATTGTCTTAATCTCTCAGTCAAAAACTCTTCTTTCTTCTTAATTGGAGATTAGTTTTTAATTATCCTTAACTCAATAATCTTTATGAGGTACAAGGTACAGAGCACATAGTTCTCCCAACCTTAGACCACAGTAAATCATGATCTTCTCAGTCAGTACTAAGTACCTGTGGAGAGATCTATTTATCTTGACTGGAGGCTGACTCTCAGATTTCATGGATCCTCTTCCATGGTCCCAGACTTTTCCTGAATTTAACCAACTATCACCTGGATTCAAAGGTAGGCAGCTCTCAACTCCCCTCCAGCTCCTCCTCCACCCCCTCACCTAGTTCCTCATCCAGCTTCATATTGAAGCTCACAGTGTCCAGTCCACGTCAAGTCCTTCACAGGTTCTCTTTGTGGGAAGACAAGCTTAACAGAGCCACAGTAACATTCATGCACATTACTGGTACCATCATAAATTCACTTTCTGCCTATGAAATCAACAAAGACCCACATACAAGGTCTGAGAACTCCACACAAACCCACCAACAAGGTCTAAGAACTCAACACAAATAAACATTATACTCCCTGGACCTCTGAAACCTTCCTCTAGGAGTTCTGTAAACAGTCAATAAGGAAATCCTCTTTCAGGGCTTCCAGTAAGATCCCAGGGCTTCTGTAAAAAGTATCACAAACAAAAATCAACACAAACAGAATGGACAAACAGAGTTCCTGGCCACCACAAAGTTCGCCTTCTCAATTCTCTTTCCCAGCTTGGGAGACTCCTTATATATGGTCATTAGCAACTCCCTGTTCTGCCCTTTGCTGTTGCATCAGCATGTTCCTCCCACAGTGGGTTTCACAAATTCTATTTCTTAACAAAGACTTAATATCATCACAGGCAAGGCTCAACTGAAACAAGGTGCTAAACAACTAAATTGCTGAAATAAGTTTCTAAGTACTTCTTTGCTTGCCATTACATATCATTTTACTGTACCTGTGAGATTGTTTTCTTTATTTATTTTAATATTCATTTAGGACTTTACATTTATATCAATTCCAATTCCTATATTTATTCTTGACTGATTTTTCTAGTCTTTCAGGATATTTATGGTTCCTAATTTTGTCACCTAATTCATTATCAAGCCCTCCCAAGGTTTCTTTGAAAATTTGCTTCATAATTAGTGTCTGCCTTCATTCAAGTCATTGATGAAAATACAGAATGATTAACGGAATGCTAAGTCACTAAAAACAGACTTACAAGAAATCAAAGTCAAGCCTGAAGTTCCATAGTTTGAATAATCTTTTTTCCTCTCAAATTTGAAATCATGGCCACATTTGTTTGCTTATAGCAAATTTCTTCGCCATATTTTTTTTTCAAAAGTTACTAAATGCAGTTCAGTAATCTCAATTCACAGTTTGCTTTTTTGTTTCATCTATTTTATCTATTACCCCTAGATCTAGTTTATCATGGTGAACTTATTGAAGATACTGGACTCTTTCCGGCCATCAACTTTGTATTTTGATTTCTCCTTTAACATTTTATATAACATTTATTAGTCTGAGTGACATTTGCCTTTCTAGAGTAATGTGAAATTATATAAGAACTAAATTGCCAAACAGGAGATGAGTAATTGCACTTTTGTTTTTGATCTGTCCTCAATATCCCATTCACAAGCATTAGTCTAATTCTGTATTTAATCTTTCTCTTGCCTTCAAAGTGTTGTTTGTCCTTCATTTTTGACACCACAAAAGCTTACATTTTATTGACAATTTTGAGCAAGCAGGTAAATTTGGCTTGTGGAGTGGAGGGGAATGTTGTCTAATAAACATGAAACTGTAGGCTACTGACAGATGACAAAGGTCTTTAAATGAAAACAAGAATTTATATTTGGGTAGCATAAAATTAGATATGATTGAAGTCTTTTGAACAAGGAAATAAGGTGGTCATGATGGTGCTTTAAGGATATCGTTTCTTTTTTTTTCTATTTAAACAAATGCTTTATTAACTTCTGTTTTAAGGAGGACCAAAAGGGCAATGAGGAGAAGAATGCCTTAAAAAGTCGAATTTTCCAGATGGAAAAAGAATCTCAAAAGCTCCCTGAGGAGATTCATTCCATCAGAGTTAGACTGGAGCAAATGGAAGCTAATGACTTTATGAGAAATCAAGATGCTGTTAAGCAGATCCAAACAAATGAAAGATTAGAAGGCAATGTGAAATATCTCATGGGAAAAACCACTGACCTGGAAAATAGATCCAGGAGAGATAATTTAAAAATTATTGGACTACCTAAAAGCCATGATCAAAGAAAGAACCTAGAAATAACCCTTCAAGAAATTCTCAAGGAAAATTGCCCTAATGTTTTAGATACAGAGGGCAAATAGAGGTTGAAAGAATCTACCAATCACCTCCTGAAAAAGATCCCAGAAAGAAAACTCCCAGGAATATTATAGCCAGGTTCCAGAATCCCCAGATCAAAGAAAAAATACTACAAGCAGCCAGGAAGAAACAATTTCAATATTGTGGAAACACAATCAGAATAGCCCAGGACCTGGCAGCTTCTACATTGAGGGACTGAAGGGCATGGAATATGATATTCCAGAGGGCAAAAGAGCTGGGAATGAACCCAAGGGTCACCTACCCAGCAAAACTGTGTATTTTGTTTCAGGGGAAAATATGGTCATTCAGTGGAACAGAGGACTTTCAAGCATTCTTGAGGAAAAAAACAGAATTGAATAGATAATTTGACATCCAGATGCAAGAAGCAGGAGATGCCTGAGAAGGTAATCAGGGAAAAGAAATCACTATGAACTTATCAAAGTTGAACTATTTACATTCTGATGTGGAAAAACAATAACTGTAACTGATGAAACTTTTCTCAGTATGAAAATAGTTGAATAAAGGTATATGGGCATATGAATACATATGTGAATGTGTTTATATATGTTTACAGGTTTACATGGATGGAGGGCACAGGTCGATTTTGGTGGGAAGTTATGATACTTAAGGGGTAAAGTTGAGGTGGGAGAGGAATGATGGGGAGAGACAGGGGGAGGTAACCTATTTCATGCAGAAGAGGCAAGGGGAAGTGGTTGCAGGGGAGGGGAAGAACAGGAAAGCAATAAGGAAAAACCATATTCTCATTGAATTTTGCTCAGGGAGAGAATGACATACATATTAAATGGGAAATCTCAGCCCGCAGGAGAGTAGGCAGGAGGGCGATGAGAGGGGGCATGATAGAGGGGAGGGCATGCTGGGGAAGGGGATGTTGGAGGCACCCACTTTTGAAGAGGGACAGGATTAAAGTAGGGAATTTACCTGCTGAGGGGTGGGATGGGTGGGAGGGAAATAAAGCCAGTCTTTACAATATATCTACTATAGTAATGTTTTTCATAGCTATAAGTGCATTACATACACTGAATTGCTTTTCTTCCCAGTGGAAGTGGGTGACAAGGGGCAAAGGGAATGGATCTGGAATTTGAAGTTTTAAAATTAAATCTTTCAAATACATATAAATACTATTATTAATACTATTATGCATCTAATTGGCATATAAGATGTGCAGGCATTGGGGCACAGAGAGTCACCTTGCCAAAATGGAAAAGTTGAAGGGGGTATGGGGGAAGGTACGGGAGAGAGCAGATTGGATGAGGGGATATCCTATGGGACTGCTATTCTGGGGTGGTGGGTAGGGGGAAAATGGGGAAAAATTATAGTTCAAAATCTAACAGAAATGAATGATGCAAACCAGAAGTTAATAAAACATTTGAAAAAAAAACCACTTAAAGTATAATTCCCTAGTGATTTTGTAAACAGTATATCATTTATTGGAAATATCTGTCAATCACTTCTCACTTAAAAAATTAACTGGCAGATGTTTTTATATCTATACTAATAAAATTATGTTTATAGGGACTAGCTTGAGGCATTATAAGATACTAAAGTGATTTCTTAATTCAATAAAAGAATAATTTGTAGTCACCATAATTTTAGTATTCTTTTGGCTTCTTTTATGTGGAAAAGTTGGTAATTTGGTCATCTATGTATGGTACATATATATGGTAACCATATATTACATGAAATATTTGCCTACCCATGATTCCAAAATTCTAGGAAATGCTCAACAAGGGAGAAAGGGAGGAATTTTACTATAGAATGAATATCAAATGAATGTGTGTGTCTCTGTGCATTTGTCTGCATGATACAAACATATATTCTTTCAGGACTTTGTGTGCATAGTTTTTACTTGAATAATCACTTAAAAATTTGAAAATATGTTATTTATTTATGACAAAACATATGACTTAGGAACACATCATTGTTCTAAAATTTTCTACTTGCATGGAAAGGAATTAAAACTCAGGGGACAGAAATATTTCCTCATAAATAATACTATCCAAGAGTGAAATGGGCTATATTAAAAGATAGTAAGTTTTCCCTTCCTATAAGTCTTCAGAGCAAAATTGGATGATCACTTAGAGATGTTACAGTGGAAATTTTTGTTCACATGAAGTTTGAAGTTCATTGCTTCTGAGATTACTTCTGATTCCATAAATCTGCGAATTTAAGATCCTCTATTTTTTTAATCTGTGAGGAAGTTTCAAGTCAATGATAGCTTTTGGGAATATACACACATGTAAGTAGGGGTATATGCATATATTATACACACATGCACACATATGTGTATATGTATAATATATGTATATAATAGTATACATACACACTTTTAATACATATGTATCTGATGATGAAATAAATCCCATAATCCATGCAAACTAAGTAAGGCTATTTTACTTTTCCCCTTTCTTCATTACCATCCACAATTAAAAGAAATATAGCTGTAAGTTACTATGTCCTTTAGAAATTCATTTTTCATATGCAACAGTTTGTACCTGAACTGTCTGTTAAAATTCTGAGCAAAATAATTTTTCGCTACCTAAAAACCATTTCCTATCCCGTTCTCAAAGCTATTCCAAACCATTTCATCCTTCCTCAAGTCTGCCACTAAATGTTTCCTCCTACAATCTCAGAAAACAAAACAAAACTGAGGCCATTTTCAGACAGTTCCCACTTTTTCCTTTATTTTGCTATCATATCACTCAGAAATAGTCCCCCCACAATATCCTCCTTCATTCCAGACGCATAAAGAGGCAGTGCTTTTCACTTCCAAGGCTAAACACTTCTCCATGCATTCTTAGTTCTTTCTTCTAAATCTCTCTATTGTCCCCATTCTCTCTCTAATCTTTCCACACAAATACTTCCTTCCCTGATATCAATAAATATGCCTGTTTCCTACTTTTTGCTTGAATAATTGCAATTCTTTTCTTAAGTATCTCTCCATTCCAATCTGTCCTTTAGTCATTTTTCCTAATGCTCTGCTTTCTTTCACATCGCTTTTTAATAATAACCAGCTTTACTAAAATTCCAGCAGATATCTATTACCTGCAAGATCTAATATAATATCATTTGTTCAGCATTTCAGTACCTTCAAACCCTAGCTCTTTCCTACATTTCCAGTCTACACACTTTAGGATTTTCCTACTCTGGTCCACTAGCTTTTCCTGCTGCATAATATTCCATTAAAGAGTTTTGCTCTGATTTGTCCTGGCTGTGCCTCATAGTTGGAATGCTCTCCTTTCTCACTTTCAAATTCTTTCTTTCTTGAACACTCAGTTCAAATTGAACCATCATCAGGAGACCATTCCTGTGCCATCCCACCCTGTCACTTTCTCCTGAGAAGGCTATAAATTTTTACTGTATATTTGCATGAACATAACTATTTGTATGTCTTCTTCCTCTTTAGAATGTGAGCTGCTTAAGAGCATGGACTATTCATTGTTGTTATTGCTTGTAGTGGTCATATTTGTTTGCTTTGTTTTGTTTTTCCTTTCTTCTCATCCTCAGCACAAAACCCAGGGTCTGGCACCTAGGCAATATTTAATAAATGATTGCATATTCTAGAAACAATATTATGAATTGTAGTTTTGACATTTGTTCATGTTTGATGTGATAAGCTGTAAGATATTATAGCAACAAGGACACCAGAACTGCTCAGTGATTATGGGACAAATGAAATGTATGTGATTATACAGAGAAGATGACAATTTGACTACTAGGCAGAACCTTAGGGAGCATCTTTTCTCGGTGAAAACTCACATTTCTAACCCCAAAATATAAGAGATGATGCTGAAAATGATAACTATTACAACTGTTTATGAATAAGACCAGCTGAGATCTTCATAGCAGAAAATAAAAAATTTACTAATTTGAGACATCAGACACAGAATGGTGTTAGTCTAAAACTTAGTGTCCATCAATCTAGTTTAGTAGTTAATGAATCTTTTCAGGATTAAAATGACACCCATTGAAGAACTTTTATAGAGGTGTGTGTGTGTGTTTGTGTGTGTTTAATTAAAGATTGTTAACCCATTTAAAATTGCTTTCCTTTAATAAAGCAGATCAAAGAATATGCTCTAGTAGCCATCGTAGGTATGCTAGGTTGCTTGTTGTTACACCACCCCATTTCTTAACAAAGAAAATGCAACCTAATGCACTGGAATGAATATTATATTTGAAGTCAGAAGCCCTGGGTTCAAATACTGGCAGCATTCCAATGTGTGCAACCTTAGTAAATTATTTAACTTTTTAGGCCCCCATGTCTACTTCTATAAAATCAAAGTAGGAAATTTAACTTGATGTCCTCTGTTAGTTCCTTCTAACTCTAAAGTTATCATTTTAGTGTTCTACATAGTTGTAGGCCACATTCTCTTACTTTAATATTACAGATTTGTCCATAAATGTGCACAGATACATTATCAATCTCTTTCCTAATCTCCTACTTACATTCTATGAAACATAAAATAATTCTAAATCGACTAGGTAATTCTGAATTCTTTTTCACAGAGCAAAGAAACACTGATATCTGTAGTAGAAGATATTAGTAAAGTAAGGAAGGGTCATTCCAAGTTATAAGCTGATATAAGGTATTGTAATGCTCTGACTTTGGAATATTCTATGTCTGTGTGCAGGTGTTTATGTATGTATATGTGTCTGTATGTATGTGTGTGTGTATATGTGTGTGTGTGTTTGTTGTGTATCCATTGAGAAAGTTGTTGAGCTCTTAAGTGGCTTAGTATTAATGACTCTATTATTTTCTTTTCTATTTGGCATACATATACCTGCTTTTTGCATGTAACTCACATTTTTGTCAGTTGATAATGTAATATCATCTTACTTATCTGAAAGTCAAGAACCCATTGCAGCAGTTACAAACTTCACAATAGGGGGACTGCAGCAAGGCTCTAAGCCTTAGGAAATCCATCAGCAAGACTCCACCATCTTCTAAGACAGCAGTCCTAGAGGCAAGCTAGCAATCTACAGCACCAGGCCCCACTCCAGGGGCCTCACTTCAGTACAGACCACCAGGCAGGCCTTGTCCCAACTGCTGAGCAGTAGTAAGGCCTCTGTTCCTCAGGCTGGCTAGCAGTAAGCTCACTCCCCCAAGCCTGCCAGCAGCAAGACCATGCCCCTGGAACTCACCAAAGAGCAAAATCCCTCCCCCAAGGCAACCAAGCGTAGTATCTCTGTTTGCTTAACAACCAAGGAGCCTGCCCTGGGGCAGGCAAAGAAGGAGTACTATCAAATTCCTTTTACCACACTAATGTGGTGAACCTGGAAGAGTCAAAAGAGAGAAAAGAAGATAAAGCAATTTCCCTAATGAATGTTGATGCAAAAACTTTAAATAAAATATTATCAAAGAGATTATAACAATGAATCAAAATCATCATACACTATGACCAAGTGGGGTTATATCAGGAATGCTGGGCTTTTCAACACTAGGAAAACAGCATAAATGACCATATAAATAACAAAACTAAAAGAAAACTTGTGATTATCTGATTAGATGCAGAAAATGTAACACCTATTCTTCCTGAAAAAAAAAAACACTAGAGAGTATAGAAATAAATGGAGCTTACCTTAGAATGCATAATATTTATCTAAAATCATCAACAAGCATTATCTATAATGGAAAAAAAATAGAAGTCTTCCCAATATAATCAGAAGCAAGGATGCTCATTATCACCTCCATTATTCAATATTGTACTAGAAATGTTAGCTATAGCTAATAAGAGAAGAAAAAGAGATTGAAGGAATTAGAACAGGCAATGAAGAAACAAGACTATCACTCTTTGTAGATGTTATGATGCTATACTTAGAGAATCCTAGAGAATCAACTAAAAAAACTACTTGAAATAATTAATAATTCAACAAAGTTGAAGGATACAAAATAAACCTACATAAATCATTAACATTTTTATATATTACCAACAAAGTCTTGTAGCAAGAGAGAGGAAAATAATTCTATTAAAAGTAGCTGTATACAATACAAAATGATTGTAATTCTACCTGCCAAGACGAAATCAGCCACTATATGAACAAAACTACAAAACACTTTGCAAACAAATAAAGTCAGGTCTAAGTACTTGGAAAAATAGGAACTGCTCAGGGGTAGGCTAAGCCAATATAATAAAAATGGTGATGCTATCTAAATTAATTTATTTATTCAGTACCATGCCAATTAAAGAACTAAAAAAAAAACCCTATCATGTAGAGTTAGAAAAAAATGATAACATAACAGGTGGACAGAGTGCCAACACTACAAGTGTTCTTCTCTCAGTTCTACACTGTCCCAGCTTGTACTCAATCTTTTATGCACTACTCCTTCATATTCCATGATTCCTCTTAAGTCCTTGTTTCTCTTCTTTAGCAAGTTCCTTCCATTGTGGTCTTCACAGGCTCTGTTTCTGACAGACTTGATATAATCAAAGGCAAGGCTCAAAGACACTTGAATAACTGAAACAATGAGTGAAGTACCATTTTGCTTGCCATTACAAAGAGAAAGAGATAAAACTATTTTCTTGTAATGGAGGTGGAAAAAATATTAATCCTAAAAATAACTAAGAATATTCATAAATTGTATTCTATACTACATTCATCAATATTCTCTCAAGCTTTGGTGAAGTTCTTGTAGACAAATCATCTTATCTCCCTTAGAAAAACTGACCACTTTTCTGCAAACATCAAGTATAAATTCACCTGTGCCCAAAATTTACAGTTACTTCCAATATTCAAGGATTTTAGGTTTTTGTTGGTGTACAATATGTTCAAGCCTATGTTGACATTTATTATATAATTTGACAATGAAGATGCATTCAATTTTTATTTCCTTAAATTTCTTATTCCTGAAGTGCTGAGCCTACAGTAATTCCTCAGTAAATATTTGCTAATAGACTTACAATTCCTTAGGCTAGAAAATAAAGATCTTAAGGGAGAGGACCAGTTATATTTTCCTCAGTGATTGAAGAAGAAAGCATCAAAAGAAAAAGACAAAATAGGAAATTAAAAATTAATTAAGAAAGTTTGGGGAGTAGAAACAGAGTAGAAACAGAGTTTCTACAGGGTACCCACTCCCACCTCCCCCAATTCATGTAAAAGGGGACTTTGAACAAACTTTGGAACAACAAAACCTACAAAATAACAAATAGAAATTAACCTCCTACTGAGGACAGTCCAGCAGGCTGGCAGGAAGTGACCAGCATAGTCCTCTGGGAACCAAGCCCATCCCTCTTTGAGCAAGAGGTTTTAGACTCAGGGAGGCCTGACCAGCTGCCACCTGGAGGGACTTCAGATCACCATCATCTGTGGCAGTTTCCAGAATTATCAATAAATAGATGCTAAGGACAAAGTGAGAGGACAATACAGTGTGGACATTAGGTTCTGATAGTTTGAAAATGTAGTCAGGCCTTTATCCCCTGGAGGGAGAAGGTGCTGAGGCACTGTGGTAGCTGTATAGCCTCTACAATGTGACAGCTTCAACTCCTAGCTTATAGATTTTAGGGGGAGGGACAAAGTGAACAGAACAGTCTGAGAGGTAATTAATCGCTCTTGCTTTAAATCTGCTTGGATCTATATTATGGCATAATATGGAGGTACTGGGATACATGACCAGCTTGCCAGAGCCTGTGTAGGCTTCAGAGAGGGCACCCAACTAATAGCTTTGGCAACTGAGAAAACACCAGTGATTTGGGACAAAGCTCCCCTGTGTGGGAGCAGAGTCCTACTGTGGGAAAAAGCTCAAAAGTCAAGTAATTGAGTGGCAAGATGAGCAGGCAAAGGAAGCAAAGTAAGTAGAGCAATCCAACTTTACATTCCTATTATGGGGACAAAAAAACCAAAGCATGGAACAGGAAGAAGACAACAAAGTCAGAATTCCTGCACCAAAAGCTTCCAAGAAAAATATGAATTGGTTACAGGCCATAGAGGAGCATAAGAAGGATTTTGAAAACCAAATAAGAGAAGTGGAGGAAAAATTGGGAAAAGAAATAAGAATGATGCAAGAAAATAATTAAAAGAAAGCCAACAACCTGACTGAAGAAAATAACACCTTAAAAATAGACTAACTCAAATGTCAAAAGAGGCTCAAAAAGGCAATGAGGAGAAGAAATTAAAAGGCCAAATTTGCCAGATGGAAAAAGAATCTCAAAAGCCTACTGAAGAGAATCATTCCTTCAGAATCAGATTGGAACAAATGGAAGCTATTGACTCTATGAGAAATCAAGGTACTATAAATCAGATACAAACAAATGAAAAAATATAAGGCAATGAGAAATATCTCACTGGGAAAGCCACTGACATGGAAAACAGATCCAAGAGAGATAATTTAAAAATTATTGGACTACCAAAAAGCCACATAAAAAAGAACCTAAAAATCACCATTCAAGAAATTCTCAAAGAAAATTGCCCTGAGGTTTTAAAACCAGATGGCAAAATAGAAGTTGAAAGAATCCATCAATCACCTCCTGAAAAATATCCCAAAAAAGAAAACTCCTAGAAAAATTATAGCCAGGTCCCAGAATTCCCCAATGAAGAAGAAAATATTACAAGCAGACAGTAAGAAACAATTTGCATATTGTGGAACAACAATAAGGATAACACAGGATCTGACAACTTCTATACTGAGTGATTGAAGGGTTTGGAATATGATGCTATAGATGTCAAATGAGCTTGGATTAAAACCAAGATTCACCTACCCAGAATAATAGAGTATCATGTTTCAGGGGAAAATTTGATCATTCAGTGGAAAAAAGGACTTTCAAGCATTCTTGATGAAAAAAAAGCAGAGTTGAATAGAAAATCTGACATTCAGATACAAGAAGCAAGAGAGGCATGAGAAGGTAAATGGGGAAAAGTAATCATAATGAACTTTATCAAAGTTGAACTATTTACTTTGCTACATGGAAAAACAATAATTGTAACTTTTGAAACTTTTCTCAGTATGAGAATAATATAAAGGAATAGAAATGTATATATATATATATATATGTATATATATGTATATATATGTATGTATATGTATATGGGAAGGTGATGAGAAAGGGGATGATGGAAGGGAGGGCAGGTTCGGGGGGAGCGAAGTTGGAAGCAACCACTGTTGAAAAGGGACAGGATCAAAGTAGAGAATAGAACAAGTGAGAGGTGGGATAGGATGGAGGAAAATATACTCAGTTGTTTTCAACTTATCCACTATAGATATGTTTTGCATAACTACACATGCACAACCTATATTGAAATGCTTATCTTCCCAGTAAGGGTGGGTAACAAGAGAGGAAGGGAAAGAATCAGGAATTCAAAGGATTAAAATCAAATGTTTAAAATCAAAGTTTATAATCAGATATTATATACATATAAATATATATATATGTGTGTGTGTATATATACATACATACATATATATATATATATATATATATAAACTCTTATTAATATGCTTTTACATGTAACTGGGAAATGAGATATAGAGGCACTGGGTCTTAGAGATCCACTGGGCCCTACTGGAATGTTGGAGGGGGCATGGGAGAAGATATGGGAGAGAATAGATTGGAGGAAGGGATGTCCAATGGGATTGCGATTTTGTGGTGATTTGCAGGGGAAAATGGGGAGAAAATATGTAACTCAAAATCTCCTGAAAATGTATGATGTAAACTAGAAGTTAATAAAGCATTTGATAAAATGGCAATATTAGCAGAAATTTATCCTCAATGAGATTTAGGGTACTATGTGACATGAAAAAAGACATGATCATTGATGTAGAAATGCATGGGCAAACTGGCATTGATATTAGAGTGATTATTTAATGTAAAATATGTTTCTGTTTTGGCTTTTATGCAGTAGTACAGATCCATATATGTATGCTGCAATTATGATTTAATTTGCCTTATTTGAAGTTAAAGCTGTTTTGCGTTGGCAGTCTGAAAACCTAGCTTCTGATATTAGTCACATCAATAGCGACTATTATGCCCCATAATTCAAATTCCTAAAACTTAATGCAAAAGTCTTTAAAGGTGGTAATTATAGCTTAGAGCTACTAATGGAGGATTAAAAAAGAAACTACATAAAATACATCCTTATTCTTCTTGTTTGTCATTGGACCTAGTTCTTAGGGATCTGTAGAATTAGTGTTGGTTGTCATAAAGGCATGATGGGGTGAAGCTCTTATTTTTCTGTCATTTATATGAAATATTGCTTTAATTATACATTAGGTAATGAGTAAGATACTTAAGAGTTTGGTCAATAGAGGGCGGAGCCAATATGGCAGAGTAGAAACAGCTCATCTAACCACTCTGCCCCCAGATTCCCCCCAAACTATGTAAAAGGGGACTCTGAACAACTTCTGGAGTCCCAGCACCCACAGAACGACACAGAGAAACTAACCTCCCACTGAGGAGAGCCCAGCAGCCCTGCAGGAAGGAACAGCGCAGTGCTCTGGGAGCCGGCAGGGCACAGTGCGCAGAGTGTGCAGAGCCGAGCTGAGCTGAGCGGAGCCAAGATCCCCGTGAGCTGAGGTTTTAGCCCCAGGGTGCCAGGGCCAGTGGCTGGCTGGAGAGACCCCAGAAAATGAGCAGCTGTGGCGACCCCAGAATTATCAACATAGACATGCCTAGGACAAAGTAAGAGATTAGTGCCCTATGGACTTTGGGACCAGTATTTAGGGAATGCGTTGGCTTCCTCCCCTGGGGGCTAGAAGCTGCTGAGGAGACCCGCCATTTTGTAGTTTTCAGGGGCAGCTCCAGCTCCTGGCCTGCGAACTGTAGGGAGAACCAGCGATCAGTCTTGGGGGGTAATCACACTTGCTTTAACCTCCCTGGATCTGGATTGTGATCTAGGGTGGAGGGTGTGGGTAGGTTTACAGCTTGCCAGAATTGGAATCTGGCCCCCTCACATGTTTGGAGCGAAAGTTCCTGTCTAGCACCAGGCCATACAGTGTCAACTAGCCCAAAAGTGAAGTAATTAAGTGGCAACATTTCAAGGCAAAGGAAACAGAAAAATGCAACCCTAGACTCCTATTTTGGGGGCATGGAGCAGGAAAATGACTGTGAGGTCAGAAGTCCTGCTCCAAAATCCCCAGGGGAAAACATGAGTGGGTTGCAGGCCATAGAAGACCTTAAGAAGGACTTTAAAAATCAAATAAGAGAAGTGGAGGAAAAATTGGAAAGAGAAATGAGAAGGATGCAGGAAAAGTATGAAATGAGGGTTAACAGCCTGACTGAGGAAAAGAACACCTTAAAAAATAGACTAACTCAAATGGCAAAGGAGACCCAAAAGGGCAATGAGGAGAAGAATGCCTTAAAAAGTCGAATTTGCCAGATGGAAAAAGAATCTCAAAAGCTCACTGAGGAGATTCATTCCTTCAGAGTTAGACTGGAGCAAATGGAAGCTAATGACTTTATGAGAAATAAAGATGCTGTTAAGCAGATCCAAACAAATGAAAGATTAGAAGGCAATGTGAAATATCTCATGGGAAAAACCACTGACCTGGAAAATAGATCCAGGAGAGACAATTTAAAAATTATTGGACTACCTGAAAGCCATGATCTATGAAAGAACCTAGAAATCACCCTTCAAGAAATTCTCAAGAAAATTGCCCTGATATTTTAGATCCAGAGGGCAAAATAGTGGTTGAAAAAATTCACCGATCACCCCCTGAAAAAGATCCCAAAAAGAAAACTCCCAGGAATATTATAGCCATGTTCCAGAATCCCCAGATCAAGGAGAAAATACTCCAAGCAGCCAGGAAGAAACAATTTCAATATTGTGGAAACACAATCAGAATAGCCCAGGACCTGGCAGCTTCTACACTGAGGGATTGAAGGGCATGGAATATGATATTCCAGAGGGCAAAAGAGCTGGTAATGAACCCAAGGGTCACCTACCCAGCAAAACTGAGTATTTTGTTTCAGGGGAAAATATGGTCATTCAGTGGAATAGAGGACTTTCAAGCATTCTTGAAGAAAAAGAACAGAATTGAATAGAAAATTTGACATCCAGACACAAGAAGCAAGAGATGCCTGAGAAGGTAATCAGGGAAAAGAAATCAAAAGGAACTTATCAAAGTTTTATTATTTACATTCCTATATGGAAAAGCAATAACTGGTGACTGATGATATCTTTCTCACTATGAAAATATTGGAAGAAAGGTGTGTGGTTATATGAATACATATGTGAATTTGTCTGTATATGGTTACAGTTATACATGGATAGAGGGCATAGGTTGAATTTGTTGGGAAGGGAGAATAGTCAAGGCATGAAATTATGAGGTGAGAGAGGAAAGTGGCAAAAGGAGATGGGGAGAGACAGGGTAGGATAAACTATCTCATGTAGAAAAAGCAAGGGGAAGTGGTTGCAAGGGAGGGGGAGAATAGGAAGGCAAAAAGCAAAACCACATTCTCTTTGAATTTGCTTCAGGGAGAGAATGACATACATACTAAATGGGATATCTCAACCTACAGCAGAATAGGGGGAAGGCGAATGAGAGGAGGGATGATAGATGGGAGGGCATCCTTTAGAGGGAGAGGAGGTTGGAAGTACCCACTATAGAAGAGGGACCTGATCATGTAGGGAATGGACCAGGTGGGGGGTGGGATGAGTGGGAGGGAATTATAAGCAGCCTTGTACAATATATCTACTATGATAATGTTTTGCATAGCTAGACATGTACAACATATACTGAATTACTTATCTTCCCAGAGGGAATGGGTGACAAGGGAGGAAGGAAATGGATCTGAATTTTGAGGTCTTAACATTAAATGTTTCAAATATATATAAATACTATTATTAATACTCTTTTGCTTGTAATTGGGAGATAAGATGTGCAGGCATTGTGACACAAAGATTCACCTTCCTCTAATGGAAAAGTCGAAGGGGGTATGGGAGAACGTATGTGAGAGAGCAGATTGGAGGAAGTGATATCTTGTGGGACTGCTATTCTGGGAGGGTGGGTAGGGGAAAAACAGGGTGGGGTGGAATGATTGTAACTCAAAATCTGGTGGAAATGAATGATGTAAAACAGAAGTTAATAAAGCATTTGTTTAAAAAAAAAGAGGAAGATAAAATAGAGGTCCACCAGTACCCTCTATAAGAGACCTTTTCTGATACCTCCAAATGCTAGTTTTACCTCAAGTATAGACCTGACCATGTCATTTCCCTACTAAATAAACTCTAATGACTCCCAAATAAAAAAAAAGAGTTTGGTCAATAAATCAGTTAAAAGTAAAGAATAATAACAAAAAAAGAAGGTGTTAACAAATGAGATTTGGATTTCTTCACTAAAGCACCAATTATATTAATTCTTTTCCTTTTATTAAACCATTCCTGCATTCCTGGTATAAATCCCAGTTGATCATAATGTATGATCTTTATAGTAAAATGTTGTCATATTTTATCTAGCATGTTATTTAGGATATTCGAATCCAAATTCATTAACTAATTGGTATACATTTTTTTTTCTTTTTTTTAATTTAAAAAGTGGATTTTATTACCATGGGACTGTTGTGATACATGCCCAAATCAGACAGTTTTTTGCCACAGACATTGTGCCAGTTTTATAGAGTTTCCATAGCCAGGTTACATAAGCTGAAATTACAGTGATGGAAGCTGAAACTACATCGATTGGTCAGGGTACATTTGAAACTCCAGTCAGTATACATTTGAATTTCCTGCTTTCTCCAGACCCTAGAGTGGGGCTCTGGCTCACAGATCAATCAGGGGAAAGCAAGGGGTGGGGGTCCTGCCTGTTTAAAGATCATTTAAGGGAGAGGAAGTTGGAGTTCTCTGCTTTACAAATCAATGAAGGAAAGGGAAGGTTGAGTTTTCTGCTTTACAAATTAGTGAAAGGAAGGGCAAAGTGGAGTACTGTCCAACATTCCCTACTTTTCCTTGTAGGTATGTCAAACTTTTGACATGGCTAGGGTCACATCTATAAATTTCTATCTCTGTTTTTACTTTTCCTTGTTTGGGAATCCATATCATATTTGTTTCATAAAAGGAGTTTGGTAGGATCATTCCCTTACTTATTATTCAAAAAAAAAACTTATTTAGTTGAGCTTTAAATATTTGATAATATTCATTTGTAAATCAATAAGGTCCAGGTGTTTTTCTCTTAAGAAGCTCATTTGTCGTCTGCTAGATTTCATTTATCTATTTATTTTTTGTTAATTCCAAATTAAGGAGCTTATATTTTATCTAATTTCAACCAGAATTTATTTATTTACTTTTATTTTCAACATTCATTTCCACACAACTTTTATATGAGATAATTTACCCTATTTATGTCTGGCTTCCTCCTTCTCCCCATATATTTCTCTTTCACCCCTCAGTTTTACTTTTTAGATATCACCCCTTCATATTCAACTTACCCCATGAACTTTGCCTATGTGTACATATACACACATATACACCCACCTATACACATATATTTATACATACATCATATATGCACATGCATATAGACATGTGTGTGTGCATATTTATACATATATAAATATGTGTATGGAGAGAGAGAGAGTGATAGAGAGATGTATAGAGATATAAACACACACACACACACACACACACACACACACATACACATACACATCTTCCATTCAACGACCCTAATACTGAGAAAAGACTCATGGGTTAAAAATATCTTTTCATGTAGGAATGTAAACAGTTCAACTTTATTAAGTCCCTTGATTTCTCTTTCCTGTTTACCTTTTAATGCTTCTACTGCTTCTTAAATTTGAAAGTCAATTTTTCTGTTCACCTCTGGTCTTTTCATCAAGAATGCTTGAAAGCGGGGTCAGAGCCAAGATAGTGGAGTAGAAACAGCACTTCCAATGTGCTCTGCCCGCAGATTACCTCCAAATCATGTAAAAAGGGACACTGAACAATTTCTGGAGCCCCAGCACCCACAGAACAACACAGAGAAGCTAACCTTCTGCTGAGGACAGCCCAGCAGCCCTGCAGGGAACAGGCAGTGCACTGGGAGCTGAGCCCAGGGCTGGCGAGCCTCAGTTTTAGCCCTAGGGCTCCTTGGCCAGCAGCCTGCTGGAGGGACCCCAGAACACCAGCAGCTGTGGCTATTCCAGAATTATCAGCACAGATATGCCTAGGACAAAGTGAGAGGTTAGTTCCCTATGGACTTTGGGACCAGTATTTGGGGAAGTCATCAGCTTCCTCCACTGGGGGCAAAAAGCTGCTGAAGAAATGGCAGCACAGAAGCCATTTTGCAGCATCACTGTCGGCTCTATCTCCTGGTCTGCAAACTGTAGGAATATCCAGCAATCAGCCTGGGGTTTAATCACTCTTGCTTTAAACTGCCTGGATCTGGATTGTGGCCTGGGGTGCAGGTTTGGTGTAGGTATCCAGCTTGCCAGAGTGTGTGGAGGCTTTATAGAGGCCACCCAACCTGCGGAAGCTGTGAAGACCATACATTTGGGATGGAAGCTCTCCTCTCTGGTGGCAGAGTCCTACTGTGTTAACAAGCAAAAAAATCAAGTAATTAAGTGGCAACATGCCTAGGCAAAAGGAACAAAATAAACAGAAAAATCCCACATTGGACTCCTGTTTAGGGGCTAAAAGGATCAAAGCATGGAGGAGGACTGTGAGGTCAGAACTTCTGCACCAAAAGCCCTAAATGAAAATATAAGCTGGCTACAAGCCATAGAGGACCTTAAGAAGCAGATAAGAGAAGTGGTGGAAAAAATTGGGAAGAGAAATGATAAAGATGCAAGAAAAGTATGAAATGACAGTCAACAGCTTAATTGAGGAAAACAATACCTTAAAAATAGACTAACTCAAATGGCAAAAGAGGCTCAGAAAGGTGATGAGGAGAAGAATGCCTTAAAAAGCTGAATTTGCCAGATGGAAAAATAAGCTCAAAAGCTCACTGAGGAGATTCATTCCTTCAGAGTTAGACTGGAGGAAATGAAAACTAGTGACTTTATGAGAAATCAAATGCTTTTAAACAGGTCCAAACAAATGAAAGAATAGAAGGCAATGTGAAATATCTCATGTGAAAAACCACTGACCTGGAAATAGATTCAGGAGAGATAATTTGAAAATTATTGGACTACCTGAAAGCAATGACCAAAGAAAGAACCTTGAAATCATCCTTAAAGAAACTCTCAAGGTAAATTGTCCTGATGTTTTATTCCCAGAGAGGGAAATAGAGGTTGAAAGAATCCACCGATCACCTCCTGAAAAAGATCCCAAAAAGAAAACTACTCAGAATATTATAGCCAGTTTCCAGAACTCCCAGATCAAGGAGAAAATACTAAAAGCAGCCAGGAAGAAACACTTTCAATATTGTGGAAACAATGGGGCGGAGCCAAGATGGCGGAGTAGAAACAGCTCTTCCAAGCCTCTCTGCCCCCAGATTCTCCACAAACTATGTAAAAAAGGACTCTGAAAATCTTCTGGAGCCCCAGCACCCACAGAACGACACAGAGAAGCTAACCTCCCGCTGAGGACAGCCCAGCACCCTGCAGGAAGGACCAGCGCAGTGGTCTGGGAGCCGGCAGTGCGCAGAGCGCAGGAGCCGAGCCGAGCCCAGGTCCACGTGAGCCGAGGTTTTAGCCCCAGGGCGGCAGGGCCAGCAGCCGGCTGGAGGAACCCCAGAACACCAGGAACTGTGGAGACGCCAGAATTATCAACATAGACTTGCCTAGGACAAAGTAAGAGGTTAGTGTCCTATGGACTTTGGGACCTGTATTTGGGGAATGCGTCAGCTCCCTCCCCTGGGGGCTAGAAGCTGCTGAGGAGACACACCACTGTGTAGTTTTCAGAGGCATTTCCGGCTCCCAGCCTACAAATCGTGGGGAGATCCAGCGATCAGTCTTGGGGGTAATCGCTCTTGCTTTAACCTCCCTGGATCTGGATTGTGATCTAGGGTGGAAGTTGTGGGTGGGTTTACAGCTTGCCAGAAACGGAAGTTGCCCCCCACACGTTCGGGACGAAAATTCCTCTATCTGGCCTTAAAGCCATAGTGTGGCAACAAGCCCAAAAGTCAAGCAATTAAGTGGCAACATGCCAAGGCAAAGGAAACAGAAAAATGCAACCCTAGACTCCTATTTTGGGGGCATAGAGCGGGAAAAGGACTGTGAGGTCAGAAGTCCTGCTCCAAAAGCCCCAGGGGAAAACATGAGCGGGTTGCAGGCCATAGAGGACCTTAAGAAGGACTTTAAAAATCAAATAAGAGAAGTGGAGGAAAAAATTAGAAAGAGAAATGAGAAGGATGCAGGAAAAGTATGAAATGAGGGTCAACAGCCTGACTGAGGAAAACAACACCTTAAAAAATAGACTAGCTCAAATGGCAAAGGAGGCCCAAAAGGGCAATGAGGAGAAGAATGCCTTAAAAAGTCGAATTTGCCAGATGGAAAAAGAATCTCAAAAGTTCACTGAGGAGATTCATTCCTTCAGAGTTAGACTGGAGCAAATGGAAGCTAGTGACTTTATGAGAAATCAAGATGCTGTTAAGCAGATCCAAACAAACGAAAGATTAGAAGGCAATGTGAAATATCTCATGGGAAAAACCACTGACCTGGAGAATAGATCCAGGAGAGACAATTTAAAAATTATTGGACTACCTGAAAGCCATGATCAAGGAAAGAACCTAGAAATCACCCTTCAAGAAATTCTCAAGGAAAACTGCCCTGATGTTTTAGATCCAGAGGACAAAATAGAGGTTGAAAGAATCCACCGATCACCTCCTGAAAAAGATCCCAAAAAGAAAACTCCCAGGAATATTATAGCCAGGTTCCAGAATCCCCAGATCAAGGAGAAAATACTACAAGCAGCCAGGAAGAAACAATTTCAATATTGTGGAAACACAATCAGAATAGCACAGGACCTGGCAGCTTCTACACTGAGGACTGAAGGGCATGGAATATGATATTCCAGAGGGCAAAAGAACTGAGAATGAACCCAAGGGTCACCTACCCAGCAAAACTGAGTATTTTGTTTCAGGGGAAAATATGGTCATTCAGTGGAATAGAGGACTTTCAAGCATTCTTGAGGAAAAAACCAGAATTGAATAGAAAATTTGACATCCAGACACAAGAAGGAAGAGATGCCTGAGAAGGTAATCAGGGAAAGAAATCAAAAGGAACTTATCAAAGTTGAACTATTTACATTCCTATATGGAAAAGCAATATCTGTGACTGATGATATCTTTCCCACTATGAAAATAATGGAAGAAGGGGGTGTGGTCATGCGAATACATATGTGAATGTGTGTGTATATGGTTACAGTTATATATGGATAGAGGGCATAGGTTGATTTTGTTGGGAAGGGAGAGTACTCAAGGGATGAAATTATGAGGTGAGAGAGGAAAGTGGCAAGAGGAGATGGGGAGAGACATGGTAGGGTAAACTATCTCATGTAGGGGAAGTGGATGCAAAGGAGGGGGAGAATAAGGAAGGCTAAAAAGGCAAAACCACATTCACATTGAATTTGGTTCAGGGAGAAAATGACATACATACTAAATGGGATATCTCAACCTGCAGCAGGATAGGGGGAAGGGGGATGAGAGGAGGGATGATGGATGGGAGGGCATCCTTGGGGTGAGGGGAGGTTGGAAGTACCCACTATAGAAGAGGGACAGGATCATGTAGGGAATGGACCAGGTGGGGGGTGGGATGAGTGGGAGGGAATTATAAGCAGCCTTGTACAATACATCTACTATGACAATGTTTTGCATAGCTAGACATGTACAACATATACTGAATTACTTGTATCCCAAGAAGGAATGGGTGACAAGGGAGGAAGGAAATGGATCTGAAATTCAAGGTCGTAACATTAAATGTTTCAAATATATATATAAATACTATTATTAATACTCTTTTGCTTGTAATTGGGAGATAAGATGTGCAGGCATTAGGACACAAAGATTCACCTTCCTCTAATGGAAAAGTCGATGGGGGTATGGGAGAAGGTATGGGAGAGAGCAGATTGGAGGAAGTGATATCTTGTGGGACTACTATTCTGGGAGGTTGGGTAGGGGAATAATGGGGGGAAAATGATTGTAACTCAAAATCTGGCGGAAATGAATGATGTAAAACAGAAGTTAATAAAGTATTTGTTTAAAAAAAAATATTGTGGAAACACAATCAGAATAGCACGGGACCTGGCAGCTTCTACATTGAGGGATAGAAGGGCATGGAATATGATATTCCAGAGGGCAAAAGATCTGGGATTGAAGCCAAGGGTCACCTACCCAGAAAAACTGAGTATTTTGTTTCAGGGGAAATACAGTCATTCAGTGAAATGCAGGACTTTCAAGCATTCTTGAGGAAAAAAACAGAGTTGAATAGAAAATTTGACATTCAGACACAAGAAGCAAGAGATGTTTGAGAAGGTAATAAAGGAAAAGAAATCAAAAGGAACTTATCAAAGTTGAATTATTTACATTCCTACATGGAAAAACAATATCTGTGTCTGATGAAACCTTTCTCATTATGAAAATAATTGAAGAAGGGTATATTGGCATATGTTTACAGGTATACATGGATAGAGGGCACAGGTTGAATTTGGTGGGAAGTGAGGATACTTAACGGGTGAAGTTAAGAGGTGAGAGAGGAAAGTGGCAAGAAGAAATGGGGAGAGACAGGGAAGGGCAAACTATCTCATGTAGAAGAGGCAAGGGGAAGTAGTTGCAGGGGAGGGAAAGACCAGGAAGGCAAAAAGGCAAAACCATATTCTCATTGAAGTTGGCTCAAGGAGAGAATCACATACATACTAAATGGGATATCTCACCCTGCAGGAGAGAAGGGGAAATGGGGATGAGAGCGGGGATGATGGAGGGGAGGGCATTCTAGGGGAAAGGCAGGTTGGAAGTACCCACTTTCGAAGAGGGACAGGATCAAAATAGGGAATGGACCAAGTGGGAGGTGAGATGGGTGGGAGGGAAATATAAGCAGTCTCTTACAATATATCTACTATGGTAATGTTTTGCATAACTATACATGTACAGCACATACTGAATTGCTTATCTTCTCAGAGGGAGTGGGTAACAAGAGAGGAAGGGAATGAATCTGAAAATAGAATTTTTAAAATCAAATGTTTCATAAGATGTCCAGGCACTGGGGCTCAGAGATTCACCTTGCCTTAATGGCAAAATCGAAGGGAGTATGGGAGAAGATATGGGAGAGAGCAGATTGGATCAGGGTATATCCAGTAGGACTGCTATTCTAGGGTGGTGGGTAGGGAAAAAATGGGGAAAAATGTAACTCAAAATGTGGTGGAAATGAATGATGTAAACCAGAAGTCAATAAAGCATTTGTAACAAAAAATGCTTGAAAATCCACTATTCCTGAAACTGGCCTCAGAAAATGAGCACACACACATAAATAATGACTAGCCATGTAACCTTGAGCAAGTTACTTAACCCCAATTGCTTAAAAAAAAGTCCACTGTTCCACTGAATATCCATTTTTTTTTCCTCCTGAATGATTATCCTCAGCTTTGCTGGATAGGGTTAGGTGATTCTTGAATTTAATCCCAGCTTCTTTGATTTCCAGAATATCATACTCCAAGCCCTTTACTAGAAGGGTAGAAGCTGTTATATTTTCTGTTATCCTGATTGTGTTATTACAATACTCAAATTGTTTATTCCTGAATGTTTCTAGTATTTTTAAGCATTGGGATTAAGTAACTTGCTCAAGGTTACATAGTTAGTTAGTTATTTATGTGTGCGTGCTTATTTTCTGAGGCTGGAACCAATCCTGAGTTTTCCTGAGTACAGGGCTGGCACTCTTTTTTTTTTTATTTTTATTTTTTTTTTTTGGAGGGGCAGTTGGGGTTAAGTGACTTGCCCAGGGTCACATGGCTAGTAAGTGTTAAGTGTCTGAGGTCAGATTGGAACTCAGGTCCTCCTGACTCCAAGGCCTGTGCTCTATTCACTGCACCACCTAGCCACCCCAAGGGCCGGCACTCTTACTCACTGTGCCACATAGCCGACACTAGAGTTTTCTTTTGGGGATCTTTTTCAAGAGGTTATTGGTTAATTCTTTCAATTTCTATTTTACCATCTGGTTCTAGAACTTCAGGGCATTTTTCCTTGAGAATTTCTTGAAAGATGATATCTAGACCCTTTTTTAAATCATGCATTTCAGCGATTTCAATTATTTTAAAATTATCTCTTCTAGATCTATTTTTCCATGTCAGTTGTTTTTCCAACAAGATATTTCCCATTATTTCTTATTTTCATTTCATTCTTTTGAATCTGTTTTATAATATCTTCATTTCCCCTAAAGTTATTAGCCTCCATTTGCTCCAATCTAATTTTGAAGGAATTATTTTCTTCAGTGAGCTTTTGAATTGCCTTTTCTTATGGGTCAATTCTGTTTTTTAAGGCATTATTCTCCTTATTGCCGTTTTGGATTTCTTTTGACTTTCCAGTTACTTTATTTCTTTAAAGTATTATTTTCTTCAGAATTTTTTGTGGGCTCCTTTAGCAAGCTCTTGACTTGTTTTCAGGATTTCTTGCATTACCCCCAATTTGCTTCCCAATTTCTCCTCTACTTCTCTTGCATGATTTACAATATCCCTCTAGAGCTCCTCCATGGCCTGTGTCCAATTCATGTTTTTCTTGAAGTCTTTTGATGCAGGGGTTTTGACTACGTCTGGTTCTATGTTTTGCTCATTTTTACCAAAGAAAAATTCTATACTCTTATTTCTCTTGCTTTGTTTGCTCATCTGCCAGCCAATTACTTCTGAGTTCTTTGCTTTGGTAGAATGTTAATTCTAGCGTCGAGAGTGCTGTGTCCCAAATTTATGGGGTATTGCACAGCTCTTGTCAAAGCTTCTTCTAGACACCTGCCTCAGAACTGAGAGTAGAACTGCCTCTCCATAGCCAGCACAAGCTCTGCCACTTCATCACTTCTCCTCACCCTAGGGCCAACACCCAATACTGCAACACAGATCCAAGCAGGACAAAGCAACAAATATTGCCTCAGCACCAGCAAAAAAATTCCTACAATTGCCTTCTGGTCAGCTGCTTTTTCTCACACCCTCTATGGGTCTGGAGCTCTGGAAGCAGCTGTGGTAGCTGCTACCACCCCCCCTGCCTCAGTGGCAGAGGTGGGACCATGCTCTTCTTTCCCCCTAGGTCCCACAGAGATTCCCCATTTAACTTTTACTTTCTTTTTTGGCATTTATCAGTTGAGAAGTCTGGAAAAACCACAGATTCCAGTGATTCAGCTCTCTGAGCTCTGCTCTGGCCATTTGGTGCTGCCAGTCTGTGCCAGCATGACTCACACTGGAGAGTGCTCCACTCCCAGACCTGTCTGATAGACCCTTCCTTTTGGCTTGATAGTTTAACTTCAGCAGCTGGACAGGTATTTCATTCTGTCATTTTGTGGGTTCTGTAGCACTAAAATTTGGTTAGAGTCATTTTTTAAAGGTGTTGGTGGTAATTGGGGATGAGTTCAAGTTAGTTTCTTTTACTCCACCATCTTGCCTGTGACCCCCTTCTTTTTTCTAAAATAGGTCTATTTTACTTACATTGTTGAATTTGTTGGCATATAATTGTGAAAAATACATCTTTATAATCGCTTTAATTTCACCTTCATTAGTAGTATATTCACCCTTTTCATTTTGGATACTAGTGATTTAGTTTTCTCCTTTTTAAAATGAAATTAACCAATTGTTTAACTATCCCATTATTTTTCATGAAACTAATTTATAGCTTTATATATTAATTCTTTTTTATCCCAATTTTATTAGTCTTGGCTTTTTTTTTTTAGATTTCCTTTTTTAAATTAATTTATTAGTTTAGTTTCAGTTAACAAGATTCAATTCCATAGTTCCCTGATTTTCAAATTTCCTTTACTTCCCTCCCTTCTCCTCCCACGACAGCATATAGTCCAGTATAGGATCTGCAAATACATTCATATTAGATGTTATTCCAATTACAAAGGCATATTGTACTAGGTGGGATGAAAGATGGTAAAGAAGAAATAAAACCAAACAATAAAAAGAAAAAGATCATTTAGTTTGTTCCATCAGGATTCAGGCTCATTTCTTTCTAGTTATATCGCTGGATAGCCCATTTCTCTCTTTCTTGAGTCTTTTGGGATTGACTTATATCACTGCACTGCTGAAAAGAGTCCAGTCTGTCATAATTGGTCATCACAGATATGGTATGTCTGTGATTGTATGCAAATTTCTTCTGATTCTACTCTTCTCGCTCAGCATCAGTTTGTATAAGTCTCTCCAGGTAATTATGAAATCTGTCACCTCCTCTTTTCTTATAGCACAATAATATTCCATTACATTCATATACCACAACTTGTTTAGCCATTCCCCGATTGATGGGCACCCATTTAGTTTCCAATTCTTTGCAACAACAAAAAGGGCTGTGATAAATATTTCTGTGCATATGGGTCTTTCTCCCACTTCTGTGATCTCTTTGGGATATAACCCTAGAAGTAGCATTGTTGGGTCAAAGGGTATGAAATTATTTATAATCCTTTGGGCATAATTCCAGATTGCTCCCCAGAATGGTTGGATAAATTCACAACTCCAACAGCAATGTATTAGTGTTCCAATTTGTCCACATCCTCTCCAGCATTTGTCACTTTCTTTTTTTTTTCATCTTAGCCAATCTGACTGGAGAGATGTGGTGTCTCAGAGTTGTTTGGATATGCATTTCTCTAATCAATAGTGATTTAGAGCATTTCTTCATATATTTATAAATATCTTTAATTTCTTTCGCTGAAAACTGTTTGTTCATATCCATTGACCATTTATCAATTGGGGAATGACTTGTATTCAAATAGATTTGGTTCAATTTTCTATAAATTTTAGAAATGAGTCCTCTATTAGAGACACAGGTTGTAAAAATTCTTTCCCAATTTCCCACCTCCCTCTTGATCTTGGTTACATTGGCTTTGTTTGTACAGAACCTTTTCAATTTAATGTAATCAAAATTATCCATTTTGCATTTTATAATGCTCTCTAATTCTTGTTTGGTCCTAAAGCCTTCCCCTGTCCATAAATCTGTCAGGTAAACTATGCCTTGCTTTCCCAAATTGCTTACAGTATCATTCTTTACACCTAGATCATGCACCCATTTAGACTTGATTTTGGTATATGGTGTTAGATAATGATCTATGCCAGTTTCTGCCATAATGTATGCCAGTATTCGCAGCAGTTTTTGTCAAATAGTGCATTCTTATCCCCAAAACTGGGGTCTTTGTGTGTATTGAACAAAAGATTACTATATTCATTAACTGCTGGGTCTCCTGCACCTAATCTACTCTATTGATTAACTACTCTACACCTCTGCCAGTATCAAGCAGTTTTGATGACTGCTGCTGTAAAATAAAGATTAAAATCTGGCATAGCTAGTCCACCTTCCCTAGTGTTTCTTTTCATTAATTCCCTTAATATTCTAGACCATTTGTTTTTCCAAATAAATTTTGTCATTATTTTGTCTAACTCTAGAAAGTAGTTTTTTATTAAATTGATTGGTATGGCACTAAATATATAGTTTAGTTTGGGTAAAATTGTCATTTTTATTATATTAGCTCAACCCAGCCACGAGCAATTGATATTTTTCCAACTATTTAGATCTTCTTTTATTTGTGTGAGAAGTGTTTTTTAGTTGTGATCATATAGATTCTGGGTTTGTTTTGGCAAGTAGATTCCCAAATATTTTATAATGTCTACAGTGACTTTAAATGGGATTTCTCTTTCTATCTCTTGCTGTTGAGTTTCATTAGAGAAGTACGGGAATGTTGAGGATTTATGTGTGTTTATTTTATATCCTGCAACTTTGCCAAATTTATTTATTGTCTCTAGTAGTTTTGTACTTGATTCTCTAGGATTCTCTAAGTATATCATCATATCATCTGCGAAGAGTGATAGCTTGGTCACTTCTTTACCTAATTTGATTCCTTTGATTTATTTTTCTTCTCTAATTGCTACTGCTAGTGTTTCTAGTACCAGACTGAATAAGAGGGGTGATAGTGGACATCCTTGTTTCACTCCTGATCTTATTGGAAAGGCATCTAGTTTATCCCCATTGCGTATAATAGTTGCTGATGGTTTTAAATAGATGCTAGCAACTATTTTAAGGAAGGCTCCATTTATTCCTATACTTCTAGGGTTTATAATAGGAATGGATGTTGTACTTAGTCAAAAGCCTTTTCTCCATCTAATGAGATGATCATGTGGTTTCTGCTAGTTTTATTGTTGATGTGCTCAAGTATACTGATGGTTTTCCTAATATTAAACCATCCTAGCACTCCTGGAATGAATTCCACCTGCTCAGAGTGTATTATATTTGTAATAAGTTGTTGGAGTCTTTTGGCTAATATTTTATTTAGAATTTTTGCATCTAAATTCATGATGGACATTGGTCTAATTTTTTTTCTCTGTTTTATCTCTTCCTGATGTAGGAATCAGTACCATATTTGTGTCATAGAAAGAGTGTGGTAGGACTCCTTCTTCACTAATTTCCCAAATAGTTTGTAGAGTATTGGAATCAATTGTTCTTTAAATGTTTGATAGAATTCACTAGTAAACCCATCTGGCCCTGGGGATTTTTTCCCAGGAAGTTCATTGATGGCTTGATTTCTTCTTCTGAGATGGGGTTATCTAGGTAATTCCCTTCCTCTTCAGTTAATCTGGGCAACTTGTGATTTTGTAAATATTCATCCATTTCACTAAGATTGTCATATATATTTTCACATAATTGGGAAAAATAATTACTCATTATTTTTTTATTTCCTCTTCATTGGAGGTAGATTCACCCTTTTTATTTTTGATACTCATAATTTGGTTTTCTTCTTTCTTTTTTTATCATATTGACTAAGAGTCTATCAATTTTGTTGATTTTTTCATAAAACCAGCTCTTAATTTTATTTATTAATTCAATAGTTTTCTTAATTTCAATTTTATTAATCTCACCTTTGGTTTTCAATATTTCTAATTTAGTACTAAACTGTGGATTTTCAATTTGTTCCTTTTCTAGCTTTTTCAATTGCATGTCCAATTCATTAACCTCCCTTCTCTCTGCTTTAATTAAGTATGCACTCAGAGATATAAAACTTCCCCTGAGAACTGCCTTTAATGCATCCCACAAATTTTGGTATGTTGTCTCATTATTATCATTATCTTGAATGAAATTACTGATTGTTTCTATAATTTCTTGTTTGACCCACCAATTTTTTAGGATTAAATTGTTTAATTTCCAATTAGTTTTTAGTCTATCTTTCCATGACCCTTTATTGCATATAATTTTTTATTGCATCATGACCTGAGAATTATGCATTTAATATTTCTGCCTTTCTGCACTAGATTGTGAGATTTTTATGCCCTAGTACATGATCTGTTTTTGAGTATGTCCCATGAACTGCTGAAAAGAAAGTAAATTCCTTTTTATCCCCATTCAGTTTTCTCCAGAGATCCATCATATCTAGTCTCTCTAAGATTCTATTCACCTCCTTAACTTTTTTCTTGTTTATTTTGAGGTTAGATTTATCGAGTTCAGAAAGGGGGAGATTAAGTTCCCCCAATAGTATAGTTTTGTTATCTATTTCTTCCTCTAATTCCTTTAACTTCTCCTCTAGGAATTTGGATGCTATACCACTTGGTGCATATATATTAATTAGTGATATTGCTTCATTCTTGATGGTGCCTTTTAGTAGGATATAGTTTCCTTCCTTATCTCTTTTAATTAGATCTATTTTTGCTTTTGTTTTATCTGAGATAAGTATTGCTACCCCTGCTTTTTTACTTTAGCTGCGGCATAATAAATTTTACTCCAACCTTTTACCTTTACCCTGTGGGTATCCCTTTTTTTTCAAATGTGTTTCTTATAGACAGCATATTGTAGGATTATGGTTTTTAATCCATTCTGCTATTCACCTCTGTTTTATGGGAGAGTTCATCCCATTCACATTCACAGTAATGATAACTATCTGTCTCTTCCCCTCCATCTTATTCCCTCCCCTGTTTATGTTTTTGTTTCTTCCTTCTCCCTTCCCCTCCTTGAAGTTTTCCCTTTTGACCGCCCCCTTCCTCAGTGTTCCCACCCAGTGATCCCCCTTCTTAACCTACCCTCTCCCCTTACTACTGTTTCCTTCCCTTGTAATCCCCCCCTTTAGTCTCCTGCTTTTCACCCACCCCTCTTGCCCTTCCACTATCTATAGGACACAATAAGTTTTTGTACTTATCAGAGAAAATTACTCCCCATTTTTTTCCAAACCAATGAGATTAAATTTTAAACAGTGTTCCTCTCCCTCCCTCCTTTTCCTCTATTTAATGAATCAGATTTCCAATTTAGGGAGTAATTTTTTTCTATTATTTTAATTACATGCCCTATTCATAAGTCTGTTCTATCTCTGTTTTACTGATGTAAGCATTTTGAGAGAGAAATTTTCTTCTAATCACCACATATACTGTATCGAATAGGTTTTGATATGTTATTATCATTGTCCCTCTCTTTAATGAAATTCTTGGTTGCTTCTATGACTTGTCCACTCACGCTTTAAGATTAGGTTGTATAATAGCCAAAGAGTTTTTCACCAATGTTTCCTGAGTCCCTTATTAAATATAATTTTATGACATTATGATCTGGAAAAGGATACTTTTAATATTTCAGTTTTCTGTTTTTAACAATAAAATATTTTTGTGCTAATATGTGGTCAGTCTTTGTAAAAGTACCATGAGCTCCTGAGAAAATGGTTTATTCCCTCTATTCATATTCAGTTCTCTCCCGATATTTATCATATCTTGTTTTTCTAAAATTCTATTCACTTTCTTACCTTCTTTCTTATTTGTTTTTTGGTTAAATGTATCTAGTTCTGAGAGGGGAAGATTAAAGTCCTCTACTGTTAGAGTTCTCTTATCTATCTCCAACTGTAATACATTTCCCTTTCCTCTTTTAAAAAAATAACAATAGTAGATGCTATAATACTTGATACAAAGAGTTTCAATGTTGATATTACTTTGTTGTCTATGGTACCTTTTATCAAAACCTAGTTACCCTATTTATCTTTCAAAATCTATTTTGGCCATAACTTTGCCTGAGATCATAATTGCTACCACTACCTCTTTTACATTAAGTGAAGCATAATAAATTCTACTCAAAAATTCCATTTTAACTTTATCTCTTATTCTTAAATGTGTTTTTGTGTTGTTGGATTCTGATTTTTTATCCCTTCTCTTATATATTTTCATTTTATTTGTGAGTTCATTCATGTAAGTCACATTAAAAGTTATAACTTATATTTATGAATTTCCCTCCATCTTATTTTTACTTTTTATTTTCCAGCTAAGCCTTTCTTTTTACAATGGTTTTTACCTTATTTTCTCACCTTACTTTCTTAATTCCTATTTTATCCAGCCTCTAATAGTCTCTCCCTTATCTACTCACTCCACCCTCCTAATCTTAATCTATTCTCCCTTTTTAAACTCCCTACTCTACCCTGCCCCCAAGTTTTCTCACCTCCCTAGGAGTTTAGAAGTCTTTTAAATCTATCACATATAAATGCTTCCTCCTCAACCCACACATAAGTAAGTTTACAATATTATTAGCTATCCACTCCTACTTACTTCTTCTATATTAGTTCTTAATCTCATGCCTTGGTATTATGAGATTTATGATCCTTTTTTTTTTTTTTTTTGAGAGCAGCAAGCTTTATTGAGGGCTGTCTTTGTTGGGCCCTGGGGCTGTCTGCCTGGGCTGCTCCCCTAGTCCTGCTTCAGGCTCAGCCTCTCAAACAGGTACTCGCCCAGCCCAGGCTGGGGCGGTGGGGGGGGGGCGGGGGGGGTCTTCCTGCACATGGTGCAGCGTGGTCAGGTGGTCGCCCAGATGCTTCATCAGCTTCACCTCCGCACCTAGGTAGTGGCTCTCCAGGAAGTCGCAGAGGCGTGGATCGCCTTGGCTTGAGCCCAGGGTATGCAGCTTCAGGAGGGCCTCTTTCAGGCCCTTCTCCAGGTTCAGGGCTGCCTGCATGGCATCCGAGCTGCGACCCCACTCATCTTGGGCAGGTTTCTGCACAGCCTGGAGGAGGACACGGCCCCCACACTGGTTCTGGAGCCGCATAAAGGACTCGGCCAGAGCCCTCGCGTTTGTCCTTCACCTGCTCACGGAAAAAAAAAAAAAAAAAAGCGACACCCTAGGCAGGGCGACCCATCCCGATCGAAATAGAAACCCAGGGACAGGTAGGAGTAGGACGCCTGAAGGAACAGGTTGGCCAGGCGGTTGACAGCGGCCTCGACCTCGGAGGAGAAGTTTTGGCGGATCTGGGAGGTAGAGCTCATGGCACCGACAGCTGAGGGAAGAGGCAGCTGGTCCTGGAGGTGGGGGCTGGTCTCAGGGGCTGGCAGGGAGCGGCTGGTCCTAAGAACTGGTGGGCTGCAGCAAGCTGAAGCTAAAAAGCGAGGGGAGCTGGGGGGCACCGCGGATCCATGCAGTCCAAACACTGTTGAAGCAAGAACCAGAGCCGGGCGACGTAGAGTGACTTAAGATATTTTTTAACTTTTTCGACCCAATTTTGTTGTTTATAATCACCCCATGACATACAGTTAAGACTTAAACTTTCTTTCAAACAACTTTAGTAATGATGACATTTTAAAGAATACGGTGATAACATTTTTGTATCTCATAGGTAAACATTTTACGTTAATGATTGCCTTATAATTAGTCTTTAATTTTTAAAATTTTAATTTGTTAATTTAATTTTATTATATATTTTAATTCATGTTATTATTATTAAATTATTAATTTAAAATCTTAATTTTAAGAAATCCTTCGATTTCTTCTGGATCATTTATTTTAAAAAAAATTCTGTTAAATTCCGGTCTTTTTGTTCATATACCTGAAAGTCTTTGAGCTCATCAAATATCCTTTTTTTTTAAATTCAGGGTTATATTCAATATTGCTCAGTAAGTTATTCTTGGATGCAAAACCAGCTCCTTTACTCTTTGAAATATAATACTCCAAGAACTAAGCTCTTTTAGTGTAGAAGGTAATAGGTCTTGTGAATCCTTACTCTTTTCCCACAGTGTTTGACTGTTTTTTTTTTTTTCTCTTGCTCCTTGCAATATTTTCTCATTTACCTGGGAATTTTGAAATTTCACTATGACATTCTTGTAAATTTTTATCCTCGGATCTCTTTCAGGTGCTGAAGGGCAATTTTTTTTTCTTTTTTTCTGCTTTGCTTTACCATATTGTTCTAGAACTTCACGTCAGTCTTCCTTAATAATCTATTTCAACATTATATCCAGATATTTTTTATAACTTTCTGATAGTCCAATAATTTTATATTTTCTCTCCTTGATCTGTTCTTCAGAGATTTTTCTAATGAGAGATTTCATATTTTCTTCTTTTTATTTCTAGTATTATGATTTCTTGGTTTCTTGTAATGCCATTTTTTTTTCTGCTTGTCCAATTATAATTTTAAAAGAGCTATTTTTTCCTCAAGATTTTGTATCTCTTTTTGTAGTTGATTAACTTTCATTTCATAATTTTCCTGAATTGCCTTTATTTCTTCCCCCTCTTTTTCCCTTAATCTCTTTTATTTGACTCTCAAATTCATTTTCAAGTTTTTCTAATAGTTCTTTTTGAGCTTGTGACCATTTGACATTATTCTTTGACTTAGGAGTGTATTTTGTTATTGTTGTTTTGTTCTGGGTTTTTTTTTTGTTTGTTTGTTTGTTTGTTTTTTTGTTTTGTTTTGTTTTGTTTTTCAACAACACTATCTTCCTCTGAATATGAAGCAAGATATTCTTTTACACCAAAGCAGCTATTTATGGTCAGGTTCTTTTTCCCTTGCTTACTCTTTTGTATTTTTAATTTTTTTCTATTATTTTAGTGGTTTAATATTATTACTATCAAGTTTATTCCCAAGTTATGGATAATGTTGTCTTAGGCCTCTGGTCTTCCTTACTGCTTTATTGTCATTATTGTTGGTGTTGTTGTTTTATTTGTTTGCTTTTCTGAATTGTGTCATGGGTCTAAACCTCAGGAACTTCTCTTCTCTCCTAAGGGACAGTTTAGGTTCCCCAGTCAAATGTTCTTGCTTTCTGTGGCACCATTTTTATTCTTCCTTACCCATGACCACAGCTACAGATCTTGAATGCTCAGCATTGCTAAGTCTGGTTTCTGGAAATAGTCCTTCAGTCTTCCCCAGCTCAGCATCTGCTATACTTTAGAAAAAAGTTTGGGAGGTGAAATTCCTTAAGGCTTAGTCTGCTCCCTGACAGAGTTGCTCCAGGGCCTACTATTTTTTTTTTTTTTTTTTGATTCAGTGGACTTTTCTATTTTTGGACTGGAGCTTTCTACCCTTCATTCAGGCTTAACCACAGCACCTGGTGCTCTTGCCTTCTTAGATTTCTTCTTGAGGTTTCTTGGAAGAACAAGTGCTTTACATGTTTATTTGTCCTCCTCCATGTTCATTTTGTGGAAATTTTCTGTTTGTAGAAGAAATCTGGAGAGCCTGGAAATTTCTGATCTATCTTCCCAAATATAGGAATGAAGCAGAGTGTTGAAAACTGTTTATCAGTAAGATTGACTTCTAACAGAATAGTGGAAGATATTACTAAGAAAATAGGTTATAAGAACTTAGAAAAAAAAAGCAATAATTTAAAAGTCAGTTTGATTTCATTTTTTAAAAAATCATGTTATAAGGATCTTACTACAACTCTGTTAAGGTAACTAGACTTGTAAACTATGGAAATCTTGAATGTATAGCCTGGTTGATTGACATTATGCTTGGACATATATACATATATACATATATATATATATGTGTATGTATACATATATACACACATACACATATATACACATATATATATTCACACACATACATACAGCTATACATATACATGTATGTATGTATACACACATGTATAATGTATTTTATGTTAGACTAAGAATCTGAAAAGAAAAAAAAAATAAGAGGCTACATGAATGAGCCACATCAAATAAGGTGCAATTTAAAAGTGATAACTTCCAAATTCTAGGATTGGGTTAAAAAAAACTGTTTTCAGAAGTGTAACATGAGGAAGGCATGGGTATATATCTATTATTTTAAAAAATAATCTGGGGGAGTTTAAGAACTAAAAATTCAATATGAGTTCACTCTTACTAGTTTGTTCCTTATATGGTTGTAATTAATATGACTGATGCCTAACCACCATTTTGTCATCAGGCAATAATTTTTCTCTGTGTGTTGCCATAAATTTATTTTCTCTGCTTAAAAAAAATCATTCCATTTCTTCATAAAAGAGGTTTTCTGACTTTTATTTTTTTTTACCAGGATTCATATTATCTTAGTGTTTGTGACTAAATATAGTCCCAAATTTGATATGTTCTGAGTCCTAGACATGGAATAACTATGTGACTTGTCTACTTTCTTCCAATAGTGTAAAATTCCTCAATAACAGAAATAGTATCTTCACTTGGATTAAGAAAATAAATTTCCTATAATTTACCTCCATGATACACTGCCTTGTAAAATCTAGCATATGCTTAGGGTGGGAAGACATAGCCCATTATTATTAATATTGAAAACTGCTAAAAAGTCTATCCTTCACCATCTATGAGGTAATTATTGGTTCCTTTAGTTATCCTGCCTGTTTCTGCAATAAAACCATATTACTACAATGCATGAAAGATCGATGTTTTACATTTTCCCAGGAAACTTTGACTTACTAATACCCAAATGGCAGCCAAGAAGGCTAATGTTATCCTAGACTGCTAGGAAAAAGCGAATTATAGTATTCATAAAGAGGGAGACTTCCTTTTTCCCTCCCAGAATAGCTTAGCACATATATGCATACTATATAATTCAAAAGGTGATGTTCTTAAAGACAGGGACTCTTCCATTTATATGTCTAATATGGAATAGGCATATAATAAATGCTTTTGATTGATTGATTTTTAATATTTCCTGTCCTGTTCACTTATTTTTTATTTATTTATTTTTACTTTTCAATATTCATTTCCACAAGATTTTGAGTTACAAATTTTTCTCCCCATCTCTCTCCTTCCCCCACCCCAGAATAGCCATCCTACTAAATACCCCTTCTACCAATCTGTACTCTCTTATATACTCCCCTTCCCCCAACCTTCTAGGAGGGCTAGATGGAGTTCTCTACCTCAGTGCCTGAATACCTTATTTGCCAACTGCATGTAACATGCATTAACAATTATTTTTTGAAACTTTGAGTTACAGAGTCTTTCCCTTCTTCCCTTCTCACCCACCCCCACTGGGAAGACAAGCATTTAACATAGGTTGTACATGGGTAGTTATGGAAACATTTCCATAGAAGTTATATTGTGAAAGACTAACTATATTTTCCTCCATCCTATCCCTCACCCCACTTGTTCTATTTTCTCCTTTGACCCTGTCCCTTTGCAAAAGTGTTTGCTTTTAACTATACTATCCACCAATCTGCCATCCTTTCTATGATAACACTGTTATCCCCCCCCCACACACACTTTGCTGTAGGGTAAGATTCCAGATTGAATGTGTATGTTATTCCCTCCTTAAGCCAAATTCAATGTAAGGTTGACCTATTCCTTTTCACCTTCCTGTTTTTCCCCTCAGTTGTAACAGTGGTCTCTAGTTTCTTTTATATGAGATAATTTCCCTTAATCTCCCCCTCCTTTTCTCCTTCTCCCAATATATTCCTCTCTCACCTCTTAATTTAATTTTATTTTTAAGATATTGTCCCTTCATATAAAACCCATCTTGTGCCCTGTGTCTATGTATGCATGTACACACATAGGAACACAGCCACATATGTTTATACACACACACCCTCTTTTACATGCATATGCCAGTATGTATACATATATACTTACATATTCCCTTCATCTATCCTCATACTGAGAAAAGTTTCATGAATTACACTTATTGTTTTTCTATTTATGAATTTAAATAATTCAACTTTAATGAGTTCCTTATGATTTCATTTCCCTGTTTACCTTCTAATGCTTCTCTTCCTTCGTGTAATTGAAAGTCAAATTTTCTGTTCAGCTCTGTTTTTTTTTTATCAAGAATGCCTGAAAGTCCACTATTTAATTCAAGACCATATTTTCCCCTGTAGTATTATACTCAGTTTTGTGGGGTAAGTGGTTCTTGGTTTTAATCCTAGTTCCTTTGACCTCTGGAATGTCATATTCCAATTCCTTCTATCTTTTCATATAGAAGAGGCTAGATCTTGTGTTATCCTCTTTGTGTTTCCACAATAGTAAAATTGTTTCTTTCTGGCTGCTTGCAATATTTTCTCTTTGACCTGAGAACTCTGGAATTTGGCTATGATATTCCTAGGAGTTTTCTTTTTTGGGATCTTTTTCAAGAGGTAATTCTTTCTATTTATATTTTGCCCTCTGGTTCTAGAATATTGGAGCAATTTTCCTGGACAAGTTCTTGAAGGATGATTTCTAGGTTCTTTTTTTGATCATGCCTTTCAGGTAGTCCAATAATTTTAAAATTATCTCTCCTGGATCTATTTTCCAGGACAATGGTTTGTCCAATGAGATATTTCACATTGCCTTCAATTTTTTTCATTTGTTTGAATCTGTTTTATAGTATAGTATCTCATAAAGTAATTTGCTTCCATTTGCTCTAATCTAATTCTGAAGGAATTATTCTATTCAGTGAGTTTTTGAAATTCCTTTTCCATCTAGCAAATTTGGCTTTATAAGGTATTCTTCTACTCTTTGGCTTTTTGTACTTCTTTTGCCATTTGAGTTGGTCTACTTTTTAATATGTCATTTTCTTCAGAATATTTTTGGGTCTCCTTTAGCAGGCTGGTGACTTGCTTTTCATGATTTTCTTGCATCATTTTCATTTCTCTTCCCAGTTTTTCCTCCACTTCTCTTACTTTATTTTCAAAACACTTCTTGAGCTCCTCCATGGCCTGTGACCAGGAAACTTTTGATTCAGGAGTTCTAATTTCATTGTCTCCTCCAGTTCCATGTATTTATCCTTTTTTCCCCCAAAAAGGATTGTATTTGATTGCCCTTCCCCATCTTGCCAATTACTTGTCTTTTGAGCTCTTTGCTATAGTAGAACTATGCTTACAGAATGGAGAGAGCTTTGTCCCAAATTGCTGGGTTTTTTTGCAGCTGCTGGAGCTATTAGTTGGGTGCCCTCTCTGTAGCCTCCAAAGGCTATGGCTCACTGGCCATATAGCCCAGGACTTCTACCAAAGACTACAATCTGGATCCAGTCAGGACAAAGCAAGAAGGATTACCCTCTGAATAGTCTCTTGGTCCCTCTGTGTTCTGCAGGCCAGGAGCTCTGAAAGCAGACATATGGCATTGCTGTGCCTCCTGCCATTTCTCACCCAGGGGCTGGTGGCCAGATCATGCTATTCCTTCATCCTTATAACATAGTTCACAACTGACTTTTTTTATTCCCTTTGGCATTTATGGGATAAGGAGTCTTAAAACCACCACAGCTGCTGGTGATTCATTCTTCTGACGTCCGTTCTGGCCCATCTGGGCACTTGTTGGGGCCGGAAGCTTCACTCACTGGGGAAGGCCCTTGGCTCCCAGTGTGCTGTGATAGACCTTTCCTGTAAGTCTGCCAGGCTGACTTCAGTGGAAAATTTACTTTTTTCTGTCTCTTTGTAGGTTCTATAGCTTTAAATTTTGTTTAGAATAATTTTTAAACAAGTGTTTGGGGTGGTTGAAGCTGGAGCCCATGCCAAGTTTGTGCTTTTACTCTACCATCCTGAAACTGCCCTCTGCCCTGCTCACTTCTATGTTTTGGAGTACTATGTTTTGATTTATACTCTTCAATTTAGGAAAGAAATGGACAAGTCAGAGCCTCTTCAGAAAGCAGAGATGTGGTTTGGGAGGAAATTCGAGAACTTGTCAAAACATATCACCTGAAGTAATTGTGGATATTTAGTCTGGAGAAGGGAAAGTTAGGAGTATGCAGAGCTCAGGTCTAGGAACAATGGATATAATTTGAAGAGTATCATGTGGGATGAAAACCTAAACATGAAGAAAAATAATTTCTCTCTCACCATAGGTCTTCAGGTAAAATTGGCCATCTTAGTGATATTATATTGGGGTATTCCTCCTAAGCTACTGAGGAGGTTCTTTGAGTCTATGTCTTATAGTTCGTGTCCAATATGGCCAATTATGAAAGTACCTTCTCCTCTAAAACCAGGTAGTACTTGCATTTATATGCCTTTTTTATTCCTTTGTTTAACATTGAAACAAAGTATGTTCAGGTTCTAATTATTATTATTATTTTAAACATAATTTGTTTGGCAACTTTTCCCAAAGTATTTTGTGAAACCCTGTTAAAAAAAAAACAACAGAAAAAAAAAAACATGGGAATATATATGATATATGCTTTTTGTACTATTGTTGAAAGAGAAAATTTGCCTTTGCCTTCAGACATGTTTCTAATTGGTTAGTATCTTTAATTTTCTTCACTCTTTTGTGCTTTGAAGTCTTTGTATTTGAAGGAGAATGGTTTTAAGTGTGGAGGGACCGAAATTTTCGCTATTAAGTGGAAGTTCTAACTAAATCTTTGGGAAAATCAAATGGGGTATGAAAATAATACTGTGAGTTAAAAACATCACACAAAAATATTGAAAAAAGTCATTTCTATTATATAATCCACACCCCTGGCTTAGCTCAAGATGTAATCTAATCCTCTTTTTGGCAATATAAAGTGTGTAAGCACTTGCAGAATATTGTATGTTTTTGTTTCAAAAACACCTTCCAAGATAAAATGTTTACTATGTATCTTATAATACATTATTAAATGACATTCATATATTAAACCAAGAAAAAAAAAAAGGTCTTATTACAGCTGATTATTTTTTCCCTAGCAGTCTCCTATGGGAAAACAAACAAATAAACAAACAAAATTAAAAAAAATAAACTAAACAGCCCATAAAAGGTGACTTACTCATTCATAGAACCTTCCTGCCATGTAGAATGACTTCCTTTTTTTCTATTCTATTTCTATCTAAATATGACCAAAAAAAAAAACACATAATTTTGAAAAGGAGTGAAAATAATAAAGAATTTCAAATCTTTAATTAGAAAGAACCTTAGAATTCTGTTAGTGAGTACCTAATTAAGAAATCTTCTTTACCTTATATATTGATAGATACATAACTTCTCCATATACAGTACTCATTTGGTCAACAGTACCAGTTACTACTTGCCTCTGTTCTTTTTTTTTTTTTTAAGCAATTGGGGTTAAGTAACTTGTTCAAGGTTACACGACCAGTCATTATTTATGTGAGGGTGTTCAGTTTCTGAGGCCAGAAACAATCCCAGGTACTCCTGACTCCGGGGCCAGTGCTCTTACTCAATATGCCACCTAGCCGCCCCTCCCTGCCTTTATTCTTGAATATTCAAGAATTAAAGATCAAGGTGATTTGACCCCCCTAAAAAAAATTCTGAGAGAATAAGGTTTATCTTCAGGACTTTATCTTTGGCATTTCTCAACAGCTGTTTCTTGAATGAAGGGGGAAAACATCCAACCCACCAACATAATGAGTATTGTACTATTATATATAAAATTGCAACCTAACCAGTCTTGGAGTCTAAGCACAGAATAAATTAAAATGTTATTAGAATGTGGTAAAATTGGGGGGGGGGGGATATGACAGCTAAAATAATAGACTAATGACAATAAAATGAGTATTAAAATGTATGTATTTTCTCAAAGACTGAATTTGAATACATTTCTTTAGATCTAATACTCCTTTCCCCTTTATAGCTAATCTACCATGTCTTTACTAAAATACTCAATTGGTCAGATAAGCAAAATTACATGTTAAACTCCCATCTTCAAATTAAACCATGAAGCTAAGGTATGTGGATATGTGGGTATGTCACATGACATATTTATTTTTAACTTTTCATCTATTTTTGAATTTATAAATAAAGGAAGAGGCTATTATATTCTGTAATATCTATTAATAGCATATATATGCTTTCTTTCATCATTGTATTTAAATATTTTTTTCATTTCCTCTTCTTTTCTTTTGATCCAGAAGATGCTGCTGCAGTAGCATTCATACTGATTTTGCTTTGAAGGGTTATTTTCCTCACTATAGCCACTGTTTGTGGCTTTAGGAAAAGAGATATTTTATATATTTTTTCCTTCTTAGTATTTTATTTTTCTCTCTGTTCTGTGCAATTACACTGCTCCTAGTAACCAAGTGTCATAAGAAAAAGAAAGAATGTGCTAACAAATAAATTTCTGTTATCTGATATGAGTGAAAAGACTAAAAGAAGATTGGATTAAGATGGGAGTAGATTCTGAAGATGCAGGACAGGAAGAATGAAAGGCAGAAACTGATGTACATTGTAAACAGGAGCAGCACCAAAAAAAAAAAAATGATTGTAACTAAAATTGGAAAGACAGTAGCTAGCTAAAGAGATCCATGGTGATAAATCAGGTTCGTATGTTCTATAAAATAGAAAGAAATAGCTAGATTAGGACTAATGAAAATGAACTCATTACTTTACTGAACCTGGACATTCAGAAAACTGCTACTTTTAAAAATTCACTAATGTATAAACTAAGTATATCGTTGCTAGTAAATTTTTATAAATTCAAATAAATTTAAATCAGAAAATATCCATTCTGGGGCGGAGGAGTAGAAACAGCTCCTCCAAGCCACTCTGCCCCCAGATTCCCCCCAAACTATGTAAAAGGGAACTCTGAACAACTTCTGGAGCCCCAGCACCCACAGAATGACACAGAGAAGCTAACCTTCCACTGAGGACATCCCAGCAGCCCTGCAGGAAGGACCAGTGCAGTGGTCTGGGACCTGGCAGCTCGCAGCGCCCAGAGCACAGGAGCCGAGCCCAGGTCCGCTTGAGCCAAGGTTTTAGCCCCAGGGTGGTAGGGCCAGCAGCCGGCTGGAGGAACCCCAGAACACCAGGAGCTGTGGCGACTCCAGAATTATCAACATAGTCTTGCCTAGGACAAAGTAAGTGGTTAGTGTCCTATGGACTTTGGGACCGATATTTAGGGAATGCATTGGCTCCCTCCCCTGGGGGCTAGAAGCAGCTGAGGACAAATGCCATTTTGTAGCTTTCAGAGGCAGCTCCAGCTCCCAGCCTGCAAATTTGTAGGGAGATCCAGTGATCAGTCTTGGGGGGTAATCGCTCTTGCTTTAACATCCCTGGATCTGGATTGTGATCTAGGGTGGAAGGTGTGGGTGGGTTTACAGCTTGCCAGAAATGGAAGTTGCTCCCCACACGTTCGGGACGAAAATTCCTCTATCTGGCCTTAAAGCCATAGTGTGGCAACAAGCCCCAAAATCAAGTAATTAAGCGGCAACATGCCAAGGCAAAAGAAACAGAAAAATGCAACCCTATACTCCTACTTTGGGGGCATAGAGTGGGAAAAGGACTGTGAGGTCAGAAGTCCTGCTCCAAAAGCCCCAGGGGAAAAGATGAGCGGGTTGCATGCCATAGAGGACCTTAAGAAGGACTTTGAAAATCAAATAAGAGAAGTGGAGGAAAAATTGGAAAGAGAAATGAGAAGGATGCAGGAAAAGTATGAAATGAAGGTCAACAGACTGACTGAGGAAAACAACACCTTAAAAAATAGACTAACTCAAATGGCAAAGGAGGCCCAAAAGGGCAATGAGGAGAAGAATGCCTTAAAAAGTCGAATTTTCCAGATGGAAAAAGAATCTCAAAAGTTCACTGAGAAGATTCATTCCTTCAGAGTTAGACGGGAGCAAATGGAAGCTAATGACTTTATGAGAAATCAAGATGCTGTTAAGCAGATCCAAACAAATGAAAGATTAGAAGGCAATGTGAAATATGTCATGGGAAAAACCACTGACCTGGAAAATAGATCCAGGAGAGACAATTTAAAAATTATTGGGTTACCTGAAAGCCATGATCAAGGAAAGAACCTAGAAATCACCCTTCAAGAAATTCTCAAGGAAAACTGCCCTGATGTTTTAGATCCAGAGGGCAAAATAGAGGTTGAAAGAATCCACAGAGACAGGGTAGGGTAAACTATCTCATGTAGAAGAAGCAAGGGGAAGTGGTTGCAAAAGAGGGGGAGAATAAGGAAGGCTAAAAAGGCAAAACCACATTCACATTGAAATTGCTTCAGGGAGAAAATGACATACATACTAAATGGGATATCTCAACCTGCAGCAGGATAGGTGGAAGGGGGATGGGAGGAGGGATGATGGATGGGAGGGCATCCTTGGGGGGAGGGGAGGTTGGAAGTACCCACTATAGAAGAGGGACAGGATCATGTAGGGAATGGACCAGGTGGGGGGTGGGATGAGTAGGAAGGAATTATAAGCAGCCTTGTACAATATATCTACTATGATAATGTTTTGCATAGGTAGACATGTACAACATATACTGAATTACTTATCTCCCAAGAAGGAATGGGTGACAAGGGAGGAAGGAAATGGATCTGAAATCCGAGGTATTAACATTAAATGTTTCAAATATATAAAAATACTATTATTAATACTCTTTCGCTTATAATAGGGAGATAAGATGTGCAGGCATTGGGCCACAAAGACTCACCTTCCTCTAATGGAAAAGTTGATGGGGGTATGGGAGAAGGTATGGGAGTGAGCAGATTGGAGGAAGCGATATCTTGTGGGGGTCTACTATTCTGGGAGGTTGGGTAGGGGAACAATGAGGGGAAAATGATTGTAACTCAAAATCTGTCGGAAATGAATGATGTAAAACAGAAGTTAATAAAGCATTTGTTTAAAAAAATCCATTCAACTGCTGTTTTCCTTTGCTAACATATGACATTAGCTGTTTTTTGTGTATATATTAATAGTATACAGTGTTAAAACACTAAGGAATGAAAAATGAAAATTAAAAAAAAAACTTTCTGTCCTCAAGAAAGCTACAATAACATGGAGTAATTAAACATGCACACACAATGATTATAATAACTGTTTTGTGTATAATAACCACATAGTAGAGTTCAAAATGAGAAAGATGAGAGATTGGATGGATAAGGAGATATTTGCTTCTATCAGGGGGACTGAGGGACGTTTGAAAGTAATGGTACCTGACCTGGGTCTGGAAGAAAGAAATGGACTTCAGTAGACACTAATAGGATATTTTTCAAGTATCACTGTTTTTCTATGCATGCATGCATACATACATATATACATAATACATACATACATACACAAACCTATATAGATATATATTCAGTCTTATGAAAGGATAGGTCAAGATAAAGGTTTGCTTCTGAGATTAAGATGAAGGAGATTAGGGTTAACTTCAGCTAGAAAAATTAATTTAAGTTATACAATGAAGGCCCTTAGTGTCAGAATAAAGATTTGGCATTTTATTCCTTTTAACAGAATGTCAAAAAAAGTATTGAAACTTATTGGACTAAGGGAAAATTTAAAAGATTCTATCCCCATTTCTAAAAAAAATTATGTAAACTACATAAAATTTCTAATTCCTCTTTGAAAAATGGTTTTCCATCTTTCACAACTTATATTATAAAGAAAATTGTAGCTACACCTAATCTAAATCTTTCCATCTCCAGCAGTACTGCATTTTCTCTTAGAAATGTAAAAATTGTCCTTACCTGCCATATAATATGTTTATGTAAGACTAAAAATATCTAGGGTGAGATAAATTTTATTGTAAAATATACAGTAAACATGTTTTTGTTAAAGACAATTATAGGGGAAGGAATTATAGCACACTTCACAGAGTTATAGAAGTCAGTGCTGACATAAGAAGTCTTTTATTTTATATAATTAAAAATGCCTCTCTCTTATTTGCACACCTATATGGAAACATACAGACAAGCCAACAAATTTAAGCTCAGAGACATAAAAAAATGTCTATGCTCCATGAATGTATGTACTAAAGAATCCAAGAAGTTGAGAAAGGTGAATAAAGATGTTTAATATATTAATGTCTATAGGTTGGAGGTGAAGGACAGAATGAAAAGATCCTACAGACACATGATAGACTATGCATAACTGCTATATTTCACAAAATAGATGCTTAATAAATATTTATTGAATTCAAACTGAATGTTCTCAATTCCCTCCATATATATATATATATTACTTTGCAATGGAGAATTCAAAACCAAACAGAAAAACTACTTTAACACAGTGTTTTAAGTTTTGCAGAGTATTTTGCATGTTATCTAATTTTATCTTCAGGACAACACTGTGAGATGGTTGCTATTATCATCCCCATTTTATATATGTGACCACTGAGGCTGAGGACAATTAAATGACTTTCACTGGACTGAATAGCTAATTGATGTTTTTGAGGAAAATTTTGAATCAATGCCTTCCTATGTTCATGTCTAGCACTCTCTCCACAATGATATCTAGCTAACTACGCAAAGCATTCTAAAATGTTTCTCAAGGGACAGATGCAAGATGTCAGCGGAAAGGTAGGGATTTGCCTGAACTCTTCTGCAACCTCCTGCAAATACCTTTTACAAATGATTCTAAACAAATTCTAGTGCAACAGAATTCACAAAAAAGATAGAGCGAAACAAATTTCTAGCCCAAGACAACCTGGAAGCTCAACAAAAAAATAAAAAAAAAGGTCCATTGCACCAGTGTGAGAGAGGAGCTCATTATAGCTCAGGCCACACCACCTCAAACAGGACCCCAGCAAACCCAGAGCTGGCCTGGGGTCATTGAATCAGGAGCTGCAGTGGCAATTTCCAGACTTTTCAGCCCACAAACACCAAAAACAGCTTAGAAAGTCAATAGAAAAGGTTTTGGGGGCTCATTTGACAGAGGAAGCCAGTCCAACATAAGCCACATCAGCACAGACCTGGCCTAACCAAACCAGGTTTAAACCTTGGAACTTATTGAATCGGCAGCAGCAACAATGGCAACAGCTACTTCCAAAGCTCTCAGCCCACACACCACAGTCAGTAATAGGATCTGAACAACTAGTCAAAAGGAGATTACAGGGGTCTTTGTGCTAACACTGAGGCAGAACTCTGTTGCTTTGTCTATACTTGAATCACAGTGCTGAGTGGCAGTTCCAGGGCAATCCCAGTGGAGCAGGGACAAAACTCACAGTTACAGGGCATTAATGGTGCTTGTGGTCACTCACAGATAGGAGCACAAGCCAGGAGAGAGGGAAACACTTCTCCTTCGATCATATCACCTTGGAAGAACAGAAACTTACAGGTCCCTAGAAGTTTCTCTAAAAACAGCTGCACAAAACCACTGGAGTTTATGACAATGCATCCTCCACCCTGGAAGCAGAGGCATACCTTAATAAAGAGTTAAAAGTCAAGTAATAGACTAAGAAAATGGGAAAACAATGGAAACAAACTCTGACTATTGAAAGTTACTATAGTGACAAGGAAGATCAAAACAAATCCTGAGATAAAGACAACAAAATCAAAGTTCCTACATCCAAAAGCTCCAAGAAAAACATGAATTGGTCTGGAGTCATGGAACAGCTCAAAAAGTATTTAGAAAATCAAATAAGAAAAAGAATTCTGGGAAGACAGCAGAGTAGGTCATACAATTCCAAGCTCTCAAGATTTTCCCCCACAAAAGACAAAATACTTCCTTAGGGTGACCAAAGCCTGGGCAAAAACAAATAAGAAAATGGCCAACATGGGTCTTCGTGGGACAATTTGAGAAGATCAGAAGAAAACTCCCATCATGAGATTTGGTCCTTGTAAAAAGTAACCACCTCAAATATAGGGTTCACTTTAACAACAATCAGCAAGCAACTAAAAAGTGGCAAACCCTGGGGTTAGTTCGGTTGAGAGATTGCCTTTGTCCCAGCCACAGGAAATTTTATCCCCAGGTAGTGAGGGATGTGGGTTGTCTGAGAACAGGAAGATCAAGCTATCCTCTGATGACCAGGAGTGCCAGAACCATATGTGCTTCAAAGCATGAAGTATGCAAGAAAAAACCAGCACATGACCTGTAAGTATAGAAGCAGTAGGACAACCCCCCCCCTGATTGTGGGCATTTAACAGGAGGTTAGAGGTTTGGTTTGGTTCTAGCCTAGAGGGAAGAACTGAAGATATGGGACAAGAGACAAAAGTCATCATTCCCCAAACCCCAGGGCTAGAGGTGATTACAAAAATTAAGCTCTTACCACAAAAAATGCACAGGAAGATGAGAAAGAATCCAACCATAGAAACATATTATGGGAATCAAGAATAACAGGGTTCATCTTCAAAGGAGGATATGGAAGTAAAGAAATTCCCAAACAGTAATGTCAAATGGCCATCTGCCCCAAAATAATTCATAGAAGTTGTTTTAAAAGACTTTAAAAATCAAATGACAGAAATGGGAAAAATTGAAAAAAATGATAATAAAAATAATAATAATCGAAGAAAAACAAGAATAATATGAAAGGAAAGTCAACCAATTAGAAAAGGAGATCCAGAATCTTTTATTTTAATTTATTTACTATTTGTTTACAACATTCATTTCCACAAGTTTTTGAGTTCAAAATTTTCTGCCCCCTCACTCCCTGCCATGGCAGTACACAATCTGTTTTTTGGAGGGCAATCATGGTTAAGTGTCTGAGGCTGGATTTGAACTCAGGTACTCCTGACTCTAGGGCCAGTGCTCTATTCACTGTGCCACCTATCCACACATGCAGCATGCAATCTGACATAGGTTCTACACATACCTTTACATTAAACATTAGTGAAGTTATAAAAAAAGAACTTTACCTGGGGTGGGTAGGTGGTGCAGTGAGTAGAGCATTGGCCCTGGAGTTGGAAGGGCCTGGGTTCGCATCTGGCCCCAGACACTTAACACACACAAATAAAAACCTAGCTGTGTGACCTTGGGCAGGTTACTAAACCTCGGTTGCCCTCCAAAAAACAAAAAACAAAAAAACAAAAAATAACTTTACCCAATAGAATGAATAATGAAAAAGAAGGGAAAAAAAAAGAGACTAAGTAGTTGCCTTCAATTTGCATTCAGACTCCCTAATTCTTTCTCTGGATGTGGATAAAATTTTCTGTCATGAATCTTTTGGAGTTGTCTTATAACAGTCTATGAAAGTTTAGTCATCACAGATACAATGTTTCTGTAATTATGTATAATATTTTCCTGGTTCTGCTCCTCTCACTCAGCATCAGTTTATATATGTTTCTCCATGTTATTATGAATTCTATTTGCTCTTCATTTCTTATAGCACAAAAGCATTACATTACATTCGTATACCACAACTTTATCTATTCCCCAATTCATGGGCATCCTCTTGATTTCCATTTTTTTGCCACCACAGAAAGATATGCTATAATTATTTTTTGTGCATATTTATTCTCCTCCCACTTGTATGATCACTTTGGGATACAGCCCTAGAAGTGGTATTGCTAGGTCAAAGGGCATGCACATTTTTATAGCCCTTTGGACATAGTTCCAAATGGCTCTCAAGAGAGACTGAATTAGTTCACAACTCCATGAGCAATGCACTAGCGTTCTGATTTTCTAACATCTTCTCCAGCATTTATAATTTTCCTGTTTTTTCTTGTTAGCCAATCTGACTGGTGAGATGCTGCACCTCAGATTTGTTTTGATTTGCATTTCTCTAATCAATAGTGATCTATGGAGAGCATTTTTTCAGATGCTTATAAATATCTTTAATTTATTCCTGTGGAAACTGCCAGTTCATATCCTTTGACCATTTGTCATTTGGGGAATGATTTGTATCCTTATGAATTTGATACAGTTCTCTGTTTATTTTATAAATGAGGCAATAATCTAATCAGAGACAATAGTTGTAAAAGTTCTTGCCCAAATTTCTGCCTCCCTTTTAATATTGGTTACATTGAATTTGTTTGTACAAAACCTTTTCAATTTAGTGTAATCAATATTATCTAGTTTGCATATCATAAGTCTCTCTATCTCTTGTTTGGTCATATATTCCTCCCTTCTCCATAAATCTGACAGGTAAACTATTCTTTGTTCTCCCAGATTGCTTACAGTATCAGCCTTTATATCTAAATTGTGAACACATTTAGACTTTATTTAGATATATGGGGTAAGTCTATACCAAGTCTCTGCCATACTATTTTCCAATTTACCCAGCAGTAAATCAAAGTACACCATTCCAAAGTTACAACTTGTTATGGGAATGGGAATTTAAGATCTTCCCTGCCCCTAGGCCCTTTGATAGGCTTAAGTGCACCTGGAGCATGTGGCAGTATACCTGGTTTTCAGCAATGCTGATACCTTGGTGCTCTGTCATTGGGCAGGGGGTCATGTGGGTTGTGACATTCTCTGAGCCAGCAGAAGGCTATATAAACCCTGATGTGAGGCTCTGTTTTGGGGCTTACTTTGAAAAGTGTTGTGTGATTTGACCAGACAAGACTCTGAGCAGCCATTGAGCCCCCCAGCTGTGAAAAACCCAGATGTTGCTGCTTCTCTCTCTGGTAACTGACTAGGTATGAATGTAAGAGTTAAGACAGTTGGAAGCCTATCTGTTGAACTGTTTCTCTGTCTGTTTGTAACTTCTACTTTTAAGCTCTATATTTTCTGAAGTTCAGGGTGATGACATTTTTCCCCTGAACTAGGTAAATGGCATATGTTTGATTAAAGCAAGATTGTTAACCCATTTTCTTTGCTTTCCTTTAGAAAAGCAGATCTAGGAAACTATGCTGGCAGCCACCTTAAGTATGCTAGGGTACTTGCTGCTATAGAAGACAAAGCTTAACAGAGCCACAACAATATTTACACAGATTGCTGAGAATTTCATTTCAATATTCTTTCTGACAAAGTAACACAAACCAATAGACAATGCTTCTGTTTGAGAAACAACATCAACAGTGAAATCCCAGGACTTCTGGAAACAGCAGTAAAGTCCTTTATCAGGGGTTTAGGGTCCCCAGTAAAGTCCTCTGCCAGGGTTTCTGGATCACCACTAAAGTTCTCTTTTAGAGCTTCTGGATCATCACTAAAGTCTTCTTTCAGAGCTTCTATTAACAACAGACAAGGATTTTGATTGAAAGACCAACAGACTGGGGCAGAGGCAAGATGGTGGAGTAGAAACAGCTCTTCCATACATCTCCAGCTTCCACAATTTGTAAATTCATGTAAAAGGGGATTCTAAACAACCTATAGAGCTCCAGAACCCACAAAATGACACAGAGAAGCTTACCCCACGCTGAGGACAACCTAGCAGCCCAGCAGGGAGTGCCTGGCACAGCTCTCTGGGAGCCGAGTCCAGGACACCTGAGTCAAAGGTTGTAGCCCCTGGGTAGCCTGAATAGCACATAGCTGGAGAGATCTCAGAATACCAGAAGCTGTGGCATTTCCAGAATTACTAATAAATAAATGCCATATACAAAGTGAGAGGTTAGTGCGGTATGGACTTTGGGACTCATTAGTTGGGAGAACATGTGGCCTCTTCCTGGCCTATTTCCCTGGGTGCAAGAAGCCACTGAGAAGCTTCAGCACAGCCAAGAACACACGCAGCAGCTTCAGTTGTTGCCCTGCTAACTGTAGTGTGATCCACTGAGGTGATCAGTCTTGGGGGTAATTGCTCTTGATTTAACCTTCTTGGATCCGGATTGTGGTCTGGGGTGGAGGTCTTGGGGTGTGTGTCCAGCTTGCCAGAGCATGTGGGGGCTTCAGAGAGGACACCCAACTAATACCTCCATCAGTTGGAAAAAACCCAGCATTTGGGACAGAACATCCCCTGGCTGGTGGTAGCATCCTACTGTGGCAACAAGCCCAAAAGTCAAGTAACTGAGTGACAACATGCCTAAGCAAAGGAAACAAAACAAAATAAAGAGAAAAATCTCAACATTAGACTCCAATTTTCGGGGAAAGAGTGTCAAAGCATGGAACAGGAAGAGGACTGGGAGGTCAGAAATCCTGCACCAAAAGACGCAAATGAAAATACAAGTTGGTTACAGGCCATAGAGGACCTTAAGAAGGATTTTGAAAATCAAATATGAGAAGTGGAGGAAAAATTGGAGAGAAAAATGAAAATGATGCAAGAAAATTATAAAAGGAGAGTCAACCGCCTTACTGAGGAAAATAATTCCCTAAAAAGAGACTAACTCAAATGACAAAAGAGACTGAAAAGGGGAGGGATGCCTTAGAAAGCCAAATTTACCAGACGGAAAAAGATCCCCAAAGGCACACTGAGAAGAATCTTTCCTTCAGACTTAGAATGGACCAAATGGATGCTAGTGCTATTGAAGAGATCCAAACAAATGAAAGAATAGAAGGCAAAGTGAAATATCTCATCAGAAAAACCACTCACTAGGAAAATAGATACAGGGGAGATAATTTAAAAATTATGGCACTATCTGCAAGCCATGGTCAAAGAAAGAACCTAGAAATCATTCTTCAAGTAATTCTCAAGGAAAATTGCCCTGATATTTTGGAACCAGATGGAAAAATAGAGGTTGGAAAAATTCACTAATCACCTCATGAAAAAGATCCCAAAAAGAAAACTCCTAGGAATATTATAGCCAGGTTCCAGAATTCCCAGAACAAGGAGAGAATACTATAAGCAGCCAGGAAGAAACAATTTGAATATGGTGGAAATGCAATCAGCATAACACAGGATCTGACAGCTTCTACACTGAGGGATTGAAGGGCTTGGGATATGATATTCGGGAAGGCAAAGGACCTGGGATTAAAACCAAGAATCACCTATCCAGCAAAACAGAGTTTCATGTTTCAGGGGAAAATTTGATCATTCAGTAGAATAGAGGACTTTTTTTGACATTCATAACCTGGATCCAGCATTTTATTGTCATCATATCTTCCCCTAAAGCCAATCTTTAATTTAAATTTTATTCATTCATTACAGATATGGCCTTACTTTAAAACAGACTGAAGTTTCTACATAAATAGGAATCGTCTCACTCAGTGAGGAAGAGCCTTGTTGGCACAGGATCTACTCCCATTTCTCTAAATTCAGGGAAATGCTATAGACATTGTTTATCTAAATTTCACATTTTTTTTTTGCTGCTCATCATTTCTTTTTTTTTATTTTGAACGAATGCTTTATTAAATTCTGTTTTACATCATTCATTTCCACCAGATTTTGAGTTACAATCATTTTCTCCCCATTATTCCCCTACCCAACCTCCCAGAATAGCAGTCCCACAAGATATCACTTCCTCCAATCTGCTCTCTCCCATACCTTCTCCCACACCCCCTTCGAATTTTCCATTAGAGGAAGGTGAATCTTTGTGTCCCAATGCCTGCACATCCTATCTCCCTATTACAAGCAAAAGAGTATTAAAAATAGTAATTATATATATTTGAAACATTTAATGTTAATACCTCGAATTTCAGATCCATTTCCTTCCTCCCTTGTCACCCATTCCCTCTTGGGAGATAAGGAATTCAGTATATGTTGTACAAGTCTAGCTATGCAAAACATTATCATAGTAGATATATTGTACAAGGCTGCTTATAATTCCCTCCCACTCATCCCACCCCCCACCTGGTCCATTCCCTACATGATCTTGTCCCTCTTCTATAGGGGGTACTTCCAACCTCCCCTCCCCCAAAGATGCCCTCCTATCCATCATCCCTCCTCTCATTCCCCTTCCCCCTATTTTGCTGCAGGTTGAGATATCTCGTTTAGTATGTATGTCATTCTCTCCCTGAACCAAATTAAATGAGGATGTGGTTTTGCCTTTTTTTGCCTTCCTAATCCCCCCCTCCCTTGCAACCACTTCCCCTTGCTTCTTCTACATGAGATAGTTTACCCTACCCTGTCTCTCCCCATCTCCTTCTGCCACTTTCCTCTCGCACCTCACAACTTCATCCCTTGAGTATTCTCCCTTCCCAACAAATTCAACCTTTGCCCTCTATCCATATATAACTGTAACCATATACACACACATTCACATATGTATTCATATGACCACACCCCCTTCTTCCATTATTTTCATAGTGAGAAAGATATCATCAATCACAGTTATTACTTTTCCATATAGGAATGTAAATAGTTCAACTTTGATAAGTTCCTTTTGATTTCTTTTCCCTGATTACCTTCTCAAGCATCTCTTCATTCTTGAGTCTGGATGTCAAATTTTCTATTCAATTCTGTTTTTTTTTTTTTTTTCTCAAGAATGCTTGAACGTCCTCTATTCAACTGAATGACCATATTTTCCCCTGAAAAAAATACTCAGTTTTGCTGGGTAGGTGACCCTTGGGTTCATTCCCAGTTCTTTTGCCCTCTGGAATATCATTTTCCATGCCCTTCAGTCCCTCAGTGTAGAAGCTGCCAGGTCCTGGGCTATTCTGATTGTGTTTCCACAATATTGAAATTGTTTCTTCCTGGCAGCTTGGAGTATTTTCTCCTTGATCTGGGGATTCTGGAACCTGGCTATAAAATGCCTGGGAGTTTTCTTTTTGGGATCTTTTTCAGGAGGTGATCGGTGGATTCTTTCAACCTCTATTTTGCCCTCTGGATCGAAAACATCAGGGCAATTTTCCTTGAGAATTTCTTGAAGGGTGATTTCTAGGTTTTTTCTTTGATCATGGCTTTTCGGGTAGTCCAATAATTTTTAAATTGTCTCTCCGGAATCTATTTTCCAGGTCAGTGGTTTTTCCCATGAGATATTTCACATTGCCTACTAATCTTTCGTTTCTTTTGATCTGCTTAACAGCATCTTGATTTCTCATAAAGTCATTAGCTTTCATTTGCTCTAGTCTAACTCTGAAGGAATGAAACTCCTCAGTGAACTTTTGAGATTCTTCTTCCATCTGGCAAATTCGACTTTTTAAGGCATTCTTCTCTTCATTTCCCTTTTGGGCCTTCTTTGCCATTTGAGTTAGTCTATTTTTTAAAGTGTTGTTTTCCTCAGTCAGGCTATTGACCCTCATTCTATACTTTTCCTGCATCCTTCTCATTTCTCTTTCCAATTTTTCCTCCACTTCTCTTATTTGATTTTTAAAGTCCTTCTTAAGGTCCTCTATGGCCTGCAACCAGCTCATATTTTCCCCTGGGCCTTTTGGAGCAAGACTTCTGATGTCACAGTCCTTTTCCCGATCTATGCTCCCATAATAGTAGTCTAGGGTTACATTTTTCTGTTTCCTTTGCCTTGGCATGTTGCCAGTTAATTACTTGACTTTGTTGTTTGAGGTTGTTTCCACACTATGGCTTTAAGGCCAGATAGAGGAATTTTCATCCCGAACCTGTGGGGGGCTACTTCTGTTTCTGGCAAGCTGTAAACCCACCCACGACTTCCACCCTAGATCACAATCCAGATCCAGGGAGGTTATAGCAAGACCGATTACCCCCCAAGACTGATCGCTGGATCTCCCTACAAATTTGCAGGCTGGGAGCTGGAGCTGCCTCTGAAATCTACAAAATGCCATTTGTCCTCAGCGGCTTCTAGCCCCCAGGGGACGGAGCCGACACATTCCCCAAATACTGGTCCCAAAGTCCATAGGACACTAACCTCTCACTTTGTCCTAGGCATGTCTATGTTGATAATTCTGGAATCTCCACAGCTGCAGGTGTTCGGGGCTTCCTCCAGCCTGCTGCTGGCCCTGCCGCCCTGGGGCTAAAACCTCGGCTCACTGGGACCTGGGCTCGGCTCGCTGCGCTCTGCCCACTGCGTGCTGCCGGCTCCCAGACCGCCTCGCTGGTCCTTCCTGCAGGGCTGCTGGGCTGTCCTCAGTGGGAGGTTAGTTTCTCTGTGTTGTTCTGTGGGTGCTGGGGCTCCAGAAGTTGTTCAGAGTCCCCTTTTACATAGTTTGGGGGGAATCTGGGGGTAGAGTGGCTTGGATGAGCTGTTTCTCCTCTGCCATCTTGGCTCCGCCCCCCACTTTCAAGCATTCTTGATGAGAAAAAACCAGAGTTGAAAAGAAAATTTGACATTCAGATACAAGAAGCATGATATGCTTGAGAAGGTAAACAGGCAAAAGAAATCAAAGGAACTTATCAAAGTTGAACTATTTACATTCCTACATGGAAAAACAATAACTCTAACTAATGAAACTTTTCTCAGTATGAAAATAGTTGAAGAAAGGTATATGGACATACAAATACATATGTGGATGTGTGCATACATATTTACAAGTATACATCGATAGAGCAAACAGGTCGAATTTAATAGGAAGGTATCTTGCTTAAAAGATGAAATTAAGAGGTTAGAGAGGAATTTAAGTAGAGGAGATGGGGAGAGACAGAACAGGGTAAACTCTTTCATAGAGAAGAGGCAAGGGAAAATGGTTACAAGGTAAGGGAAGAACAGGAAGGCAAAAAGGCAAAACCTTTTCCTCATTGAATTTGGTTCATGGAGAGAATGACATACATACTAAATAGGATATCTCACCCTACAGGAGAGTCGGTGGGAAATGGATTAAAGGGGAGATGATGGAAAGCAGGATGGGAGGGAAGGGGGGAAGGAAGTTGGAAATACCCACTTGTGAAAAGGGACAGGATCAAAGTAAGGAATAGACCAAGTGAGAGGTGGGATAGGAAGGAGGGAAATATAGTCAGTCTTTTACAATATATCTACTATGGTAATGTTTTGCATAGCTACACATGCACAACATATACTGAATTGCTTATCTTCGCAGTATGGGTCGGTGACAAGGGAGGAAGGGATTGAATCTGGAATTCAAAGTCTTTAAATCAAATGTTTAAAAGTGTATAAATAATATTATTAATACTACTTTGCATATAATTGGGAAACAAGGTATACAGGCATTGGTGCACAGATATTCACCTTGCCCTATTGGGAGATGTGAAGGGGGTATGGGAGAAGATATGGAAGAGAGGAGACTGGATGAGGGGATATCCTGTGGGACTGCTTCTCTGGGATAGGGGGCAGAGAAAAATGGGGGAAAAAGTTGTAACTCAAAATCTGGCAGAAATGAATTATGTAAGTCACAATTTAATAAAACATTTGGGAATAAAAGAAAAAGAAAGACAAACAGACAGAGTCCTACAGTGTGCCAATATCACAAGCATTCTTCCTCTCAATTCTGCTTGGTACCAGCTCATGCTTGAGCTTTTATATGGTCTGCTTCCTGCTTCACCCTTTCAGCAAGTTCCTACCACCTTGGACTCAATGTGATAACATTATGTCTCTTAAAGTCAGGAATGGTCTCCAATCTCCCTTAGGCCTATTAAGGGCAACACATTGTATACTGCTTCCATCAAACACTTCACATAATCACAGGGAGGCTCAAAGGCCCTTGAATAACAGAAACAAGAAGCAAATTACTACTTTACTTGACAATACAATGACTAATACAGGTAGCAAAGTACTACTTCACTTGCCATTACATTTGATTGAGATAATAATATGGTTTCTACTAGTTTTATTGTTGGTATGATTGATTATACAGACAGTTTTCCTAAAATTCAAGCACCCTTACATTCCTGGAATAAATCTGACCTGATCAAATTTTATTATTTTCATGATAAGTTCCTGTAATATTTTGCTAATATTTAATTTAAAATGTTTTCATCAAAAACTTAAACAAAAAGAGGGAGGCTAGGTGTTGCAGTGAAAAGAGCACCAGCCCTGGTCTCAGGAAGAATGGAGTTCAAACCAGGACTCAGACACTTAACACAAAAATAGCTGTGTGACCTTAGGCATGTCACTAAAGCCCAACTGTCCTACAACCCGCACTCCAAAAGGCAATAAAATAAAATGAAATGAAAAGAATTTTCATCTATATTCATTAGGGAATATGGTCTATAATTTTCTTTCTCTATTTTGGCTCTTCCTAATTTAGGTAAAAGTACCATATTTGTGTCATAAAATTAATTTGGTAGGACTCCTTCAATTTTTCCAGATAGTCTACAAATGTTGGAATCAATTGTTCTGGATTTTGTCTTAGGGTGTTCATTGATGGTTTGTTCAATTACTTTTTCTGCAGTGGGGTTATTTAAGTATTTCACTTCTTCTGTTAATCTGAGCAATTTATATTGTTTTAAATATTCATTCATTTCACTAAAATTATTAAATGTATGGGCATATAATTGGGCAAAATAATTCCTAATTTTTGTTTTAATCTCCTCTTCATAGGAAGTAAATTCACCATTTGTATTTTTGATACTGGCAATTTGGTTTTCTTTCTCTCTTTTAATTAAAATAACTAAATGTTTATCAATTTTATTGTTTTTCCCCACACAACTAACTTTTTTTTTAATTCAATAGTTTTCTTAATTTCAATTTTATTAACCTCTCCTTTAGTTTTCAGTATTTCTAATTTAGTATTTAATTGGGGATATTCAATTTGTATTTTTTCTAGCTTTTCATTTTCATATTTCGGTATGTTGTCTCATTATTATCATTCTCTCGAAAGAAGTTATTTTTCCATGACTATATATATATATATATATATATATATATATAATTGAATTATCATCTGAAAAAGCTGCTTTCTATATTTATCCCTTTCTGCACGGGATTATGAGGTTTTTATGACCTAGGACATTGTCAACATACCATGTAACACTGAGACAAAGGCGTATTCCTTTTTATCCCAATTCAGTATTCTACAGAGGTCTGGCATATCTACTTTCTCTAAAATTCAATTAATCTCCTTAAATTTTTCTTGTTTATTTTGAGATTAGAATTATCAAGTTCAGAGAGGAGGAGTTTAGGTACCCCACTAGTACAATTTTGCTATCTATTTCTTCCTCTAACTCCCTTACCTTCTCCTCTAAGAATCTAAGAATTTTGCTGCTATACCACTTGGTGTACATATGTATCTATCTATCTATCTATCTATCTATCTATCTATCTATCTATCTATCTCTATCTATCTATCTATCTATCTATCTATCTATCTCTATATTTATCTACCTATCTAGATATGTAGATATATATCTAGATAGATAGATAGATGGATAGATAGATATAGATATATAGATATATAGATATATATATGTATATGTATGTCTATATGTAGCAAATATATTACTTCATTTTCATTTAGCAGGATACAGTTTCCATCCTCGTCTCTTTTATTTAGATCCATTTTTGCTTTTGCTTTGTCTGAGATTAAGATTGCTAGACTTGCTTTTTATAAAACTTTAGCTGAAGCATAATATATCCAACTCCAGTCTTTCACCTTTACCTTATGTGTATCCCTGGGATGAAGATGTGTTTCTTGCAAACAGTATACTGCAGGATTATGGTTTTTATTTCATTCTGCTATATACTTCCATTTTATTGTACAGTTCATTCCATTCACATTCTAACCAAACACAAGACTGCAGCAATGATAAAAGAATAGTGGAATACAAGGGAAAAATGAACAATAAATTGATTTTTGATCAGTGGCCATTCATTATTTTGCTTGCTGGAATATGGAAGAATTTATCTTCTTTGAGTTTCAAATGCTCTGCTAAATCCAGTTGTCTCTTAGCTTCTTCAATATCACCTTGAATTGCTGAAATAAGGGCATCAAGTGAACTGAAGTTTTTCTCTGGTCTGATATAGCCAGTAATGATTATACTAAGGATTTCCCCATAGAAGTCTTCTTTGAAGGTATGTATAATGTGAGTTTCCACAGATTTTTTTTTTGGTACTTTTGTAGTATAGGTTCCATCCTATGCTTAAAATAATCTTATGGACATTTCCATTTCCAACAGAGGCCCAACCATAGTAAATTCCAGTAGATAAATCACAGATTATATACTACTTGCTCCAGAAAGTTAGCTGTGGGGATGCCCAGATGCTTGTAGCCCCATCTGAAGCCCCTCACCACTTTTACCTGGCAGAAATAAGGCAGATACTTCATCACACTGCTTTCTCTGGGCTCAGTGGATGGCCCGGGTGAAGAGTCTGGATGAGCCATGATCAAGTTCAGGGCAACAATGCCCCCTGGCCAGCTGGGAGTGGGAGGTAGGGGAAGACTCTGAAGATCTTGAGGCAGCCGGCGATCAGGTGCACATAGAGGGTGTGAGACTGGTGGCCAACCAGCCTCAGCCAAACTCTGCAGGCAAAGGTTGCAAGACAGAACATCCATGAGCAACTGACCCAACAGAAGCTGCAGTTATCCAGTTCCCATTCACAATTATGATTTCTATCTGTGTCTTTCTCTCCATCCTTCCCCACCCATTTATGCTTTTATTTCTCCCTTCTCCTTTCCCCTCCTCTAAAGGGTTTTGCTTTTGACCAATGACTCCCTCAATTTTCCCTCCCTATCAGTCCCCCTCCCTTTACCTACCCTTTTCTTTTACTACTTCTTCCCTTCCTTCTAACCACCCATGCTTTTCTTTCCCCTTTCCCCTCCTACTGCCTGTAGGGCATGTTAGATTTCTACACTTAACAAAACATGTTACTCTATCCTTGAACAAAATCCAGTAAGAGGAAATCTCAAACAATGCTATTCTTCTTCTCCACTTCACCCCTAGTATAATACATTTTGTGTCTCTTAATGTCAAACTCCTATTCTTAACTAAGTATGTTATTCCCTCCTTGAACTGAAGCCAATGAAAGTAAAGCTCATAAGTGTATATCTCCTTCCCTTTACTATGATACATGCGATTCTCTTCATGTGATTTGTGACCCTTTTCTGCCTCCTCCTTTCCTCTTCTTCCAATACAATCCCTTTTTACTCCTTAATTCGATTTTTAAAGCCACCACATGAGTTTATTTAAAGCCATACCTTCTATCTATGTATTTCCCTTTTTAAGTGATGTAATAATTATATAGTTTTAAAGATTGACAACTGTTATCCTTGCATATAGAGATATAAAATATTTGCTCTTATTGAATAATATTTTCTTTGTTTTTGTGTATAGTTTTGCATTTATTTTTCCCATTTTACCTTCTTTTGTCTCTCTTTAGTCTTGTATTTGAAGATCAAATTTTCCCTTGAGCTCTGGCCATTTCATCAGGAATGTCTAGAAGTCCCTTATTTCACTGAATGACCATCTCCTTTCCTGAAATATTATGTTCTATTTTTCTGTGTAGTCGATACTTGGATGCAGTCCAAGCTCCTGTCCCTTACAATGTATCCTGTTCCAATTCCTCTGATCTTTCAATGTAGAAGCTGTAAGATCCTGTGTGATCCTGACTGTAGTTTTGCAATATTTGTATTGTTTCTTTCTAACTACTTTTGGTATTTTCTCCTTGACCTGATAATTCAGGAATTTAGTTATGATGTTCCTTGGAGTTTTCAATTTGGGATCTCTTTCAGGAGGTGAACTGTGGATTCTTTAAATGACTATTTTGCCCCGTGAGTGTAGGACTTTAGGGAAGTTTTCCTTGATTATTTCTTGGGAGATAATGTGGTAAAGCCAAGCACAAGCAGCTTTCCAGAGGATGGCTGGTGTGAACAGTTTTCAAGGTTCTTGTTACATAGTATGGTAAACACTTTATATATTCAATAACAAATCAGAGCAAAACATTCACAGAAAATCAAGGTACAGCATTCACAATGTTACAACTTATCACAAAAATCAATATACAGCATTCACAATGATATAATAACTCAGCAACTTAAACCTAAAATGGTCATATAATTTTCACTACAGTGGTCACATAGTTTTGAAGAAAGTGCTATAACTTTGTCAATCAATCAATATCTCAATCATTCAATCATAATGTACAAAAGGTCAAAGTCCTCCACCAATGGGGCACACTAAGTTACAAATCAGTTACTATTCAGTCATCAGCAACTATTCAATCATTGGCCACTACTTAGTCATCAGTCACTACTCAGTAATCATGAAGAGGTCTTTTCATCTTGACTCCCGGCAGGCTTTCAGCTTCCATGGCTTCTCTTCCATGGTCACAGCTTCTGCTCGAATCTAACCAACTGCCACCTGGTTTCAAAGGTATACAGTTCCCAGCTCCTTGTCCAGATTTCCATGCAGTTCCTATTCCACACTGAAGATCACAGTGTCTAGTGTACCTTAAATCCTTCACAGTCTCTGTTCCTGGGAAGTTAAAGAGACTCCCAAAGCCACAGACAGAAAAAGTACCAAGACCACAGTCATTCTTCCTCTGGAAGCTCCTCAGCACCTCTGGCTGGTCCTTGGAAGTCTTCGGGAGAAATTTCAGGTGGTTTCAGAATCAAAATCACTTCATCCAGGTTCTCAAAATAAAAATAATTCCCTTCAGACTGGGCCTCTCTTCCCCTGCCTCTAGAACATGGCTCCAAGAAGATCTGAAATTCCAGCTAGGGCTTCTTACATACCTATTGGCTCCTCCCTGTTATGCCCTTCCTGTTACATCAGCAACTTCTTTTTACATCAGCTACAGGGGTTCATACTGTTTGTTTCTTAACAGAGGCATGATCTAATCAATTTCAAACTAGGTGCTAAGTACCTGTTAGCTTTGCCAATACAAAAGGATCAAATTAAATTACTATTACAACTATATAGGCTCTTTTTATTAGGTCTTTTCAGTAGACCAATAATTCCTAGATACTCTCTCCTGGATCTATTTTCCAGGTCAGTTGCTTTTTTTTTCAATTGAGATATTTTTCATTTTCTTCAATTTTTTTTATGTTTTAGATTATATTAGACTAATTTTTGATGTCCCATGGAGGCATTTGCTTCAACTTGCATGATTCTAATTTTTTTGGGGGGAGGGCAGTTGGCGTTAAGTGACTTGCCCAAGGTCACATGGCTAGTTTTTTTTGTGTGTGAAGTTTCTGAGGCCAGATTTGAATCCAGGTTCTCTTGACTCCAGGGCCAGTGCTCTATTCACTGCTCCACTTAGCCGCCCCATTATTCAAATTTTTTAAAATATATTTTTCCTTGGGGTGGCTACATGGTGCAGTGAATAGAGCACCACCCCTGTAGTCAGAAGACCTGAATTCAAATCCAGCCTCAGACACTTAACACTTACTATCCTTATGACCTTGGGCAAGTCACTTAACCCCAAGTGCCTGTAATGCCAAGCAAAGGCAACTTCCAAGGTTCAGAATATCAGCATAGTAACTCTCCATTTTATTCAGTGACAAATTAAGGCTTTCACCAAGTGTAAATCAATAATTTCCAAGTACTAATCCGCCCCTGGGCAGTACATTCATTTAGTCAATCACAAAGTGTCTCTTCTCAAATGCATATCAGTCTGCAGTCATAAACAAATTACATTAATTTGGTCAGTCAGGAAAGAAAAAATGTTTCCCACCCCTGAATCATAAATGAATTACAATTGTCATCAGTTAACACCAAGCACCTACTCAAAAAGGGGCAATTGATAGGACAATGGCCATCTACCCTTGAGCTACAAAGTTAAGATATCATATCAGCATTTAATATGCAAAGAGATGTCTTTTCTTCATCTTGCCATAGGCAAGTTCTTAGCACTCTCTGTTTCTGGGGAGACAAAGCTTAACAAAGCCACAAGATATATTGCCAGTGTCCACATCAATTCACTCTTTGTCTGCAGAACAGTCTCAAGACCCCTGAAAACATCAACAAGACCCTCTTCTGGGACTTCTGTAAATGTACAACAAGAAAATCATTCTTAAGGCCATCTGAACAAACAGCAAGGTCCCAGGACCTCTGCAACAACAGCACTGTTATTTACCAGCAGACTGATCTGGCAAAACAACATGAAAACAGACATACAAAATACTGTTATCTCAGCCATCACAGTCTCCTCAGTCCTTGCCAGCTCCATGTGGCAGCTCTCAAATGTCCTGGGTAGCTCCAACTGGCTGTCAGCAATCCCCTTTCTCTGCTCCATGATGCTGCTTCTAAAAGTTCTTCTGCCTCTCTCTGTTTGGGCCTCTCTCTAAATCCACATGACCAGTTCCTCCCAGTTCAGCCCTTTCTCTTCATGTCAACAAGTCCATCCCACAGGTGGGATTCACAAGCTCTGGGTTTCAACACCCAACTGAAAAACCAACCCAATACAGTTGGAACTTTAAATTCCATTACTATTACAGTGGCCTACCTTCTCTTCTCCAAAAGGTTAAAAATGTTTTCCTCAGTTTTTGGACCTCCTTTTTTCATTTGGTCACATTTTACTTTTAAGGATTTATTTTCCCCAGTTAGTCATTAACCTCCTTCTTCATTTGGGTGATTATATTTGTTCAGGAGTTATTCTCTTCAGTGTTTTGTTGTTGTTGTTGTTGTTTTTCAATTTGTCAATTTTATTCTTTAAAAAAAATTGGCCAGGTTTTCTTCTACCTCTTTAATTTGGTTTTTAAAATTCTTCTTGAGCTCTTCCAAGAATGCTTTAGGCTTAATAAGAGTTCAAATTCCCTTTTGAGGCTTCAGATATGGGTGTAGTGTCAATTCTGACCTCTTCTTGCTCTTCCCTTTCACCATAATAGGATTCTAAAATCTTTGTTTTCCAATTTGTTTTTGTCCATTGTGATTCTGTATCTTCTGGCTTTTAAAGTGGGTGTCTCCTTTTGAGGTACAGAGGGTTCCGACCCATGCTTCTGAATGGGATAAAAATTAAGGCTTCTCAGGTAACATTCCAGAAATCTGAATAGAATTGTAATAAAGTACCAAAGGCTTAGGACTTAGCAGTCTGAGATCCTTGCTCTATTCCCCTGGTTATGAGCTGCAGGTTTTGCTAAGCTTAGCTAATATGTTGGAAGGGAAAGTACATGTTCCTTAACCTTGGCTATGGACTTAATTTCCCCTTGAATACCACAAATATAGATTTATAAAGATTACTGTGACCTACAGACCAGTCATCGTGTTCCAAAATGGCACATAGGATATTTCTTATCTTCCTGTTGCCAGTAGGAGGATTATCATGACCAAAAAGTTCCTAACACTCCCATTATTTATGGGATATTGTCTGCTTTCATATCCATGTTTTGATCATATTAAGGTAGTTAATGATACTGATGGCATATTTTGTCCATTTTCATATCCACTAGATATGGACTTTCCACTTTTTGATATTACTGACATTTTCATCTGCAAATGCCATCAAAATTTTTGTGGTTAGATTGTGCACCTCAGTTCCTGATTAATAGGAACAGGACAGGATAAAGTGGGGGGGAGAAGGGGTGGTCTCTTGGATATATAACCAAGGTTGCTATTTTGTATTTTCCCTTTCCTATTAGACTGCCTCTAGTAGCAAGACTACCCTTCTTGCAAGAAGAAATAATTAAATTAATCTTTCTTTTCTCTACTTGGAGATATCTCTGTTTATTTTATTTTGGGCAGGGGTCTTGTTGTCCCACACACTTCTTATGTTGGTAGTTAGGGACCTTGTTATTTATTTTGTTTGCTTTGGCCTCTGAGTGCCTAGACTGAGGCCAAGGCTAAGACTTTTGACCTTGCCACAGGGTTGCACTGAAGCTCACAGCATGAGGATTGTGGGAGGAGAGGTCCAGCCTCTTTGGGATTATGCCTTTGCACCCCTGAGCTCGAACTCAGGCAGGCTTAGCTGCTGGTGGCTGGGCTGCAGTGGTATCTGTTAATTCTTGTTGTGCTAAGACATAACTTGGGGTTCTGGTGTTAGTGCTTGCGGGCTCCTCCCACTGAACAACTGAATTGGGACATGTTGTAATGTCTCCTGCACTGCACTCTTAGCCTCAGCATACCCACAGCCACACCCTTCCTCTAGGACTCTGAAGACTCCAGCTGGTTCCACTATTTCAGGAATTTTCACTGGGACATTATTCTCTGTTTTTTTTTTTTTTGTTTTTTTTGTTTTGTTTTGTTTTGTTTTTGTTTTTGTTCTTTTTTTTTTTTTTTTTTAGGATCAGAGAGGGAAATGATAGCAGCTAATGTTTATTCCACCATCTGAGCTCCCAGAAGTTCAGGTAGGTGATTTTTAAAACTTCCAGACTATGGGATGATAGTCCTAGTAGTAGCTGCTGCCTCTGAAACAGGCCCTGCACTTGTTTCTTTTCCAGGTCCATCAGACCCTGTCCTGTGGTGAAATGTTTTAGAATCACCCCTGTGATGGATGGGTTAATCAATTCACCCAGGCCCTCTTTGGCTCCCCTGTGGTTGTTTCTGTGCTGGTGCATATCCCATATTCCGTGCTCTGCTCTCCCCCACCCAGCACAGAAAATCCTAACTGTTAGTTTTCTGCACTATCCTTACCTGGATCTGCAACATTCCATCTCTCAATGAGTTCTACCACTCCAAAATCCATTTAGATTCACTCTTTAGGAGTAACTGAAGTAACTGAAGAAATTTATGGGTGAGCTCAGGTGAGTTACTGCTTTCACCAACATCCAAAATCTTAAGGAAGAAAATGAAACCTCAAAAATTAGAATTGGGCAAGTTGAGGTCAGTGAAATTATAGAATGTTATGAAATAATTCAACAAAATAAGAAGATTGAAAAAAATAGAAAATGAAATATAAGAAAAACAAGAAATTTGGAGAATAGATCAAAAAGAGAAAAAAATAAAAAATAATCAGACTAACTGAAACTTATGATCCATAAAAATAATTTTGATACTATAATACAAAAATAATTAAATAAAATTGTCCTGAAGCATTAGAATAAGAGGGGTGGGGTGGTGGGGTATAGAGTTAGAAAACAAAATAATTGATCACCAGTTAAAAAATATCTTATGAGGAAAACTTATAGGGATATCATAGCCAAATCCTGAAATGCCCAGCTCAATGGTAAATTATTAAAAGGAACAGGAATAAAACAATTTAAATATGATGGTGCCACAATTAGAATCATACAAGACTTTGCAGTGGAGACACTATATTTCAAAAAACAAAGGTCCTAGGATTTTGGCTTAAAATCTCAATGTTAAACATAATCCTGAAGGTGACAAAAAGTACATATGATAAACTCTCAGTGTTTTAAGACTTTGTTTACAAAATGGGCTTAATAAAAAATTTAACATAAAAGAGCCAAGAGAAATATAAGGTATATATCAAAGATTGATTATAAGGAATTCAATAAGGACAAAGTGTTAATTTTTATATATGTAAAAATATAAAACATATGTTTAACATGTTATTAATATTTGGGTAGCTCAAAAGAAAGATTGGGGTAAACATGTGTATGATATGAATTTTGAATTTTAAAAGTAAAGTCAATTAGAACAAATATAAAAGGAAGAATCAATAGAGAGGAATTAGATGGGGGAGGAGAGATAGTATTTCTGGTAACCTACTTTCACAGGCAATGGGTATAAGAGGGAACGATATACATACACATATATGTGCATGTGTGTATGTATTTATGTATACATACATATACTTATATATGTGTTATATATATGTATATATACACATATATACATATATATGTATATGTATATATATATATATGTAAGAGCATAAAGTTCTAAATTCTGAAGAAATCAATCAGTAGGTAGGAGTATAGGTAGGGGAGAGAGAGCAAGGGAGGGATCTTTAGAGTGGAGTAGCAGTAAATAAGTAAAAGGAGGGTAGAGATTTATGAGAATGGGAGGATAGAGAAGGATTCCTTGGAGGGGGGATAGGCAAGTAATGGGAGGAAAAGGTGGAAGTTAAGTAGAGGAGACAGGAGGGATAGAAACCAAGAGATATACTAAAACATAAAAATAACAATTAAGAGTAAAATTTGAGATTCAACTTGCTCTAATGGAAAAGTCGAAGGGGGTATAGGAGAAGATATGGGACAGGGCAGATTGGAGAAAGGGATATCTTGTGGGACTGCTATTCTGGGATGGTGGGTAGGGGAAAAATGGGGGAAAAAATTGCAACTCAAAATCTGGTGGAAATGAATGATGTAAACCAGAAGTTAATAAAGCATTTGTTTAATTAAAAAAAATAGTAAAATTTGTTAGGCAAGTGTATGTCTATTGAAAATCATTAAATATCATTCTTTGTCCCTCAGTAAGATCCAAAGCCAGAACTAATCAATCAGACTGCTTGGCTTTTAAAATGTCCTTTCCTGTGTCTGTAACTTGAAAGTCCAGATAAGATCAATAATGGGGATTTCTTCCCATCTATGACAGAAAGCCTGGAAATTCAGAATAATGGAATTTCTCTTATCTTGGGAGCATGCTCCATATGGAAGGGAGGGGGAGGGTAGAGACATCCTGAGATCATAAATTCCAACTGCAATCTGTATTTACAAATACGAAACTTCCTTTCCCATTGTATGGATAGAAAACACATGGAGACCATACATTTGAGCAACAAAAACATTCTGAAATTGCCCTGAAACATATAAAATTTTGACCATCTTGTATAAGGCAGTCAAAACGTAGGTGTTCGCTCCTTGTATGTAAAAGATTGCTAGCTTCATCTTGCTTTAAGGGAATAAACAATATGACTTTACATATCACCTAGCCTGTTTGTCACTTTTAACCAAACTTTCAGGTTGACACTATGTATGTATGTATGTATGTTTGTATATATTTACTGTTATGGAGAAACATATCCAAACTAAATTGTAGACTTCTTGGGGGATGGGGTGGGAAGGAAAAACAAAAGAACAAAGGAAAAAAATGCACAGGAGAGAACAAAAGAAGACTTACAAGACAGCAAAGAAAATATGGGCCATTCTCAACACAGTGTGTATTATTTATGAAATTTTATTTTTACATACTTTGAATGCCCTCTTACATTCTGCTATGGACATAGATTTTTTTTGTCCTTCTTTGCATTTATGTTACAGTGTTTAAGTTTATAATGTGTTTTTATTTCTTTTCTTTATTCAATATTTGTGTTTTGGTGTTTGAGTCTAAAATAAAATTAAAGACAAACAAATAAGTGATGCAAGAGAATTATGAAAAAAAGCAAATAGCCTGGTAAAGGAGACACAAAGAACCACTAAAGGAAATAACACCTTAAAAAACAGACTAGGCCAAATGATAAAAGAGGTCTAAAAACTAATGAAGAGAAGAGTGTCTTAAAAAGCATATTTGACCAAATGGAAAAGGAGGTCCAAAAGCTAAATGAATAATATAATTTGTGAAAAATTAGAATATAGTAAATTGAAGCTAATGACATTTATGAGAATTTAAAAAATCATAACAGAAAGCCAAAAGAATTTAAAAATGGAAGAAAATGTAAAACATCTTATTGAAAAACACAAACAATTGACCTAGAAAATAGATTGGGGGGGGGGATAATTTCAAAATTATTGAGTTACCTGAAAGCTGTGATCCACAAATGAGTCTAGATATCATCTTTCAGGTAATTATCCAAGAAAACTGCCCTGACATTCTAGAACTGGAGGGTAAAATGGAAATTAAAAGAATCTAAAATTCACCTCCTGAGTCAGGTCCCAAAATGAAAACTGTCATCAATATTTTAGCTAATTCCAGAGTTCCCAGGTCAAGGAGAAAATATTTCAAGCAGGCAGAAAGAAACAATTCAAGTAACATCGAGTCACAGTCAGGATATCACAAGATTTAGCAGCTTCTAACTTAAGGGATCAAATGACTTGCAATATGATATTGTGAAGGGCAAAGGAACTGGGATTACAACCAATAATTGGGTGTCCATCAACCTGATTATATTACTCATGAGGGGTAAAAATGTATATTCATTGAAATAGAGGAACTTCAAGTATTCTTGAGAAAAGACTAGAAGTAAATAGAAAATTTGACTTTCAAATTCAGGACTCAAGAGAATCATGAAAAGGTAAACAGAAAGATAAATTATAAAGGGATTATTAAAGTTAAACTATTTATATTCCTCAATGGAAAGATAATATTTGTAGCTCATAACACCTTTTTCAATATTAGGATAGTTAGAAGGAGTATATGTGTGTTTTTGTATGTATGTGTGTATGTATGTATGTATACATATGCATATGTGTATAGTATGTGTATATGATATGTATATGTGTATATGTGCACACACATATATATTATATAAGTGTATGTGTACACGCATAGGGCACAAATATGTGAGTTGAATATGAAGGGATGACATAAAAAAAAGAAAATTAAGGCATGAAAGAAGAATATGCTGGGAGAAAGAAAAAGGGAGAAGTAGAATGGGGGTAGATTAACTCACATAAAAGAAGAAAAAGATTGTATAGTGGTGAAGAAGGGCGGGGTGAGGGAGAATGACTGATCTTTACTATCATTAGAATGGGTTCAAAGAAGGAAAAATATATACACTCTGTTGGGTATATAAAACTATCTTATCCTGCAGGAAAAATAGAGAGAAGGGAATAAGAGAAGGGTAGACATGACAAATGGGAGAACAGATTTAGGAAGGGGTAGTAAGAAGGAAAAAAATTTTAAGGAAGGACAGGGTGGAATGAGAGAGAGAATAGAATAAATGGGGATGGGAAATAGGATGGAGGGAAATAGTCTTTCACAATGTAGGTATTATGGAAGTGTTTTGCATGACGATACATATATAAGCTATATCAAACTGCTTGCCTTCTCATAGAGGAATGGGGAGGGAGGAGGGACACAGGGACAGAATCTGAAACTCAAAGTTTAAAAATAAATGATATTTTTACATGTAAATGTGGAAAAATAATATACTAATTAGTATAAAAAATAAAATGTTTCTAGTTGGTCTTAAAAAAAGAATTGCAATTTCATACCCTTTGACCCAGCAATACTACTTCTAGTTTATATCCCAAAGAGATAATAGAAGAGGGAGGAAGACCCATATGCACAAAAATATTTATAGCAGCGCTTTTTGTGGTTGCAAAGAATTGGAAATTAAAGAGGTGCCCATCAATTGGGAATGGCTAAACAAGTTGTGGTATATGAATATAATGAAATATTATTGTGCTCTAAGAAATGATGAGGAGACAGTTTTCATATTTACCTGGAGAGGTTTATATAAACTGATGCTAAGAGAGAAGAGTAGAATCAGGAGGAATTTGTGTACAATCACAGACACAACAAATATGTGATGACCAACTATTACAGACTGGACTCTTTTCAGCAATGCAGAGATATAAGTCAATCCCGAAAGACTCATAAAGGAGAAAAATGTGACATCCAGAGATATAACGAGAAAGAACTGAGCTTGAATCCTGATGGAAGCAAACTAATTGATCTTTTTCATTTCTTTGTTCGGTCTTATTTCCTCTTTACCATTTTTCATCGCACCTAGTACAATACACCTTTGTAATTGGACTATTGTCTAATATTAAAGTATTTGCAGATCCTATACTGGACTATATGCTGTCATGGGGGTTGGGAGGAGGGAGGGGAAGGAAATTTGAAAATCAAGGAACTATGGAATTTAACCTTGTTAACTAAAACTAAACTAATAAATTAATAAAAAAAAAGAATTGCTATGTTAATGCTGCAGACTGACTTTACTAATTGTGACTTAATTTAGCTGGTAAGCAAACCATTTTACTTTTCATGACTGCTTCCCAGCAAAACATGATGGACAAGTTCTGGAAGAACAGGGAATATAAAATTTCACTTCATCAAGTTCACACTCATGTTTAATTCCAGGGTAAGCAAATGTACATATGTATGTATACTTATATGACAGTGAGGATGAGATTTGGACTTAGATTCAATAGTGTTTTTAATATTTAAATGTTACATTGGTGATGGCCAAAGTATATCCATATGTGTATGTATGTATATGTTTATTTATGTGTGTATATATGTGTGTATAGTTAAAATTAGCATGAAGTGTAGCCCTTACTGTGCTGAGTCTTTAGAGAAGGAATAAGCATTTATATAGCACCTATTCTGTTCCCGCTACTCTGCTAAACTCATTGAACTTCACATCAACCTCATGTGGTAGGTGCTCTTTTAATTCCCATTTTATAGTTGAGGAAACTGCGGCAAATAAATTTTAGTGATTTATTCAGGTTTACACACTTAGAAACTGAATAAAGTCCCATTTGAACAAAGGTCTTCCCTATTCCAAGCCAACACTCTATTTACTTTCCTAGTAACTGCCTAGCTATTCCTCCTTGGTGATATGAATCCAACCAGATTGAGTAACCAGAAAGGTTCCTAAGAGTAGGTCAGTGTTAAGCAAGAAAAGTCTGCAGATTTAGTGCTCATTTTGAAAAGGCATAAGTCAGTATTGACACTGTTGTTTAACCTGGGAATTTGTTGAGAAAGAGGAGAAAAGAGCCCAGAAATATTGCCTGTGATTACTTGTTAATAGGAACTGATAAAGCTAAAAAAACAAAACAAAACAACAGCACCACCACAGTTCAGGGCATCTTTTGTTTTTCATACAATGAAAAATAAAGGAATTTTGTAGATTGTCTTATTTCTGGGCTGGTATTTCTAATAAAAATTAATACACACACACACACACACACACACACACACACACCCTAATGTGGCAGATTGTTTCTATGAATACATAATGGTAAGTGATATGGTTTTATAAGGAGTACATATTTTGACAGGAAAAAATGTTATTTTGTGTGTGGGGGGTGGGTTTATGATAAATGAATAAATTTCCACCTGGCACTCTAGAAAAGTTTTATGATTTTATATTGTTGTTAAACATTAACAATATTTTTGTGGGGAAAAAAAAAGTTGATCCAGGTAAATTAAAGCAAGGTGTACCTATATTTTTGAAAGATCTAAGAGTACGTTGTGCAGTTCTACTATTTAAAGAAAATTATTAATCAATAAACATTTGTTAAGATGATATTTTGTAGGGTGGCTAGGTGGCAATTTGAATAGAGCACCAACCCTGGAGTCCGGAGGACCTGCGTTCAAATCTGACTTCTGTCACTTAACACAAAAACTAGCTTGTGTGACCTTGGGCAGGTCACTTAACCCCAATTGCTTTCAAAAATAGATGATATATTGTGTCATAAACACTATGCTAAATATAAAGGATGCAAAAGGAGGGGGGGAATAGTCTCAGGAAAGAGACAACAAGCAAACAAATACATATGAACAAACTTTGTGCAGGATAAATAAGAATTAATTTAGAGAAGGAAGGCACTGATGGGGAGAAGGTCAATAGGTTATACAGGGCTCCAATCTAAGACCAGAGTCCCTTAGTCTGGAATGAATTCACTAGGCTCAAGCAATCTTGAAGTCAAGATTGTAAAAGTTTATTGTTATGCTTTAGAGCTGGCAAGGATTCTTAGGGAACCTGCAAACTTAAAGAAGTCACATGTATAGTTTTAAGGAGTCAAAACAGTAATTCAGATGTCAATTATTGTAACTAGGTGAGTAAGGGTGGGATTAGGGAGGAGTTAAAGTGTGGTCAGTTCTTATAGGAACATGCACTTTTAATGCCAACTGTGTAGGTGTATTGCCCATAATTTACTGGGAAATAGCCCAAGGAGGGGGCTACATGGAGGTGTGGTTTTAGGCTTGAAATATCACTAAGTCAGCTAGCAGTCAGGGCTGACTGAGAAGTGCCTAGTCTGTCACCTATCTATGTCATGTTTGACAAGATGGATTTTGGGAACCAAGGCTAATGGAGACTCAGTATGTGTATAATTGGCTAACGAGTTAACCTATAGATAGTGCACTGAGGTATTCATAGTTAGAGCTGGCCACTCTACTATGGGGAAATAAAATTTGCCTAAGCCAAAATGTTTGTAGAAGGTTTAGTGAAGGATTCATAGGTGTAGCTTGTTATTGTTCCAAGCAGAAATAAACACTTCATGAGTTGTTGCTGGGCAGAGTACTGGCAGGGGGAAGGGGCAGAATTAATGCTCTAAGGCTGGGGATGGGGAAATGTAATGTTACAGACTGATTTTACAAATTGATTTTACAAACTAATATTAAAAACTGATATTACAAATACAGACACCAAGTACCCCATCAGCACTAGAATTAAAAGTGATTGGGTAGTTTTTCCTATAAAAGATGCAATTTTAGTTGAGGCTTAAAGGAAACCAGTAGGTAGAAATGAGAAGGGAGAATGATTTCTGTCATAGAGCACACCTATAGAAAACACCTGGAGCTAAGAGATGGAGGGTATTATTCAAGGAAGCTAAATATCTTTGGCATATCCTCCCAAAAACTTCTGCAATAGAAAATTAATTCTAAGCAGGAGAAATAATTTCTCCAATTATTGTTACAAGAATTGAAGTTAAGCTCACTGGCCTATGATTCACTATATTCTCTACCATTTTTGGAACATTGTCAACATTTGACATTGTATAAACGGTTATACACCTTGTTTTCCATGATCATTCAGAAACTATAGACAATGGCTTTTACATTAGTTCTTTAAGTTATATGAGTTATATTAATGAGCTATATCTAGTGCCTTGAGATCAACACAGGCAGTTAGGTTTGTTCTTTTCACTTTAATTAACATCAGTCATTTTTTTCTCTGACCTTTGTATTCTAAATATAAATTTACACACACACACACACACACACACACACACACACACACACACAAGCGCACACACAGACATATATATATATATATATATCCCCATGGCCATGGAAACTAATGTAACAGTATGAGTAAGTTCCTATCTGTCCATTATAATTTCCCCTTCTAACTTGAAGTGACTCATTTTTTTAAGCTTGCTTTTCTCAATATACCTAAATTTGTTTTTCAAAAAGGATATAAAATTGGTACATAAAGCATTATATTTATTTCGACTTCTCCTCTTTTAACTTAAATCTCTTGGCAATGGCCTGGATATGACTAGAAGTCAGACTATTTCTCTATGTATATATTATTTCTCTAAGTTTATAATCCAACCCTGATGTGTTTCTCTAACACTTAAAAGACTCTTTCTCCACTGGTCAGATATCAGTCTAGGAAAAAGTATTTTCTTCATTAATAATTTATAGTATTAAAATGAAACTTTGTATTTAGCTTGGAGCCATTTAAAAAATTATGATATTTTGATTTTATATGCTAATTTGTTCAAATTTTACATTAAAATTATATTAAATCTTTATGTGACTGGGGCAGCTAGGTGGCACCGTGAGTAAGAGCACTGGCCTTGGAGTTGGGATGACCCAAGATCTAAACTGGCCTCAGAAAATGAGCACCCACAAATAAATAAAGACTAGTCGTGCAACCTTGAGCAATTTACTTAACCACAATTGCTTTAAAAAAAAATCTTTATGTGTAACATGCTTTCACAAAAGGTTTTAGTGTAGAGAAGAACGCAAAATGGGTAGAGGCTAAATTTTGGGTATGTTTTATATATTTAGATCTAATATGTATCTCTCTCTCTCTCTCTCTCTCTCTCTCTCATCTATCTATCTATCTATCTATAATTATGTCTTCCAGATTGTTCTTTAATATTTCTGTGGAGGGGGCAGAGCCAAGATGGCAGAGTAGAAACAGCGCATCCAAGCCACTCTCCGCCAGATAACCTCCAAAATATGTAAAAGGGGACTCTGAACAACTTCTGGAGCCCCATTACACACAGAACGACGTAGAGAAACTAACCTCCCACTGAGGAAAGCCTAGCAGCCCTGCAGGAAGGACCAGTGCAGCGCTCTGGGAGTGGACAGTGCTCTGGGAGCCATCAGCGCAGCATACAGAGAGCTGAGCCAGGTCCAGGTGAACAGTTTTAGCCCCAGGGCAGCTGGACCAGCAGCCAGCTAGAGGGACCCCAGAACACCAGCAGCTGTGGCGATTCCTGAAATATCAATATAGACATGCCTAGGACAAAGTGAGAGGTTAGTGCCCTATGGACTTTGGGATCAGTATTTGGGGAATGTCTGCTTCCTCCCTTGGGGGCTAGAAGCCACTGAGGAGACACGGCATTTTGTAGTTTTCAGAGGCAGCTCCAGCTCCTGGACTTCAAACTGTAGGGAGATCCAGCGATCAGTGTTGGGGGGTAATCTCTCTTGCTTTAACCTCCCTGGATCTGGATTGTGATCTGGGGTAGAGGTCATGGGTGGGTTTCCAGCTTGCCAGAAACAGAAGTTGTCCCCTACACGTTAAGGAAGAAAATTCCCCTGTCTGGCGGCAGAGCCATAGTGTGGCAACAAGCCCAAAATTCAAATAATTAAGTGGCAACATGCCAAGGCAAAGCAAACAATTTAAACAGAATAATGCAACATTTGACTCCTACTTTGGGGCAAAGAGGATCGAAGCATGGAACAGTCAGAGGACTGTGAGTTCAGAAATCCTGCTCCAAAAGCCCCAAAGGAAAACATGAGTGTGTTACAGGCCATAGAGGACCTTAAGAAAGACTTTGAAAATCAAATAAGAGAACTGGGGGAAAAATTGGGAAGAGAAACGAGAAGGATGCAGGAAAAGTGTGAAATGAGGATCAACAGCCTGACTGAGGAAAACAACACCTAAAAAATAGACTAACTCAAATGGCAAAGGAGACCCAAAAGGGCAATGAGGAGAAGAATGCCTTAAAAAGTCGAATTTGCCAGATGGAAAAAGAATCTCCCAAGCTCAGTGAGGAGATTCATTCCCTCAGAGTTAGACTAGGGCAAATGGAAGCTAATGACTTTATGAGAAATCAAGATGCTGTTAAGGAGATCCAAACAAATGAAAGACTAGAAGGCAATGTGAAATACCTCTGGGAAAAACCACTGACCTGGAAAATAGATCCAGGAGAGACAATTTAAAAATTATTGGACTACCCGAAAGCCATGATCAAAGAAAGAACCTAGAAATCACCCTTCAAGAAATCCTCAAGGAAAATTGTCCTGATGTTTTAGATCCAGAGGGCAAAATAGAGGTTGAAAGAATCCAGATATCACCTCCTGAAAAAGATCCCAAAAAGAAAATTCCAAGGAATATTATAGCCAGGTTCCAGAATCCCCAGATCAAGGAGAAAATACTCCAAGCAGCCAGGAAGAAACAATTTCAATATTGTGGAAACACAATCAGATTAGCACAGAACCTGACAGCTTCTACACTGAGGGATAGAAGGGCATGGAATACAATATTCCAGAGGGCAAAAGATCTGGGACTGAACCCAAGGGTCACCTACCCAGAAAAACTGAGTATTTTGTTTCAGGGGAAAATATGGTCATTCAGTGGAATAGAGGACTTTCAAGCATTCTTGAGGAAAAAACCAGAGTTGAATAGAAAATTTGACATCCAGATGCAAGAAGCAAGAGATGCCTGAGAAGAAACCTGGTGCATGCTTTCTCATATTGGCACACTGTGGAAAAGAGTGAGCACATACTTGGGGTACACTAGCTGATAGGTGAATATGTGAGGAGCACATGCTGCCAAGACAACTCACACCTCTGACACTCTAGGATTTGATAGCCTTTTCTCTTCTCTTGGTGTCTTCATGCTGTTTCCCCTGAGGGCAATGACATTTCATCATCAATGGGGGCTAGACATTTCATTTAGGTGGGTTTCCTTGGTCGATTCCTCCTCACAGCACAATTCTTCTCATCTCATGAGCATTGTATTTTTCAGAAATCTCCTACCTCATTTTTTTAGCATAGGTTCCCAAAGTGGGTGATACCATTCCCTGCCTCCCACCACTGGAATGATGCAGGGAGAGGTGGTAGTAGCCTTGGGTGCAACTGGGAATTATTGAATAAAAATAAGGGGGCAAGGGAAACACAGAGAAGAAAATTTTGAAACTGTTTGTACATGTTTCATCTGTTATGTAACAGGACTAAAATTGTGGTGATTATATAATTTTCCAAATAAACACACAAAATGCAAGTTATAACTTAAAAAAAAAGATTTCTGTGGAGTTGGGCTTTTACAAATGAAGCTGGAAGAATTTTTTGGCATAAAAATTAGATAATTTTAGATTTAACTTTTCAATAATACCATCATAATTATAATGCATTTAAGTGCCTAATTTTACCTCATACTGAGCTAGATCCAATATAAAATGCACCTCCTAATCATGTCCCAGATCTGTTGGAGCTTTAACTCTCACTAGGGAACTGCAAATATTCAGTGCTTTTCAGATCACTTTTCGAAGCTCTTCCCTGAGTTCCTCTTTATTATGTGGACATTTAAAATACCAAACTAAATGGTGAACTCAGTGTTAATTGTCCACTTATTCTTTGCATCTCAGCTTTGTTTGATGACTCTGTACAGAGAAGTAATAGCACAAGAATGCAAAGGAGCCCCTGGGGTTGTTCCAAACTGATACAGATCAATAGTGTTGAAACCTAAAGCATTGACACTGGATTAGAAGATTAACCCTCCTTATCTATGTTCTTTCTTACTTTTAAAGATTTCAAATGACATTTACAGAATAATGTTTCAGCCCCTAAAACACATGAATTTTAGCAAGTCCACCTTTAGAAACATGGAAATTGGCTTTGTAGCTCAATAAGATTCAAGTTGGGTACAAGAAAACACAACACACTCAATTTATGATGGCGATATCAGCAATGTTCTTAAATACTGACTATATTATCTAGTTACTATGTAAATTCTTCAAAGTCTAAAGCATATAGTTACCAAACTGTTTATTTTTGTAATGTAAAATAAATTAGTATTTAATATATCATTGCTTTCTTCAATCCCCTAAGAATATGTGATTTCATCAATGCAGGGACACCCTTCTCTAGTGACATAGACACAACAACCATTCTGAGATGTAGAGGGAAAAAAAGTCAACAATGAAAAAGACTTTTGGGATTGGGTAATGTTAAAAAGTCATCAGAGAGGGGCCTCTAAGCAAATAGAACACGGGCCCTGTAGTCAGGAGGACCTGAGTTCAAATTGGGCCTCAGGCACTTAACATAAAAACTAGCAGTGTTACCTAAGGTAAGTCACAACCCCAATTGCCATCCAAAAAGTTAAGAAAAAAAAGTCACCAGATGGTACATACATCCTCTGTTGAACATGAACTGAATAAGACTAACCAAAGTTTTCTATTCGGCTGTAATATATTAACTGAGGCCTCAGTGTCTCCTCTATGCCTGTCCAGATAAAATTCAGATTAATTTTTACCTCGCTCAGGGAATCCACAATTTATACATTTTCTTTTTCTTACATAGTATTTAATTTTTCTCCCAATTTCAAGAGATGGATTCTTTCAATGACTATTTAACCATCTGGTTCTAGAATATAAAGGCAGTTTTACTTGATAATTTCTTGAAAGATGTCTTCTAGGCTCTTTTTTGACCATGGCTTTCAGGTAGTCCAACAATTCTTAAATTCTCTCTCCTAGCTCTGTTTTACAGGATGGTTGTTTTTTCCAGTAAGGTATTTTACATTTTGTTCTATTTTTTCCCTTCTTTTGTCTCTTGATGTCTCACAGAGTCATTAGCTTCTATTTTCCCAAATCTAATTTTTATGGAATTGTTTTCTTCATTTAGCTTTTGCACTTCCTTTTCCATTTGGCCAATTGATTTTTTTTCCTTTGGAGGGGAGAAGACAAGTCAATTGGGCTTAAGTGACTTGAACAAGGTCACAAAGCTAGGCACAAAGCTGGACACATTGCAAGTATTGAGATCAGATTTGAACTCAGGTCTTCCTGACTCCAGGGCTAATGCTCTTTTCAATGTGCCACATAGTGACCCCACTAAGTGAATTTTTTAAGGAATTGTTTTCTTCATTCAGTTTTTGTCCTTTATGTCTTGTATACCTCAAATTTCTTTTTCCAATTAGTCTTCTGCCTCTCTTATTTGACTTTTAAAATCCATTTAGAGGGGCAGCTAGGTGATGCAGTGCCAGGAGCTGAAGCTGTAACTTAAGCTGCAAAATGGCGGTTGTGAGTGGCTCTTCAGCAGCTTCTAGCCCCCAGTGGAAGAAGCTGACTCATTCCCAAATACTGATCCCAAAGTCCATAGGGCACTAACTTTTCACTTTGTCCTAGGCATATATGTGTTGGTAATTCTGAAGCCACAGCTGCTGGTGTTCTGGGGTCCCTCCAGCCAGCTGCTGGTCTGGCTGCCCTGGGTCTAAAACCTCTGACTCATGTGGTCCTGGGCTTGGCTCTCAGAACACTGTGCTGGCCACTCCCTGCCAGGCTTCCAGGCTGTCCTCAGCAGGATAGCTTCTCTGTGTTGTTCTGTGGGTGTTGGAGCTCCAGAGGTTGTTCAGAGTCCCCTTTTATGTACTTTTGAAATGATGTGGGCTGGAGCACTGTGGAAGTGCTGTTTCTACTCTGTCATTTTGGCCCTGCCCCCCTCTAAATAAGGGTATTTTAAGGTTTACAGAGAGAAGAATGAAAATAAGTCTATTTCAAATATATATAAACTAAACTAAAATAATGTGTCATGCATCTTTCTTAAATAAGGAACTTTTCGTAAAAGGATTATGTGGGTAATATGGGGTGGGGTAGGAATAAAGAATTTAATAAATATACTACAATGTAAAAGATAAATTTATAGCCACACTTCTAGGCTGGCTTGCATGCACAAGTGAAAAAGGTATCATAAAATACCATTTGTCATTCGTCCTACTCTGACCCCAAGTAGTCTGTAGGATCTTTATTGAGCACATAAATGGTGAAAAAAATTACTTCTATTTTTATTACGTGATTCTACTAAATATTGTATAGGAAACAATCTAATGTTATCCCCTTTAAGTGCATAGCCTAATCTCAGTTAATTTACGTGGACATATGCAAAGAAGAGGAGACATATGATAAGATTAGATGGTGGAAAATGAGTATAAAATTTCAAGATAATTGAACAGTAAATTCAACCTCTTTTGCGATTTGCTTCTACAAATCTTTTCAATGTTTTTAAAATAAATATTGACTAGCTAGGAAAGACTTTCAGGTTTCAGTAAGGCAAAATATTTTGTGTAGATCCCATAGAAAATAATTCTTTGTTTATAATTCTTTAGCTTTGGAAGTGGCAAGAGGAGATGGGGAGAGACAGGGGGAGGTAGAAGAGCAAGGGGAAGTGGTTGCAGGGGAGGGGAAGAACAGGAAGGCAAAAAGGAAAAAAAAACATATTCTCATTGAATTTGGCTCAGGGAGAGAATGACATACGTACTAAATGGGATATATCACCCTGTAGGAGAGTATGGGGGAGGGTTATGAGAGGGGGGATGATGGAGGGGAGGGCATTCTGGGGGAAGGGGAGGTTTTGAAGAGGGACAGGATTAAATTAGGGAATGGACCAGGTGGGAGGTGGAATGGGTGGGTGGGAAATATAGCCAGTCTTTACACTATATCTACTATGGTAATGTTTTGCATATCTATACATGTACAACATATACTGAATTGCTTATCTTCCCAGTGGAAGTGGGTGACAAGGGAAGAAGAGAATGGATCTGGAATTTGAGGTTTCAAAATAAAATATGTCAAATATATATAAAAACTATTATTAATATCATTTTGCATGTAATTGGGATATAAGATGTGCATGATTTACGTCATAGTGATTCACCTTGCCCTAATTGAAAAGTCGAAGGGGGTATGGGAGAATATACTGGAGAGAGAAGATTGGATGAGGGGATATCCTGTGGGACTGCTATTCTGGCTTGGTGGGTAGTTGAACAATGGGGAAAAATTGTAACTCAAAATCAGGCAGAAATGAATGATGTAAACCGGAAGTTAATAAAGTATTTCTATATTAGAAAAAAATACCCTGATTTACTTTTCAAATTAAAAATGTGTCTATTTCTGTGTGTCTCTGTTTTTCAATTTGATTTTCAGTTTTTTAGATAGATATTCATATACAAAATACACACACCTACATATATGCACATATGCATATGTGTGTGTGTGTGTGTGTGTGTATATATATATATATATATGTCATATGCATTTAGTGCTGCCTTTATGTTTTGCATTGACATTATTTTACTCATGCACATTAGAATAAATAATGGTGAGAAATGGTTGCCAAAAGTAAGGAGAGTACAGCATGATATTCAGTTGGCAAGAAGTTGAAAATATTTATCTATAATGGAAACCACTTAGCAGTTTTTATGTAACCATCAAACTGTCTGCATCACTTCTATCTCTTGAAACATGTCCAAAATTCATTGTTATTTGTCTATACATTTCATAATGAAAGAAATGTATGAATGATTCCAGGCTTGATTTCTTTACCTGTAAAGAGACACTATATTTCTATGAATATCTATGGCTAGATTATATTCAGTGTTTATTACCTGTATCACAAAATAATAGAGTTGTAAAATTTGAGACTTGGAAAGGATCTCAGAGATTATCTAGATTATCTTATATATGAATAATAATCTTCTATACAGTGCTCAACAGTCATCTAACTTTCATTTGAAATTTCAGTTGATATGGTATCATTTCTCTCTCAAGCCAGCTATTCTTCCTCTACACAACTCTAATTTTTAGCAAGTTTTCTTTTTTCTTATGTAAAAATGAAATATTACCTTTTCAGCTTTCATTCTCTTTATTCAATGGGTGTAGAAGAGAGAGGAAGAATGGGGCAATTTTTTTTTTTTTCAAATCAGGAGGAACTAAAGATCTACTAATATAGTGGAAGGGAAAATGGTAGAGTAGGGTAGATGAGGAACGTAATTTGAACCTTACTCTCATCAGTATTTCCTCAAAGAGGAAAACATATAGACAACCAGTTGAATATAGAAATCTATCTTACCTGACAGGGAAGTTGGAAAGGAATGGATTAAATAAAAGGTGGGGATCCAAATATTTCATCTTGTCTATTTCCATAGTGTGTGACTTGGGAGAAGTGACCAGGCACAAGACAAATTTTGATATGCTTCATGTTGTAACAATAATGGTCATGCATGTTCCCCTAAGTATGAGAATAAATGATCTTTGACAGATGAAACTGGCTTGATTTGATTTCCCTGCTTTTAGTTCTTTTCCATTTGAGTGTTTTATTTTGTGTAATTCAAATATTTCACATTTCATTTTCCTCTTTTATTTTGTTTTTAATTCTTTGGATATTATTCCAGGATAATGTTGGGAGGATTTAGCATTTAAAAAGCATACTTAGTTATTGACTTGTAGAAATAAAGTGATTTAATGGTCATTCAAAATCACTATGAAACCGAATATGGTTGCACTGAAGCACAGAATAAAGTAAAATTATTTTTCCATTCATGTTTACAATAAAGCTTCTTAAAAGACACGTAGGTAAAGATATGATAATCTGGGCATACTCAGCAAAAGAGAAAAAGTTGAGGGACTTTTACTTCCAGTTATCTTGGGTAATTTAACTTGATTGAAAGAATGATGAGCTCTTAATATATTGATATACAGTTATATCTAATAAATATATTTATATATTTATTATGTGCACCATGCTGAACATTGTGGAAGGCTAAGAAATTTGGCTAAGAGATAGATATACCCATGCTTCAATGATCTTGGAAGTTTCCTTATTTAAAATACATTAAAATCCTATGAGCTATCAATGCTAAGGGTGAGAATAGACTTTCATAAAAGGCACATTTAATAGCCAATTTGATAAAAGTGTGGTTTTGTAATGAAGAATTAAAGCATATGTGTCAAAATCCAGAGATAAAGGTGAGAAGAGAGGGAATTACAAGCATGAATAAAGACTGTGTAAAGGTACTACCAGAGGGATTAAGAATATCACAAAAAGGGAATGAGGTAAACCATCTCATTTAAAAGAGGCTAGGGAAAATGGTTACAAGGGAGGGGAAGAACAGGAAAGCAAAAAGTCAAAACCTAATTCTCATTGAATTTGTATCAGGGAGAGAATGACATACATACTAAATAGGATATCTCACCCTACAGGAAAGTAGGGGGGAAGTGGATGAGAGGGGGGATGATGGAAGATAGGGCAAGTTGGAGGGAGGGAATTTGGAAGCACCCCCTTTTGAAATGGGACAGGATCAAAGTAAGGAATAGACCAAATGGGAGGTGGGGTAAGAGGGAGGGAAATATAGTCACTCTATAGGTAATGTTTTGCCCAGCTACACATGTACAATATATACTGCATTGCTTGTCTTCCCAGTGAGAGTGGGTCACAAGGGAGGAAGGGAATAAATCTGGAATTCAGAGTTTCAGAACCAAATGTTTAAAATATATAAATACTATTATTAATACTATCTTAACTATAATTGGGAAATAAGATATACAGGCATTGTGACACATTGCCCTACTGGAAAATTCAAAGGTGATATGGGGGAAGATATGGGAGAGAGGAGATAAGATGAGGGGATATCCGAAGGGACTGCTGTTCTGGGGTGGTGGGTAGGGGACAAATGCGGAAAAATTGTAACTCAAAATCTGGCAGAAATGAATGATGTAAAACAGATGTTAATAAAGTATTTGGAAAAAAAAGAAAAAAAGAATCCTGCACGCGCTGCTAGAGAATCATTTGAAACCCTTTTTCAGGAAATACATATTATAATTTGTTATTCCAATATGAGAATTTATTCCAGAAAATGCTTTGCATTAGTAGAGTGTAAAATGGAGTTAGCTCCTTTTTTAAATATTATAGGTGATAGAAACATGTTCTTATTGTTCCAGAAGATATTTAATATTAGTGAGGATACAATTCACCCGGGATTTACTGTGAGAGCCTCTGAATTTATATCTCAGACCTAAAATGACCTCTGTAATCTTTACCAATATCTAGGCTGTGACTTGCTCTAGGCTTTAATTTTCTTAACAGTAAAATGAGGAAACTAGAATAGACAGTTTTTCTAACTCTTGCAATCTATATAATCATAGTGCATTTTCTTACTAATATGTTTCCTTAAAAGAATATTTTAAGGTAATGGTTTCTTTTTTGTTGTTCTTATTCCTTGTTTTCATAACTATGAAGTTCAAAATTAGAGTCTCATTGAAGCATGTCAACTAAAAAACACTATGTAAGGTCATGATTTCCTGTAAAAACAGAAGCAAGATATTAAATAGAATTCAATTTGTTAAGTATTCCCTTTCATTAATGATATTTTCCTTATGTTCTAAAAGGCATGTATATGTACATATGTATAATATATATTAAAGTCCTCATTGTATTTCATTTTTAAGCACAGAATGGAAATTAAGTAAGATGAAAACACCACAAAAATATAAATCTTAAGGACTTGGGATTATAAGGGTCTGTTTTTTATTTCCTGTTGGGGGGGGGTTAAGGCAGGAAAATTAGGGTTGACTTGCGCAAAGTCACACGACTATTAAGTGTTAAGTGTCTGAGGTTGGATTTGAAATCAGGTCCTCCTGACTCCAAGGCTGGTGCTCTATTCACTCCAGGGCTGGTACCATCTAGCCACCCCAAGGTCCTGTTTTTTTTTTTTGCTTTTGTTATTTGAAATGATGAGAATTTGCAGATATGTAGTAATTTCTACAAGACTATAACTCTGTCAGATGAATATAAATAATTTCATATGTATTTGAATAGTGGATTTGATAAGCTGATAGATATTCCTTAGACTTTTACTCTTTTTCAATTTGTCAGGCTATGTTTAAAGCTAATGAAATATATTTTTATTTCCAAGTGTATGGACTATGTATCTCTCTATGTCTTGAATTGCAAAAATACTTTTAAGGGGAAAAATATATTGTGACTAAAATGAAGAAATTTTCACATTAAATTTGAAAGAAGAAAAATAATATTTTACAGAATTTCTTTCTCTAATGACATGTTGGTGCTTCTAAGGCACATCAAAGTATTGCTTGTGCTTAAGGCCCTACAGTTTGAAAAAAACATAAACATTGTTTGAAGGACATTTCACCTTTCCAAAGGATGAGCTTAAAGTAATACCATGATAGTCATTCTTAGTGCTTCTGATGAGAGTATTATCCCCGTGGAATTCCTTTAAAGGGCTTTTCTGAAACTCCAAACTATGTCTCATTCTGTTGTGTTATGTGGAGCTGATTCAGCATACAGTTTCAAAGAGTAACTTCAAAGCACGTATGTAATTGGCCCTTAGTGCACAGTGATGGTTCCTAAGTGTACTTCTGACTGATCATTGTCATTGGTTAACAGAGGTGAGAGTGAGACTAGAGAGAGAGACAGAAAGACAGAGATAGAGACAGAGAGACACATAGAGACAGAGAGAAATAGAGACAGAGACAGAGAGAAACAGAGAGACAGAGACAGAGAGAGAGACAGAGAGAGAGAAAAAAGTTTGCTCTGTTGATTGTAAATGTATTTGGGGATTTTGTAATAATTATGTCTAAGTTGAATGCATGCTAAGTCAATCACCTAAAATTTTTCTAAAATTTTACAGAATGAAACTTAAAAGAAAACTCAAAGAATTATTTATTAGGTTTTTCATTTATCTATCTATCTATCTATCTATCTATCTATCTATCTATCTATCTATCTATTTGTCTTTCTGTCTATCTATCTATCCATTTATTTATGTGTTTATGTACATATTTATTTATTTATCTATTCGTTTATTTATTGATTTATGTGTCTATCTATCTATCTATCTATCTATCTATCTATCTATTTATTTATTTATTTATTTATTTATTTATTTATTTATTTATTTATTTATTGTTTGCTTTGTTTGAGGGGGGAATGCAGGGCAATTCGGGCTAAGTGACTTGCCCAAACTCACACGGCTAGCAAGTGCTAAGTGTATGAGGCTGGATTTGAACTCAGGTCCTCATGACTCCAGGGCCAATGATCTATTCAGTGTGCCACCTAACAGCCCCTAATTATTATGATTTTGAGTGAGTTGTTTCAGTTTTCTTTGCCTAAATACCCCGGAGATATTGTGACCCCCAAGGATTTAAATTAGGGTTGATAAGTAAAAGTCAGAGCAATCAGAGTGAAGCAAAGACTCATTTAGGGGACTGGGCAGATAACAGGATGTAAGATTATGTGTCTCTGGCTTCAGGAACCAAGATTGCTGAATGATGGTTCACCCTGCTCCATAAAAAAATCCCACTACAAAGGCATCTACCCCTACCTCTAGAATGAACGTATTTTATACAGAACTTTCAGGCAGCCATCAATACCATATGTCAAATACCCAGCAGACGCTAGTTAGGTTAGTCATTAAAGTTTATTGGTATAGTTAGAGGAAATTACGTTGTAATAACTGGTGATTTTTGGAATAAGGTATGCTAAGGTTGATGGTTGAGGTAGATGGGTGTGGTTTTGTGTGAGGGGACAGATTAAGAAAGGATGCCAGCGGAAGGCACCCTTTGACACACTTACTGGAGGTTATTTGCCTCAGAGTAAAGATATAGGACATAAACAGGGTTTTCCACTTTAAATTTAAAGTAGTTTTCATGGTTTTCTTCCAACAATAGAAATGTTAAATAATAACAGCTGACACTTATGTAATATTGCAAAGTTGACAAAGTTTTGTGTTCATTATCTCATTTGAGGTAAACAATAACAGTTGTGATGTAAATGATTCTATTAACCTCATTTTACACATGAGAAAAATAAATTGATGTTTGATAAAGGCTATGTGACATGCTCAGAAAATATAGTTTAGGTAGATGGGGAAGAATTCAAATCCAGGTCTTTTTGATTATAAGTCTAGAATTCTATCCTGTATGACATGTTGTCTATTATATCTGTCTATAATTTACCTTAGGAAGAGTGAAAGTTGATTTTTTGTGTTCCCATGCATGGAACTCTCTCCCTTCTTATCTCTTCGTTCTAATTTCCCTAGTTTACTTCAAGGCTAAGATAAAGTCTCACCTTGGTTAAGAACTCTTTCTCAGTCCTCCTTAATCTTGTGCCTTATCTCTGATATTAACTCCAATATGCAATAAATGAATATAGATAGACAAATATAGAAATAGGTATACACACATATATAATCATATATAAATAAAATCATTTATACATACACGTATATGCATATATATATATATGTATACACAAAAATATATGTCTTATTTACACATAGTTTTTGCACATTGTCTCCCCCATTAGACTTTGAGGTATTTGAGGGCAACAATTTTTTTTTGGTTTGTTTGTTTTTCTTATTTTCTTGTTACACACAATCCTTAGCACAATGTCTTCCTTGTTCATATCTGTCACTTAATAATTGCTTGTTGAACTGTCTTGACTTAGATATATATCTTAAAATAGCCACTTACTAAAGCTGACTAACAATTTATGAATAATGATCATTAAGGTATGCAAATTTCATTTAATTTATTTTACTTTTTAGGCTAGCATATTTTTAGTATGTATTGATTAGATTTGGCATAAAAAAGACTGATTGATGTGAAATAAGAACAATTTAGAAGAAGCTAAAACAGTCACCACTTTGGACTTATGAGAGAGCTTGGAAAAAGATAACAAGGAAGGAATTCCTAGGTTAGACTATCTAAATAATGATATTAGCTTTTCAGATGGGTAAAGGAACAATCTTCTGTAGTAAAGTTAATCATTTAGAATACATTAAAAGGGAGCGGCTAGGTGGTGCAGTGAATAGAGCACCGCCCCTGGAGTCAGAAGGACCTGAGTTGGGAGCTGGCCTCTGACACTTAATCCATACAAACAAAAACCTAGCTGTGTAACCTTGGGCAAATTACTTAACCCCAATTGCCCTAAAGGGGCGGCTAGGTGGCGCAGTGAGTAAGAGAGCCGGCTTCGGAGTTGGGATGACCTGAGATCAGATCCGGCCTCAGAAAGTGAGCACCCACACATAAATAATGACTAGTCGTGTAACCTTGAGCAAGTTACTTAACTCCAATTGCTTTAAAAAAAAATACATTAAAGGGAGGGAAGTGTCATGTCAGAAAAACAGATGAAAAGAGAGGAAAATATAAGAACACTGAAAAGTAAAGAAGACCCCAGATAGGCAGATTAGACTATGAGATTTCATGTTGAATAAAAGAGAAAAAAAAAAAAACTTGAGTAATGCATGTCATAGGATGAATGACTATAAATGATAATAAGAAATGACAGGAGATAGTGATGCTTTGAAACTAAAGAGGAAAAAAATTACTTGAATCATTTTTTAAACATGTTCACCAATATATTAGCTTGCATTTATGGTATTTATAAACTATTATCTTTACAATGATCCTATGAGACAAGTACTACAAGTTCCATTGTACAGATGATGAAACAGAGACCCTAAGAATAAAGCCTATTCATGTTCATAAGATTTCATAAGTGTTAGAAATAAGAACTTGAAGACAGCTCTTTAGGTTTAAAAGATTTCAAATGTACTGCTATTCCTACAACACCATATCACTACTCCAGGTATTTAGAACACCAATAAAATATTAGGAACATAATATTACTTTTATTTCTGAATTTATCCAAGCAATTTCAACAAATGTACCAGCCCCTCTCACTCACACCACTGTTTTGTGTATGAAGAAATATTAACACTGATCCAAATTCAAAGGCACTCTTTAGATAAACATTCCCAAAATCATAACACACAAGATAATTCCAATGTACTTGTCATTAATAGTTACCAATAAGACACACAAAAAGAAAATAATTTATTAAGAAGGAATAATTAATCAGTCACTATAATACATCCCACTCATAAAACTGGCATGTGCTTTTCCCCAGTTACATAAAATGTTAGTAGGAAGAGTGGAAATAAATTTAGAAAACAAAAGAAGTGAGACACACACCTACAGGAAACACATGGGTAAGGAAATCCATGCTTCAGATGCTACAGAATTCTGAAATCCTGTTTCTTCTCTTATCTTTTTTTTTTTTGGGGGGGGGGGTTGGTGGTGGTAGTGGTAGTGGTCTTGGCGGTGTGGTAATCAGGGTTAAGTAACTTGCTGAGGGTTACACAGCTAGTACATGTCTGAGGGTAGATTTTAACTCAGGTTCTCCTGACTTCAGGGCCAGTACTCTATCCACTGGGCCTCCTAGTTACCCCATTTGACCTTTATTTCCTATTTTTCTTTTTAATTAATTTTACATTTTCAACATTCACTTTCACAAGATTTTACTGTAGGGTCTCCTAATTCACTTATGATCTTAGGGCATATCAGTTTCCCTCAACATGTGTTAGTTCATCTGTCAAGATAGTTTTCCCAGGTTGTTGCCACTGGGCCTGCTAGAGCTTCTTCTCTTGGTGCCCTCATACTGACCTTCCTTTGGTGTAGAATTCATCTAGATAACTATCTAAGTTGGGTTCTTTGGATCTGCTTCTCTTCTTTGCTGCTAAGATCACATTCCTTGGAGACAGCTCCACTGACTTTGTTTTTTAGGACTGTATCTTTTTTAATTTTATTTTGTGTTCTTTCTTAAAGCTACCAGGGAAACATCTCAACTTTGACTAGCCAATGGCAAGTTGCCTTCTAATTTTGTTGGGGAAGTAATACTTTATACTTCATAAAGCCTCAATCTGCTCCTTATATACTTTTTGGTTTTTTTGCTTTTTGGAGGGCACTTGGGGTTAAGTAACTTGCCCATGGTCACACGGCTAGGTTTTTGTTTGTGTGTGCTGTTGTCTGAGGCCGGATCTGAACTCTGGTCCTTCTGACTCCAGGGCCAGCGCTCTACTCACTGTTCCACCTAGCTGCCCCTCCTTATATACTTTCACAGATGGGGGGTGGTGAAGTAGAGAGGGAGAATCAAAGGATATCATCATCAGTTCTCCTGACTGACACAAAAAAATAACTAGTATCTGACACTTCCTCCTTGGAGAACAAGCACTTAGACTTTTTTAAATGTTACGAGAAAATATATCTATAAGCAAAGATTCTATATTTAGTGTACTTTTGTTTGTACTTGCCATGTAGAAAAACCTTTAATTTAAGTAAAATGTAGGCATAATTATAGCCTAAATTGTTCATATTATAGAGTAGAACTATAAATTAATTTCATTTAACTAATTAACTGAATAATCCAGTCTCTCAGCTACTTTGCTTTCCATTTATATTTTTTCAGTCCCAATCTCAATAATTATCATATAAAAACCAATTACTTTTTTTAGTGGTAATGGGGGAGCCTTAAAGGAATCCCTAGTGAATATGAAGCTTAAAAGTTGAATGTAACATAGTTGACAATGAGCCAGATTTAAATTCATGACCTTTAAATTTATTTATTTATTTATTTGTTTGTTTGTTTGTTTGTTTGTTTGTTTGTTAAAGCAATTGGGGTTAAGTAACTTGCTCAAGGTTACATGGCTAGTCATTATTTATGTGTGGGTGCTCACTTTCTGAGGTCGGATCTGATCTACGGTCATCCCAACTCCGAGGCCGGCGCTCTTACTCACTGTGCCACCTAGCTGCCCCTTTTAGGGCAATTGGGGTTAAGTAACTTGCCCAAGGTTACATGGCTAGGTTTTTGTTTGTGTGGATTAAGTGTCGGAGGCCGGCTCTGAACTCAGGTCCTTCTGACTCCAGGGCCGGCACTCTATTCACTGCACCACCTAGCTGCCCCATGACCTTTAATTTTAAATATTACTAGGTTTCATTTGTATAAACAAATCTAACAATTCTGAAAGTCCATGAATATTTCAGAGAAATTTATTTGTTCACAATTCACAACTATAGTGAATTGAATTGATAAGGTATAACTATCAATATAATTAAGAAGATATAGAAATATGATGAATATTGTGATTCATAGACTCAAAACCTATCAATAAAGAAAGGCAAAACAAACCATTTTATCACAGAAAATAAACCTATCAGTATCTTGCAAGTTATGTGGTTAAAATTAGTATAACTGAATAACAGTCAAACATATATGAAGAAAAGAAGGGAAATAATTGTTTTAGTATATTGTTATAATAAAGGAGGGAATGGGAAAATAATTTCTATAATATATTACCCTAATCCAAAGAGAGAGGTTTAGAGATGTCAAAACTGTCATGAAATGGTGGAAAAATTGTAAATGTTTCCTGGAATTTGTAGTTCTGCGACCCTGCTGTGCTATAGAGTAGCTTTCACATTTAATTGCTTATATTTGGTAGAAAATAGCATGATAAGATGTCAAAATTTTTGAAAGAAGACCCGATTATTATCAACAGCAAGGTTAGTACATTTTCTTTTAAAAATAGATTTAATCTTTATTTATGGTCTATGCTTAAGAAACATTTTTCTTATCACTAAGATAAATAAGAATGATGATAATAGACAATAATAGCTGTCACAGTGCCTCATCTCCTTCCCTCTATTCTCTCACAGGGCAAGATACACTATTTAGTGTATATGTCATTCCCTCCCTAAGCCAAACTCAATGAGAATAAGGTTGACCCATTCCCTTTTGTCTTCCTGTTCTCCCCCTCCATTGTAACAGTTTTCACTTGCCTCTTATATATGAGATAATTTACCCCATTCTTTCTCTCCCCATCTCCTCTCATTATATTCCTCTCTCACCTCTCAATTTCACTTTTTAAATATCATTCTTTCCTATTCCATTGGTACTGTGCCCTCTTTCTATGTATACCTTTACACATATATACACACACTCACATATGTATTCATATGCCCATATATATCTATTTCTATATCTATATACATATATATTTTTATTCTTTTATACTATTCTGACATTGAGAAAAGTTTCATAAGTTACAATTATCATTTTTCCATATAGGAATGTAAATAGTTCGACTTTGATGAGTTCCTTATGATTTCTTTTCCCTGTTTACCTTCTCATGCTTTGTGTATCTGAATGTCAAATATTGTATTCAACTCTTTTTTTTTTTTTCATAAAGAATGCTTGAAAGTGGGGACGGGATGAGAGGGGGGAATGATGAAAGGGAGGATGGGAGGGAAGGCAGGGAGGGAAGTTGGAAGCACCCACTTTTAAAAAGGGACAGCATCAAAGTAGGGAATAGACCAAATGGGTGGTGCGATAGGAGGGAGGGAAACATGTTCAGTCTTTTACACTTTATCTACTATGATGGTGTTTTGCATAGCTACACATGTACAACATATACTGAATTGCTTCTTTTCTCAGTAAGTGTGGGTGACAAGGGAGGAAGGGAATGAATCTGGAAATAGATGTTTTAAAATCAAATGTTTTAAAAATATATAAAAACTATTATTAATACTATTTTACATGTAATTGGGAAATAAGATATATAGGCATAGGGGCACAGAGATTCACCTTGCCCTACTGGAAATGTTGAATGGGATATGGGAGAAGATATGGGAGAGAGGAGATTTGATGATGGGATATCCTCTGGGACTGCTATTCTGGGGTGGTGGGTGGGAGAAAATAGGGAAAAATTGTAACTAAAAATCTGTCGGAAATGAATGATGTAAACGAGAAGTTAATAAAGCATTTAAGGAAAAAAAAAGGATGCTTGAAAGTTCTCCACTTCATTGAACGACCATATTTCCCCCTGAAACATGCTACTAAGTTTTGCTGGGCAGATTATCCTTGTTTTTAATGCCAGCTCCTTTGATTTCTGGAATATCATATTCTATGCCCTTTGATCCCTCAATGTAGAAGCTGACAGATCCTGTGTTATCCTAATCATGTTTTCACAATATTCAAACTGCTTCTTCTTGGCTGCTTGTAGTATTTTCTCCTTGATCTGGGAATTCCAGAACCTGGCTATAATATTTCTAGGAGTTTTCTTTTGGAGATCTTTTTCAAGAGGTGATCGATAGCTTATTTCAAACACTATTTTCCCCTCTGGTTCTAAAACATCAGGGTGATTTTCCTGGAGAACATATTGATGGATGATTTTTAGGTTCTTTTTTTTCATCCTGGCTTTCAGGTAGTAAAATAATTTTAAAATTATCTCTCCTGGACCTATTTTCCATGTCAGTGGTTTTTCCAATGAGATATTTCACATTCCCTTCTATTTTTTCATTTGTTTGTATCTGTTTAATAGTATCTTGATTTCTCCTAAAGTTACTAGCTTCCATTTGTTCCAGAGTAATTTTAAAGGAATGATTCTCTTCAGTGAGGTTTTGAGGTTCTTTTTTCCATCTGGCAAATGTGGCTTTTTTAAGGCATACTTCTCATTGCTTTTTTGAGCCTCATTTGCCATTTGAGTTAGTTAATCTATTTTTATAAGGTTTTATTTTCTTCAGTCATGTTGTTGACTCTCTTTTCATGATTTTCTTGCGTCATTCTCATTTCTCTTCCCAATTTTTCCTACACTTCTCTTATTTGGTTTTCAAAATTCTTCTTAAGCTCCTCTATGGCCTGTAACCAGTTCATATGTTTCTTGGAAGCCTTTGGTGCAGGAGTTTTGACTTTGTTTTCTTCCCCCTGTTCCATGCTTTGATTCTTTTTGTCCCCCAAAAAGGAATCCAAAGCCATATTGTTGTGGTTCCTTAGCTTCCTTTGCCTGCTTATGCTGCCGCTCAAATGATTTTCTTTTGAGCTTTTTGCCACAATAGAACTCTGCTTCCAGAGAGGAGAACTTTGTCCCAAATCACTGGGCTTTTCCGGGCTGTGGAGCTATTAGTTAGCTGCCCTCTCTGAAGCTCATTGGTCACACACCACAGATTCTTCACCCTCGAGAGCAATCCAGATCTAAGCAGGTTATAGAGTGATTACCCCTAAGACTAGTTGCTTTGTCCCCCTACACTCTGCAGGCCAGGAGCTCTGAAGCAGCCATGTGGTATTGTCTCACTCATGTCTCCCTCTGTGGGCAGAGGCTGGACCACACTCCCTGATCCCCTGTTCCTCACACCAACCTCTCACTTTGTCCTTGGCATGCATGAATTGATAAGTCTGGAAACCACCAGATGCTAGTGATCCACTCTTCCAAAATCCCTCCAGCTGGTGGCTTCTCATGCAGCCTTTCTGGTGCTAAAAGCACAAACTCATAGGGGGCTGGACTCTGCCCCCAGAGTGCTATGATAGACACTTCTTGTCAGCCTTCCTGGCTGTCTTCAGCATGAGTTCTTTTTCTCTCTGTCACTTTATAGGTTCGGTAGCTTTAAAGTTTATTTAGAGTAATTTTTATATGTATTGATGGAGGTGGAAGCAGGAGCCATGTGGAAATCCTGTTTCTACTCTGCCATCTTGGTTTCTCTCCCCTATATTATGTTAATTACTGGAGTTTATTTGGATTAGTCATCACATAGTTAGTCTTTCTTCTCTATATTTGAAAAGTAATTGACTGAGGAAAACAATGACCTTACAATCTGAACTTTCTTCTTCTTTTTATTCCTTCACAACTTTCCAACCACTTTCCCACTCACTCATAAATGTAAAGTAACCCTTCCTGCACCCCAGCACAAAAACACAAATGCCTTGTTCCTTTGTTAGTTATTCACAGTATGTCATTTATGTCTAGGTTTAAATTAAATATATATATATATATATATATATATATATATAAAAGCAGGATTTTGAACATAGTTAATGAAGTTTAAAACTAAAAAGAGAGGTTTTCTGGTTTTCAGTATCATGTTAATGGTTTAATCCATAGTAAGAACATTTTGTTCTTCACTTCATCTTTATTTTATATATACACACACAAACACAATCACACTTGCACACACACACACACACACACACACACACACACACACACACGAGAGGTACCTAATTTTGTTTCACTTCCTTTACCCTCCATCTGCATCAAAGTAAAAAAAAAAATAATGTATCTACTAAGATAGCTTAATCCAACTTCCTGTTTTCAATTATTGGTTTCTTAGAGTGGCCTTAAGAGAAATTCGTTTTTATCATATTTTGAATGAGAAAAAAAAACTATAGATTCCCAACACATATCAATCAAAAGGCGATCCTTGCTTTGCATTAAGAGCTCAAGAATGCTGCCTAATGCAGCAGTTACATCGTCTATAGGGATCTGTATTCAAGTAAAGCTTTTTATTTAAGGTCTTGATCAGAAGTTGGCATTTCCAAAGGTCATGGAGCTCCTCAGCACTAGTCAATTACTGAACAAAGGATACCACTGACAGTTGAAACACTTGCTGTGAAATGATCCAAAGTACCTAGAGACACAGAGCCCTTTGGACAGAAACAATCTGAAAACACTTCAAAAGAATTCTATCAAACTTTCCTAGTCAGGTCATTCTCACCTAGCTAGAGTGTCTTCAGTTTTTTTTTCTTTTCTTTTTTCTCGTCATCCTCAAGGAGAGGCTAGATTCTTTTAGAATAATATGTCATAATGGGTCTTCAGGAAATCTAGCCTCTCTTTTGTGTTTACACTTATAATTACTGAGTTTCAAATATAAATATTAAAATTGAGAAAGATAATGAATTAAATTACAGTGAATTAATATGAAATGTATAAAACATAACATAAACATATTTAAAACATGGAATCAAATGATTTAATGAAGATTAGACAATGAAAATATGAATTCTTTCTCTTTCACTGTTTCTGTGATTAGCATTTACCACAGTAGCTGGAATATAGTAAGAACTTAAAAAAGAATTGGCTTGTTGACTGCATGATGGATAAATGGATAAATGAATGGATTTTCCATGATCTTTTGAAATTTTATTCCTTTTGCTTTGAAAATTTTTTTAACATATCTCTCATCTTATATTCTCTTTGTTTGTTTATTAACTTCTGGTTTACATCATTCATTTCCACCAGATTTTGAGTTTCAATTTTTTTTCGCCATTTTCCCCCTACCTACCACCAAAGAATAGCAGTCCCACAAAATATCACCTCATCCAATCTGCTCTTTCCCATATCTTCTCCCATACAACCTTCAGCTTTGCCATTAGGGCAAGGTGAATCTCTGAGGTCCAATGCCTGCACATCTTATCTCCCAACCTCCCTTCCCCCTAGAATGCCCTCCCCTCCATCATGCCCCCTTTCATCTCCTTTCCCCCTACTCTCCTTCAGGGTGAGATATCTCATTTAATATGTATATTATTCTCTCCCTGAGCCAAATTCAATGAGAAGAGGGTTTTGCCTTTTTGCCTTCCTGTTCTCCCCCTCCCCTGCAACTACTTCCCCTTGCCTCTTCTACATGAGATCGTTTACCCTACCCTGTATCTCCCCATCTCCTCTTGTCACTTTCCATTCTCACCTCTTAACTTCACCCCTTAAGTATAATCCCTTCTCACCAAATTCAACCTGTGCCCTCTATGCATGTATACCTGTAAACATATATACACACATTCAAATATGTATTCATAGGTCCATATACCCTTCTTCAGATTCCCCTTTCACATTGTTTGGAGGTGGAGTGGGGCAGAGCACCTTGGAAGTCTCATCTTACATTTTTGATGGGATTGAAATAGGAAAGATATTAGGACAAGTTGCTATCTTGCTATTATTAGTTTATATTTAATAGCCTGTGTAGAGTTATATGAGTGAATAAAACAACTTTTTTGATGAAAAAATTATTAGGATGTATGCTGTCTTCTGTAGGCTGAAAATATGCTTCTGAAAGCATTATTAATACAATTTCAATAACTGATAGGAAAATAGGGATGACATGTACCTCCTCTCATTCCTATGTGATTTTGACATCTTTAGCTAGTTGTCTAAATTTCAAAAGTTTTTAACTCTAATTGTATTAGTAAAGCCAAGCACAAGCAGCTTTCCAGAAGATTGCTTCTGTAAATAGCTTTTGAAGGTTCTGATTACATAGGATAGTGAACATTCCATTTATTCAATAACAAATCAAAGCAAAATATTCACAATTAATCACGTTATAACATTCACAATGACATAATAACTTATCACAGATAATAAAAATACAGCATTCACAATAGCTTATCACTGCAAATGGCCACATAGTTTTCACCGCAGTGGTCACAAAATTTTGCACAAAGAGCAATCCTTTAATAGCTCAATCATTCAGTCATTTCAATCATTTAATCATTCTTAAGGAGGTTTGCCTCCTTAAAGGAAACCAAGAAAAATAGTCACAGGTCTCCACCCATGGGGCACACTAAGTTACAAATCAATTGCTTATTCAGTCATCATTCCATTTAATCATCAGAAAATATACAAGCCCTCCACCCCTGGGTCACTAGTAAATTATAATTTCTCAGTCAGTACACAGTATCCACATAAAGTCTTCTTTAAGCTTGACGCAGTATGGTCTCTCAGATTCTCTGGATCCCCTTCCCTGGTCCCAGATCCTAACTGGATTCACCAAGATGTTACCTGGGTTCAAAGGCAGGCAGCTCCCAGGTCCTTGTCCAGCTCTGCACATACTTCCTATTCCATGCTGAAGCTCACAGCATCCAGTCCTCCTTAAATCCTTCACAGTCTCTGTTCCTGGGAAGTTAAGGCTTAACAAAGCCACAAACTAGTTTATACAAATTATAAGCAATACAGTCATGCTTCTCCAATCTGTGGCAGCTCCAACTGGCCCTTAGACTCAGTAACTTCTCAGCAGAATCTCCAGCTAGTTCCCAGAATCAAAATCACTTCACCCAGGATCCCAAAATCAAAACCATTCTCTACAGCTTTGGGGGCTTTTCCTCTTCAGCCTCCCTGGTGGCAGCAGCTTCTGCCAACACACAGCTTACTACAATATCTGTCTTTTCCAATGAGGGTCTTTCCTTATATACAGTATTGATCCTCCCTATTCAGCCCCTTCCTGTTATGTCAGCAAACAGGATCACATCTTCTGCTTCTTTAATGGAGGATTGATTAATTACTAAGTCTTAAGTACCTCTTAGATTTGCCAATAAAAAGGGATCAAATTACATTGCTATTACAATTAGAAATTATGAAAATTTGATATGTCATCTCTTAAGTAAAAAGATGTTCTTAAATTGTAATGAATTAAGGTTATGACCAGAAGGTTATTACTATCAGTTTAGTCAGTAATGATTGTGCAGTTGCTATACAATTAGTTGTTTGACATCACTAGATTACTTTGAGTGCTATCTTTCTAGAATGAATATTTCTCAGTTGTCTGTTCATGAAAGAACATATGTTTCTTATGTATGATTCAAACTACCAGGTCATTTCTCATCAGTTTATTTGACAGATCCTACAATGTTATCTTTGTTGTCGCTAATTGTTTTTAGCAGTTAGCAGGAGCATATTGTACAGTTTCTACAATTTCCTTGAATAGTCTATGTTGGTGATTGTGCTTAGAATCCTTACAGATGAAAACTTTTAATTCCTGCTACCTGTTCCTGAATTGTCAATAACATTCCTTTTATTTTTATAATGAAGAAATGTCCATTTTTTCTATAATTATCTTAGAATATTTTATTTGATATTCCATTTTTATTGTATATTGTGTTGTTTAAGTTGAAATATTTTTCAAACATATTATCATTTATTCTACTTTGTTTTAGTTTTGAAATTATACATTAACTAGCATTGTATAAAGGTTCATTATATTAAACATGTTAAGTATATTTTTCCCATTCAACTTTGATTTCAACATTCCAATAAGCTATATTTTGTTATTAGTAGTATATTAATATTAACACAGTGTAGGATAAAATTCTTATTCTTTTCACTTTGCCTTACAATAGTGTATAATGGTATTTCTATATTTCTTTTCTTTTTTCTTTTTAAACAAATGCTTTATTAACTTCTGGTTTACATCATTAACTTAAGCTAGATTTTGAGTTACAATTTTCCCCCCACTTCTCCCCTACCCACCACACAAGAATAGCAGTCCCACAGGATATATCTTCTCATCCAATCTGCTCTCTCTCATATCTTCTCCCATACTCCTTTCAACTTTACCATTAGGGCAAGGTGAATCTCTGTGCCCCAATGTCTGCACATCTGACCTCCCAATTACATGGAAAATAGTATTAAAATAGTATTTATATATTTGAAACATTTAATTTTAAAACTTCGAATTTCAAGTCCATTCCCTTCCTCCCTTGTCACCCACTCTCTCTGGGAAGATAGGCAATGCAGTATGTGTTGTACATGTATAGCTATGCAAAATATTACCATAGTAGGTATATTGTAAAAGACTGCTAGTATTTCCCTCCCACCCATCCCATCCCCCACCTGGTCCAATCCCTACTTTGATCCTATCCCTCTTTGACAGTGGGTACTTCCAACCTCCGATCCCCCCAGCCTGCCCTACCTTCTTTCATCCCCCCTCTCATTTCCCTTCCCCCTACTCTCCTACTGGGTGGGATATCCCATTTAGTATGTATGTCATTCTCTCCCTAAGCCAAATTCAATGAGAATATGGTATTGCTTTTTTTCCTTCCTGTTCTTCCCCTCCACTGCAACCACTTCCCCTGGCCTCTTCTACATGAGATAGTTTATCCTACCCTGTATCTCCCCATCTCCTCTTGGCACATTCCTCTCTCACCTCTTACTTGACCCCTTAATTATCTTTCCTTCCCACCAAATTCGACCTGTGCCCTCTATCCATGTATACATGTAAACATATATGAACACATCCACATATGTATTCATATGTCCATATACCCTTCTTCAATTATTTTCATAATGAGAAAGGTTTCATCAGTCATAGTTATTTTTGTTCCATGTAGGAATGTAAATTGTTCAACTTTAGTAAATTCTTTTTGATTACTTTTCCCTGATTACCTTCTCAAGCATCTCTTGCTTCTTGTGTCTGAATGTGAAATTTTCTATTCAACTCTGTTTTTTTCCTCAAGAATGCTTGAAAGTCCTCTATTCCACTGAATGACCATATTTTCCCCTGAAACAAGAAACTCAGTTTTGCGGGATAGGTGACCCTTGGCTTCAATCACAGCTCTTTTGCCCTCTTGAATATCATATTCCATGCCCTTCAATTGCTCAGTGTAGAAGCTGCCAGGTCCTAGGCTATTCTGATTGTGCTTCCACAATATTGAAATTGCTTCTTTCTGGCTGCTTGTAATATTTTCTCCTTGATCTGGGGATTCTGGAACCTGGCTGTAATATTTCTAGGAGTTTTTTTTTGGGGGGGATCTTGTTCAGGAGGTGATATCTGGATTTTTTCAACCTCTATTTCCCTCTCTAGGTCTAACACATCAAGGGAATTACCCTTGATAATTTCTTGAAGGATGTTTTCTAGGTACTTTCTTTGATTATGGCTTTCAGGTAGTCCAGTAATTTTAAAATTATCTCTCCTGGATCTATTATCCAGGTCAGTGGTTTTTCCCATGAGATATTTCACATTGCCTTTTATTCTTTCATTTGTTTGGATCTGTTTAACAGCATCTTGATTTCTCATAGAATCACTAGCTTACATTTGCTCCAGTCTAACTCTGAAGGAATGAATCTCCTCAGTGAGCTTTTGAGACTCTGTTTCCATCTAGCAAATTTGGCTTTTTAAAGCATTCTTCTCCTCATTGCCCTTTTGAGCTTCCTTTGCCATTTGAGTTAGTCTAATTTTAAGGAGTTATTTTCCTCAGTCAGGCTGTTGACTGTCATTTCATATTTTTCCTGCATCCTTCTCATTTCTCTTCCCATTTTTTCCTCCACTTTTCTTATTGCTTCTTAAGGTCCTCTATGGCCTGTAACCAGCTCATATTTTCATTTGGGGCTTTTGGTTCAGGATCTCTGACCTCATGATCCTCCTCCAGTTCCATGCTTCGATCCTCTTTGCCCCCTAAATTGGAGTCTAATGTTGCATTTTCCTGTTTGTTTTGTTTCATTTGCCTAGGCATGCTGCTACTCATTTACTTGACTTTGGGGCTTTTGCCAAAGTAGGACTCTGCCAGCAGACAGGGGAGCTTCCATCCCAAACGTTGGGGTCTTCACAGCTTCCAGAAGTATTAGTTGGGTGGCCTCTGTGAAGCCTACACAAGCTCTGGCAAGCTGGATACCCACCCCAGACCTCCCCCCAGACCACAATCCGGATCCAAGGAGGCTAAACAAGAGTGATTACCCCCAAGACTGATTGCTGGATCTCCCTACAGTTCACAAGCCAGGAGCTGAAGCTGCCACTGAAGATGCAAAATGGCATCTGAGCCTGCTGTCTCCTCAGCTGGTTCTCGCCCCCAGGGCAAGAAGCCAACACTTTCCCCAAATACTGGTCCCAAAATCGATAGGGCACTAACCTCTCACTATCTCCTAGGCGTATCTGTGTTGATAATTCTGGAATTGCCACAGCTGCTTTTGTTCTGGGGTCCATCCAGCCAGCTGCTGGCATGGCCGCACTGGGGCTAAAACCATGGCTCATAGGGGCCTGGGCTGGGCTCCCAGAGTGCTGTGCTGGCTGCTTGTGCTCAGTTTCTGCTCCCAGATCATTGTGCTGGCCCTTCCCTGCAGGGCTGCCGGGTTGTCCTCAGAGGGATGTTAGCTTCTCTGTGTTGTTCTGTGGGTGCTGGAGCTCCAGAATTTGTTCAGATTTCACCTTTTTATATGGTTTGGAAGTGGTGTGGGGAGAACACCTTGGAAGTGCTGTTTCTACTCTGCCATCATGGCTCATCCCCTATTTCTATATTTCTTATATATTTTCCTATTATATTATATGACATAATATTCTATGATGTGTAGCATAGTACATGAATATACTATCATTTACTCATTCATCCTTCAATTATTAATTATAGATGATATTTCTAGGTGTTTTGTGGGGATAGGGAGTGCTTTTCTTTTTTTTTTAATTTTATTTTATTAATTTATTAGTTTAGTTTCAGTTAACAAGATTCAATTCCATAGTTCCTTGATTTTCAAATTTCCTTTACTTCCCTCCCCCCTCCCCTCATGACAGCATATAGTACAGTATAGGGTCTGCAAATGCATTCATATTAGACATTATTCCAATTACAAAGGCATATTGTACTAGGTGGGATGAAAGATGGTAAGGAAGAAATAAAACCAAACAATGAGAAGAACAAGATCATTTAGTTTGCTTCCATCAGGATTCAGGCTCAGTTCTTTCTAGTTATATCTCTGGATGGCGCATTTCTCACTTTCTTGAGTCATTCGGGATTAACTTATATCACTGCATTGCTGAAAAGAGTCCAGTCTGTCATAGTTGGTCGTCACAGATATGGTATGTCTGTGATTGTATACAAATTTCTTCTGATTCTACTCTTCTCGCTCAGCATCAGTTTGTACAAGTCTCTCCAGGTAATTATGAAATCCGTCACCTCCTCGTTTCTTATAGCACAATAAAATTCCATTACATTCATATACCACAACTTGTTTAGCCATTCCCCAACTGATGGGCACCCCTTTAGTTTCCAATTCTTTGCAACCACAAAAAGGGCTGCTAAAAATATTTTTGTACATATGGGTCTTCCTCCCACTACTATGATCTCTTTGGGATATAACCCTAGTAGTATTGTTGGGTCAAAGGGTATGAAATTATTTATAATCCTTTGGGCATAATTCCAGATTGCTCTCCAGAATGGTTGGATGAGTTCACAACTCCACCAGGAATGTATTAGCGTTCCAATTTGCCCATATAACCTAGTGGTATTGTTGGGTCAAAGGGTATGAAATTATTTATAATCCTTTGGGCATAATTCCAGATTGCTCTCCAGAATGGTTGGATGAGTTCACAACTCCACCAGGAATGTATTAGCGTTCCAATTTGCCCACATCCTCTCCAGCATTTGTCACTTTCTTGTTTTGTCATCTTAGCCAATCTGACTGGAGAGATGTGGTATCTCCGAGTTGTTTTGATTTGCGGGAGTGCTTTTCAAATAACTCAGATATTAATATATTAATACTAATAGGCATGTGTTTATGTACATGCATGTATATTCACTCTAGTGATATTATGGGGAAACAGGAACTCTGCAAATTGTAAACCAATGCAAACATTGTGAAGAGTTGTAAAACTGTATAATGAAAGTCACAAAATTAGTTACATCTTTAACATGATGATTACATCACCATGAATTTAATTATTTAAAGGAAAAGGCATTTTAATACTAAGATATAAAATAACATATTTTTACATTTGTTCTTATTGTTTCATTGTTTCAGTTATGTCCAACACTTTCTGCCCCTGTTAGGCGTTTACTTGACAAAGATACCGGAGTAGTTTGCCATTTCATTCTACAGCTTGTTTTACAGATGAAGAAACTGAGTCAAACAGGGTTAAGTGACTTTCCCAGGGTTACACAACTGGTATCAAATAATTAAAAGGGAAAATACTTATACTGGAATAAGATATATATGATTGTTATAAAAGATTTACTCACAAATAAAAGCAGTTCTAAACAGTATGAAATCCCATCACATATCTAAGGATACTGGACAGATGACATAAATGGTTGTGGTATCCAATGTAGATATTTGCCTTCAACATATATGAGACTTAAGATACAGAGAGACAGAGAGAGCTAGAGACAGAGATTGAGAGACAGAGACAGAGAGAGTTGGGCAACCATAGGGACCAGGATAGGGAATGTTTTGTTTGTTTTCATGTACCTAGAATCATAAACAGTATGAAACTAAAGCAGAGTAGGTTTAGTGCACACAAGAAAGCAAAAGTTTAGAAGGAAATGAGAAAGAAAATGTGACTTTTATAAAAAGGGTAAAGACATAAAATGCTGTAGCAGCATCAAGCCCCTCAGCATCCGTAGGGTGGCTGCCAACAGAGTTTCCTAGATCTGCTTTTCTACTTCATGAAGAAGGGATTGGAGTAGCTAGAATTTACTTTGCCATTCTAGCCCCTGCATAAACAGGCAGGTGATTTTTTTTAAACAAATGCTTTATTAACTTCTGTTTTTCATAATTTATTTCCACCAGATTTTGAGTTACAATCATTTTTCCCCCGTTATTCCCCTACGCAACCTCCCAGAATAGCAGTCCCACAAGATATCGCTTCCTCCAATCTGCTCTCTCCAATACCTTCTCCCATACTCTCTTTGACTTTTCCATTAGAGGAAGGTGAATCTTTGTGTCCCAATGCCTGCATATCTTGTCTCCCAATTATAAGCAAAAGAGTACTAATAATAGTGTTTATATATATTAGAAACATTTAATGTTAAGACCTCGAATTTCAGATCCATTTCCTTCCTCCCTTGTCACCCATTTCCTCTAGGGAGATAACGAATTCAGTATATGTTGTACATGTCTAGCTATGCAAAACATTATCATAGTAGATATATCGTACAGGGCTGCTTATAATTCCCTCCCACTCATCCCACCCCCCACCTGGTCCATTCCCTACATGATCCTCTCAATCTTCTTTAGAGGGTACTTCCAACCTCCCCTCCCCCCAAGGATGCCCTCCCATTCATCATCCCTCCTCTCATCCCCCTTCCCCCTATTCTGCTGGAGGTTGAGATATCCCATTTAGTATGTATGTCATTCTCTCCCTGAAGCAAATTCAATGAGAATGTGTTTTTGCCTTTTTTGCCTTCCTATTCTCCCCGTCCCTTGCAACCACTTCCCCTTGCTTCTTCTACATGAGATAGTTTACCCTACCCTGTCTCTCGCCATCTCCTTCTGCCACTTTCCTCTCTCACCTCATAATTTCATACCTTGAGTATTCTCCCTTCCCAACAAATTCACCCTATGCCCTCTATCCATATATAACTGTAACCATATACACACACATTCACATATGTATTCATATGACCACACACCCTTCTTCCATTATTTTCATAGTGAGAAAGATATCATCAGTCACAGTTATTACTTTTCCATATGGGAATGTAAATAGTTCAACTTTGATAAGTTCCTTTTGATTTCTTTTCCCTGATTACCTTCTCTGGCATCTCTTCTTTCTTGTGTCTGGATGTCAAATTTTCTATTCAATTCTGTTTTTTTCCTCAAGAATGCTTGAAAGTCCACTATTCCACTGAATGACCATATTTTCCCCTGAAACAAAATACTCAGTTTTGCTAGGTAGGTGACCCTTGGGTCCATTCCCAGTTCTTTTGCCCTCTGGAATATCATATTCCATGCCCTTCAATCCTTCAGTGTAGAAGCTGCCAGGTCCTGGGCTATTTGGATTGTGTTTCCACAATATTGAAATTGTTTCTTCCTGGCTGCTTGGAGTATTTTCTCCTTGATCTGGGGATTCTGGAACCTGGCTATAATATTCCTGGGAGTTTTCTTTTTGGGATCTTTGTCAGGAGGTGATCGGTGGATTCTTTCAACCTCTATTTTGCCCTCTGGATCTAAAACATCAGGGCAATTTTCCTTGAGAATTTCTTGAAGGGTGATTTCTAGGTTCTTTCTTTGATCATGGCTTTCAGGTAGTCCAATAATTTTTAAATTGTCTCTCCTGGATCTATTTTCCAGGTCAGTGGTTTTTCCCATGAGATATTTCACATTGCCTTCTAATCTTTCATTTGTTTGGATCTGCTTAACAGCATCTTGATTTCTCATAAAGTCATTAGCTTCCATTGGCTCTAGTCTAACTCTGAAGGAATGAATCTCCTCAGTGAACTTTTGAGACTCTTTTTCCATCTGGCAAATTCGACTTTTTAAGGCATTCTTCTCCTCATTGCCCTTTTGGGCCTCCTTTGCCATTTGATTTAGTCTATTTTTTAAGGTGTTGTTTTCCTCAGTCAGTCTGTTGGTCCTCATTTCATACTTTTCCTGCATCCTTCTCATTTCTCTTTCCAATTTTTCCTCCACTTCTTTTATTTGATTTTTAAAGTCCTTCTTAAGGTCCTCTATGGCCTGCAACCCACTCATGTTTTCCCCTGGGGCTTTTGGAGCAGGACTTCTGACCTCACAGTCCTTTTCCCACTCTATGCCCCCAAAATAGGAGTCTAGTTTTGCACTTTTTTGTTTCCTTTGCTTTGTCATGTTGCCACTTAATTACTTGACTTTTGGGCTTGTTGCCACACTATGGCTTTAAGGCCAGATAGAGGAATTTTCATCCTGAACGTGTGGGGGGCAACTTCTGTTTTTGGCAAGCTGTAAACCCACCCATGACTTTCACGCCACATCACAATCCAGATCCAGGGAGGTTATAGCAAGAGCGATTACCCCCCAAGATTGATCGCTGGATTTCCCTACAGTTAACATGCAGGCCAGGAGCTTGAGCTGCCTCTGAAAACTACAAAATGGTGTGTCTCCTCAGTGGCTTCTAGTCCCCAGGGGAGGAAGCTTATGCATTCCCCAAATACTGGTCCCAAAGTCCATAGGACACTAACCTCTTACTTTGTCCTAGGCATTTCTATGTTGATAATTCTGGAATCTCCACAGCTGTGGGTGTTCTGGGGTTCCTCCAGCTGGCTGCTGGCCCTGCTGCCCTGGGGCTAAAACCTCAGCTCACATGGACCTGGGTTCGGCTTGCCACGCTCTGCATGCTGCCAGCTCCCAGACCACCGCGCTGGTCCTTCCTGCAGGGCTGCTGGGCTGTCCTCAGCGGGAGGTTAGTTTCTCTGTGTTGTTCTGTGGGTGCTGGGGCTCCAGAAGTTGTTCAGAGTCCCCTTTTACATAGTTTTGGGGGAATCTGCGTGCAGAGTGGCTTAGATGAGCTGTTTCTTCTCCACCATCTTGGCTCCACCCCCAGGCAGGTGATTTTTAAACTTCCAGGCTGGAGGCTGATAGTCCCAGGAGAAGCTGCTGTCTCTGCTGGGGGCCCCATGTCCTCTCTTATCTGGCTCCAGTGATTCCTCCTGTCCCCTCATGAGATGTCAGTGAGATGGCTGTGATTCGTCCTTGGGATGAGTAAGTTGGGTGGCTGGGGCTCCTTCTCTCTCTGGTGTAGTCTGCTTCTCTATGCTCAAGTTTGAGCTGTACAGACCCCACGTGCTCCACACTTCCCCTGTCTGGACCCACTGGGCACGTTCCTGGGCTAGATTCCCCCACATTCCACCTCCCAGTGGATTCTGTCACTCCAGAGTCCTTTCAGGTTCACTTTTTAAGGGTTTAGTTATGGGATTCATGGAGGAGCTTAGAGAAGTTACTGCTTCCTTTCCACCATCTTGGCTCCTCCCCTACATCTGTTTTTCTAAAGGAAAGCAACTCAAAATGGATTAACAATCTTTCTTTAAACAATCAAACATATCACCTAGTTCAGGGGAAAAAAGTCAGCATCCAGAACTTCAGAGTATACAGAAGTTACAAGCTGAAATTACAAGACAGAGAAACAAACAGATCAAGCAGACAGGCCTCCAACTGTCCAACTATTACAGCCATACCTAATCATAGTTACCAGAGAGGGAAGCATCAATATCTTTGTTTTCAAAGCTGGGGGACTCTCAACAGCTGCCCAGAGTGTCATCTAGTCAAATCACACAACAATTCTCAAAGTGAGCCCCAAAACAAAGAACATCAGAATTTATATAGTCTTCTGGGTGGGGGGTAGGTGTCAGAGAATGCAACAACCCTCTTGTCCCACTGCCCAATCACAAAGCCTCCCACCAAAGGTTCCAGGTGCACTTAAGCCTATCAAAGGGCTTAGGGTCAGGGAAGAGCTTACACAAGACAATCTTAAAAAGATGGCAACAACATATATTTACATTCCCATTACATATATCTTCTATCTGCTTTTATTATCTCCTGGATCATTACCATATGTAACAATTAATTTCTCTCAGAAACTATGTATGCTGAGCATCTATTCACAAGTTATTTCTGTTCCTGTTGATTCTGATTTTGCTCCCCATTATAGACAGAAACATTCATGCAACAGGTACTGGCTCTAGTACAAGAGGAAGGCTACCTTTGCTCTCAACGTGTTCACATACTACTCAGGGAGCAAACACTTATAGAAGGTTATAACCACAAGCTCAATGCAAAGTTCCCATGTTCCTTTGGGTGAAAAAACAGAATGGATGGTAGAGTGTCATCATTAATGATATTTCCATTGGTAAAATCATATCAGTTACTAATATTGAATCACTTGACAATGTTAAAAACTTTGGTGTCAAGAACTTTCTTTTTGCATTTTTAGTAAGCTGTGACAACAATTCTCAGAGAGGTACTAGCATGACTGTTTCTAAATTGAGATTGCTTATCAGGATGATTGATCCAAGGGATAGGGTAGAAACAGGACTAATGATTTTGGCAGGCTATAAGGAAAAAAGATGTGTTGCCATACCAGGATTTTTAAGCAGATAATTTGCATTTGTTGCTTACCTATTCCAAAAATGAAAAATAAAATTAAGTAATTCCTGACTTCAAGAACTTTATATTCTCTGAATTCTAGTATTCATGTCCAACATAAATGTTCTACAGGTTGTCAACCCAACATGCTGGTGACCTTCCCCTCCATCTCTCGCCATTGTGTGGATAGCAATGGAGCATAAGCATTGCTTAGCAGTTATCTCTCACTCTCCATATTTGACATATCTATCTTCTTTAGTCATATATCTGTCAGATAACATTCTTTACAATATTTCTGTTTAACTCATTGGTATTATTGTCATTCCACTTTTCTTTCTGAAGAGAATCAGTGACATCATGAGGGGATGTCTTGACATGTGCATGAATGGATTTATGAGGCAGACTTGTTCAAGTCATCAACCCCACTCTCCCTTTCAGAGTCATCAAAGTCCAGTGGTAAGACAAAAGTCAAGAATATGGAGGATGGCCTGGAATGCAGTGCATGATACTGACTTCTCCAATATATGACCAAGATCAAAGTGACAGTGACTGCCTCAGCCTCTTTCATGGACATTGAAACACATTTTTCTCATCTGCCCCATTTGACAGGGGAAGTCTTCACATGCTTGAGGCAGACAATTTCCTAACTCACCAGTAAATTTGAGACCTGTTGGTAACCTTTAGCCTGATTTAGCATATCTGCTGAGACAGTTTCACAGAGGGGTGGCTGCTGCACATGCTACAGCTTTTTGTAGTTACAGATAAGAGTTAGGTGACAGGTGGACATGAAAGGTGGGTGAATAATATTAGAAAATGCTCAGCAAGCTCTCATATCATAGGTGCTAGTTTTCCCTGAAAACCCCACATACACTCATTTGTAATATAACACAATTGACTAATACCCAACATTTTCCTTTCTCGCTTTTTCAGGATTTTCTAACAATATTGCTCCGTTAAATACTTTGCAATTCCTAAACTTTCAGCCCTATAGCATCACTGAATGAATTCTGTACTAAAGAAATGGGACCTTTAGGTAGAGCCTAGGGGTGATTAAAGGTAATATCCTATATTCTAAAGGCAATGCGACTTGTTTTATTTCTCTTTTATGGTTTTGTGGTCAGTTCACTCTCCACCTTTAGTGTCTAACATATATAACCTAATGGGAAAACTATGAAGTTGCCTGTTTAAACTGTATGTTTTGGTCTAAATGCTAGATATTAAGCACTGGTCATTGTTATTTTTCCCCTGAATCAAGAGATAAAATGTTTCTGAGTAATAATAGATTTCATTTAAAGTTTCTTAAGCATTCCAGCAGAAGTAGCAGTCAAAATGGTGTTATCCACAAATTTTGTTGTTTGTCCTTCATTCTTGAACTGAACCATGACAACAGGAAGGTGAGTCCATGACTTGCAGTTGAATTGAGTTTAAGTGAGTGAGGGTGGTTCAAAGTCACCAGCTACAATTTCTCCTCTGGAGCCATCCTGATCGAGTGACAAGATGGCTCTGTATGGAATGGGAGAACATGACCATTTTAAGCTAAGGTCTTTCTCAAGTCCCAGTTTGACTAAAGCAATGTACATTCACTGATTAAAGCTAAGGAAGAAGTTAGGCAAAGAATGACCTCTTTTACATAGTCAAAATATCTATATCTATATCTATCTATCTATCCATCCATCCACATATCTATCTCACAAATAGAAAATTTGGATAAAATACTCTTCTGTTTAGATTCTGTACAAAATGTCCATTATGATAGTGTCATAAAAAGAAGATTTGGGAAGCGTATGCCTCTACATTTTGTTCCTTACTTTGACATTGATAATCACGAAGTTATTGAAGAAGTACCTTATTGCAATATCTTTGAAGATATCTGGAACGTGGGGAGACTAGATGGCACAGTGAATAGATCACAGCCTTGGAATCAGGACAGGAGGACCCAAATTCATATCTAACCTCAGACACTTAACACTTACTAGTCGTGTGACCTTGGGCGAGTCACTTAAACCCAATTGCCCTGCCTTCCCCTCTCCAAGAAGAAAAAAAAACATCTGGAATATTCTGTCATTAACTTAGGAGACACTTTGTTGGAAGATAACATTTAAGGTAATATTTTGTTATATTTAATTTTTTAGGAAGAAACTATCAGATACCGTGGTATGTTACATCCTCTTATATTTCAGCCAATTGTATGACAATAACAATCTGGTCTATGTAGAATATAATTTGAAAGTCCTGCCTTCTAAAACATTCATCAAAGTAACCTTTGGTATGTGAATAGATTATTCTTTTTTATATTTTGTAGAAGAAGTGAATGAGCATATAATTATTATTTTTATTCACCTTTTTGGTAATAATAATAAAATAATAAGTTTTCCAGATCTGTACCTTTTTTTAACCCTCTCTTCTTTTGGATATCTTGAAAAATAATTCTTTCAAAAACTTCAATATTTTATCAGTAAGGGGAAAGTTAGGGGGTGCATTGGATAGAGTACCAGCCCTGGGATAAGGAGGACCTGAGTTCAAATCTGACCTCCAATAATTGCTAACTGTGTGAAACTGGGCAAGTTGCTTAACCCAAATTTCCTCCTCCTAGCTGCCCCCCAAAAAATGCACTAAGAGAGAAACTCTATGTGTTTATGTAGTCTATTCCAACCATTCTTTCCATATTTGTTTTGCATAATGCTATTTTTATTTTCTCATTGCGGAGGACTTATGATATTGGTCAAAACGTGGTGACTTCTTTGTATTGATGGAGGAAAAAAGTTTGCCATAGAGCATTTTGTAAAAATACTTCCCACTTTCTATCTGTTGCCCTCCTTCCAGGTTAATCCAAAAATCCACTTAGTATTTTGTGGCTCATTTTGCTCACCTGTCAAGTTCTCAGTAAACTTGATTTCCCTGCATTTTCTATAATTTTATGAGGTTTAGAGTCTAAAAATCACATCATTGTTACCACTTTCTGACTCTTTCCTGCAATTCTTCTAGCATCGTTGCAGGAGTAGAATCGGACCATAAAGAATGAAGGATTATTTTCCTCTCTTAATTTGCTATTTTGTATGTTGTCAAACTCTGCCTCTCTGTTACAAGCCATACTGGACACTGGAAAACAAGTCTGTTGCCAGGACCATAGAAGAACACAAATTATCAGAATCCCCATTCTGCTCATTTAATTTTTAAATATTCAGATATCTCCATGACCCCATGAAGTATCAAAATAAGGCATAGGATTGAAATAGATTATCTTTACTCTTTTGTAAGATATTATGATCTATGATTCTAAATTATTTCATCATGACACCATCTGATTTTCACCTTATTTCTACTGTGTGATAAATCTTTAAACATTTTTTATGCTTCCCTAGTTAGAGAATTTTCATGTGTGTTTTCAAATAGGTCATGCACTTAAAACTGCATTGCTAACAGTGGTGATAAATTTACATTGATTTATCTGAATGTTCACATTCAGTCTGTCTTATGACAAAAGACACTGATTTGTGAGAACTCTGACCAGAGTTAAATTAAGGAACTGAGCATGTTTCTGCTGGAGGAAAACAATTTAAGGGCAGACTTGATAAGGTTTTTCAAGCATCTGAAGGATTATCATAGAGAGAAATGATTATTTTATTTTATTTAGATCTTGAGAAGTAGGGGCAATGGGTAGAATTTGCAAAGAAGCAAGCATGAATTTGATGTCAAGAAAAACATGGTGAAAATTTTGAGTTATTCGAAAGTGCCATAGACTGTCTTGAGAATTATAAGTTCTGCCCTTCTTGGAGGTTTTCTAGCAGAGTCTGGATGAACTCTTGTCAGGTTTGTTAAAGGCAATTTTCCTTTCATGTGGGAACTGGATCAAATGGTCATGGAAGTTCCTTCTTTGTCTCAGATTTTGAGATTCTTTGAAAGTTTGTGATGTCTAAGTATGGGTCAAAGTGAAGTTAATGGGTTGAAAGATAGTTAAACCTCCTACAAATCACACTGTATTCTTATCTACTGAGGTAGTGAACCACAAATGTTTGTTTTTGATAAGAAGATGACACTATCAATAAATGTCCCTAAATGGTTTTAATTGTCATGAGGAAAATGTCACCTTTTGCACTTAAAGACTGAACTTTATTTAATATGTATATATACATATATATATGTATGTATATGTGTGTATTCATGTATGTATATGCATACAGACACACACATATATCCACAAACTTTGGGGTATTACATTTTAAAGTACTAATTCAATATTATTTGAATCCCTTAGTGTTTTGTGGCTTTTGAGTTTTCAGTGATTTCTGAAATATTTAAAAAAAATGTTTAGTTACGTTAAAATTCACCTTTATCATAAATGATTCTACTACAGATATTTAAGTGATAATCATTCATGGAACAGCAGCCTATTCAAGTGTTCCCAGTATAAATTTCCTACTGCTTCTGGAATTCCCAGGGCTATATTAAGACATTTTTCTAGGATTCTTAGTTTTATTTAATTTTAATGATTTTCTTAGTCATATCATCAACAACCTAAACTTCATGATATCATACATAATGATATATAGAATAAATCTAAAAGAACAAAATTATATCTGAAAATATTATTTATTTTCAGTCATAGGTTACAAATAAATCAATAGTACTTATTTTGTACTAGACATTATCCTAGGCCCTGTACTATCTATGCACTCATGGAGCTTACTTTCTACCCGAAGGAAATAATATGTTCACAAGTTTGTAATTATAGGATTTTTTCAAAGTAAATATTTAGTTACTATGGGAGGGGAGTTTAATAACTAGAGGAATCAGAAAGTATCTTTTAAATGGTGGGGTAATTTCTCATGAGGTAGATAGAATTTTCAAGAGGCAGGGAATAAGGGAGAACATTTTGAACATAGGGGATGGCCTACACAAAGTCACTGTGGTGAGAGATGGAATATTGTGCAAGAAATCTCAACTAGGCCAGTGTGTCTAGAGTCCAGAGCATGTAATGGAGAATAATGTGTAATCAATCTAGAAAGAAATACCAGAGTCAGTTTTTATATCAAAGGTATTTTATTCATAAGACAATGAGAAGCTACTAAAGCTCCTTGAGCAGAGAAAAGAAATGCTCTGACCTGCAATTTTGGATGATCAATTTGTCAATTGTATGGAGAATATATGAGGTTTGATAAGAAGAGGAGTGTGGAATCAGTGACCAGTTAGCAAAGTATCATAATAGTCTAGGAAAGAGGTGTAGAAGGTCTAGACTAGGGCACGATTCAAAGGGGATTAACTTATGTGAGATGTTGTCTAGGTATAATCAACAATGCTTGGTGTATCAATGATATTAATGTCCACCCTTATCCAAGTAAACAATATGCCTACTAATGTGTTTTTTTGTTACTTAAAAAATAACTCCCCAGTTTTCTTCTTGCTAAATTGTTTCTTTTCAGATTTCCTACACTATAAATAACCATTAAAATCCTGGGAATATTATAGTTTGTTGTTGTTGTTTTTTTAATATTTGTTCTTATGTTCATTTTTAATTAGATTCCCAAGAGTGAGGTTGTTTTCCAAAATACTTCTGTCTTCTGAGTCTGTACCTTTATATTCTCTTAAACCAAATCTACAATTTCTCACCACTGACATTTCATCTTTGTGTACTGGGAGGGATGAGGTGACAAGTTCTTACTACTCAAGAACTTTTCTAATACTCATGTCATCTACAGAATGAAAATATGCCCAAATTTTGAAAGAAGTCCTTCTTGTGGTGATGGGTATCCAATTCCATTGCTTCCTCTCCAGCTGAGCTTTTATAGCTTGTACTAATCACAAATCTCTTAAAGGACTCTTTTCTAAAGATGGCCTTTATTCTTAATTGTGTCATCATATAGGCAGCTCTTGAGTCTTCTGCTCAGAGCTTTTATTTTCTGTGAGCTTGAAAAAGCATGATCTTAGTTATCTGCATCTACCAATGCTTGGTCATGTGGTAACCCCTCTACTCAAAATTTTAATATTTAATTCTCCCTAAGTCACTTTTTTTCTATGAGCAAATCACAAATTCTACCTACAAATAATCTCTTTTAAAAATGCATCCTTTGGGGCGGCTAGGTGGCGCAGTGAATAGAGCGCCGGCCCTGGAATCAGAAGGACCTGAGTTCGGAGCCGGCCTCCGACACTTAATCCAAACAAACAAAAACCTAGCCGTGTAACCTTGGGCAAGTTACTTAACCCCAATTGCCCTAAAGGGGAGGCTAGGTGGCACAGTGAGTAAGAGCGCCGGCCTCAGAGTTTGGATGACCCGAGATCAGATCCGGCCTCAGAAAATGAGCACCCACGCATAAAAATAATGACTAGCCGTGTAACCATGAGCAAGTTACTTAACCCCAATTGCTTTAAAAATAAATAAATAAATAAATAAATGCATCCTTCATGTAACTACCAAAATAATTCCTGTAATTTAAAGGCTTTATCATATAACTTTCTTACCCAAAAATCTTCAGTAGATCCCCATTTTCACTTGCATAATAATGGAAGGAAGAAAGGAAGGAAGGAAGGAAGGAAGGAAGGAAGGAAGGAAGGAAGGAAGGAAGGAAGGAAGGAAGGAAAGAAGGAAATTATAGTTTATTAATCACTTACTAAATGCCAGACACTATGCTAAGTGTTTTACAAATATTACCTCATTTGACTCTCATAAGAATTCTGGGAGGCAAGTACTATTATTATTGTCATCTCAATTTTATAGTTGACTAAACTGAAGTATGCAAAGGTTGAGTTCCAGAGTCACATAGCTAGTAAGGTCAGTTTAAATTAAGACCCAGCACTCTACCCACTGTGTCATTTAGCTACATCAAATTAAAATTAAATTAAAAATTCATGAAGTTGACATTTAAAACCTTTCATAATTGGCTTCAGTCTTCCTTACCTTTTCAGCTTTACTTCACATTATTCTCCTATTTATATTCTATGTTAGAGCCAACAGGCCTATTAAGCTTTCCCAGAATGCTGCCTTCAATTTTGTGCTCCTAGACTAAAGAACATGCTGTCCTACATGCCTCAAGTAAACTCCCTCCTCACCACTGCTTCTAAGGTTTTTTTTTAATTATTCTTTCAAGTCTCAATTGAGATGTCAACTTGTTCACAAAGTCTTTCCTGATCTTTTTAATTTTATTGAGCTCTTCTTTCTCAAATTATCTTGTACTTTCTTATCTTTTAGTATAATAATGCATTAGGAGAACCTGACCCTGCGCTTTGAGAATAGTTTGTTCTCATGCTATCATTTTATCTTCCACTCCTCATACAATATCTTGCACATAATAGGTACTTAATAAATGCTGCTGAATGGAAATGAGAACCCAGATCTCTGAGTATCTTGAATTGAGTAGAAGAATTGCAAATGATTCAATGATTTACAATCTAATTTCTACAGCCACAATTACACCAATCTTTTGTATCACACAGATTACTAGAAACCATTTTCTGACAATGGGCCTGTATTTAATTTGGTTCCATTTAAAGAATGGTTTGCACAGGGATTATATAAGATGATAGTATACGGAATTTGCACTGGTAGAAGGAGTAACAACATTAATTTAATTGCTAAATGTGAACAAGAGTTTTCTTCAACCTGCTACCTTGACACTTTATTGCTCTGAATCAATTTCTTAGATTGAAAGAAAAATATAAATTATTAAAGGTATCTAGAATTACATACCAGAAGACAAGTCTATATGATTTTTTAGTTTTGTCATAATTTCATAACACAATCTTATGTTTAAACCAGTTATTCAGACCTGAATTGTTAATACGGCGATGTCTCAAGGCATCTCTCAAGGATTTCGTAGAGACATAAAAGAATTATCCACTATTTTTCTCTGCTTTATGAGATTCATATACACTTCAATTCTTTTAATTAAGATTTGTAATAATTCTCAGGAATTAGACCTGTCTATCCACATAGGAAAGACCAAATGAATGCAGACTGTACATTGCAAGATTTCAATATGTAACAGGGGGAGGGTTTAATACCTGTGAGTTTTGAGGAAATATTTTTACCCAGAAAAGGTGAATGCTGTGAACAATGGAACAGTTGGGATGTATGAATGAAGACCTTCAGTTTTCTTTCCTATGGCAATATAAGGAAGATAAATTGTTCTTTTAAAGGAGGCCTCCAATATCTAAGGAATTTCTGGCCAATACAGGAAATCTGGATAAATCTAAATGAATTTCTCAGAGGAAAAATACTAATTTTTAGCAACTTCTTTGACTCCAAGGCTTACATACTTCTTACATTTCTATTGTGCTCCAGGATTCTATTAATTATCTGCATACAGTAAGTGGGTCTGAACAATTATAAATCACTGTCTATGCCTCAGTAAGCCAAAACAGCTCAAAATAAACAAGATACAAAGTTATTTTCTTTGTCAATGCAGTAATAAATGTATTTAACTTTCAGTCTGACTACTGCTTTTTTTCCCTTTTTTATTTAGTATTTTTTTATTTCCCCATTTATATGGAAAAAAAAAAACAATGTTTAACATTCACTTTTGAAACTGGGGTTTAAATTCTCTCCCTTTCTCCCTACCTGAACTCCAAATTAATAAAAAAAAAAAAGCATTTCCATAAAGGTTATACTTGTGAAATGACTATGGCTGGGAAACTTTCATAACACATTTTTAGAGATGCATTATAAAATTTATCTAACAGTATTTATATGTGATACAGTCAGCCCATATGGAAAATGCACTGGGTCTAGAATTTAATGGAAAAGAAGAACAGGTTTGGCTGCTTTGGGGACATTACAAGCTTCTTTTACCATCCCCAAGTTTCTTATGAATATCAATATTAAGATTTTACCAGAGTTGTTACACATCAACAAGTTGTGACAATGTCCATCAAATGCTAAAGACAAGTCTCAATGGGAGGCATTTACAACATTTAGGGTGGTTATTAACAATCTATGGAATAAAATCCATAAGAACTTTGATGAAAAGTAGGAGCAGAATATTTCATCTAGGATTTATATGACATGAAAAATAAATAGGTTAATCACATATTAAGAATGAAGTAATACTGGTAGATAGCTAGATTGTTCCATGTGTAACTTTTGTAAAAAAATAAAAGTCAATGAAGTCCTTAGGAACAGTGAGTTTTCAACTTTTGTGGGGATAATATTCCTAGAAAATGACATGAAAGTAAAAATGCAAATGTTGATACATTTGATACATTGACCTTAAAGGAAATAGGGTGTTAGTTTCCCTTGGCCAACAAAATTATAATCCTTCTATAGATATTTCTGAATATACATTTTTCTGCATACAATTATTTATAACAAATTTTTAATTATTTTTTTTATTTATATATATTTGAAACATTTAATGTTAAGACCTCGAATTTCAGATCCATTTCCTTCCTCCCTTGTCACCAATTCCCTCTGGGGAGATAACGAATTCAGTATATGTTGTACATGTCTAGCTATGCAAAACATTATCATAGTAGATATATTGTACAAGGCTGCTTATAATTCCCTCCCACTCATCCCACCCCCCACCTGGTCCATTCCCTACATGATCCTGTCCCGCTTCTATAGTGGGTACTTCCAACCTCCCCTCACCCCAAGGATGCCCTCCCATCCATCATCCCTGCACTCATCCCCCTTCCCCCTATTCTGCTGTAGGTTGAGATATCCCATTTAGTATGTATGTCATTCTCTTCCTGAATCAAATTCAATGAGAATGTGGTTTTGCCTTTTTTTGCCTTCCTATTTTCCCTCTCCATTGCAACCACTTCCCCTTGTTTCTTCTACATGAGATAGTTTACCCTACCCTGTCTCTCCCCATCTCCTTCTGCCACTTTCCTCTCTCACCTCACAACTTCATCCCTTGAGTATTCTCCCTTCCCAACAAATTCAACCTATGCCCTCTATCCATATATAACTGTAACCATATACATACACATTCACATATATATTCATATGACCACACCCCCTTCTTCCATTATTTTCATACTGTGAAAGATATCATGAGTCACAGTTATTGCTTTTCCACATAGGAATGGAAATAGTTCAACTTTGATAAGTTCCTTTTGATTTCTTTTCCCTGATTACCTTCTCAGGCATCTCTTGCTTCTTCTGTCTGGATGTCAAAGTTTCTATTCAATTCTGGTTTTTTCTTCAAGAATGCTTGAAAGTCCTCTATTCCACTGAATGACCATATTTTCCCCTGAAACAAAATACTCAGTTTTCCTGGGTAGGTGACCCTTGGGTTCATTCTCAGTTCTTTTGCCCTCTGGAATATCATATTCCATGCCCTTCGATCCCTCAGTGTAGAAGCTGCCAGGTCCTGGGCTATTCTGATTGTGTTTCCACAATATTGAAATTGTTTCTTCCTGGCTGCTTATAGTATTTTCTCCTTGATCTGGGGATTCTGGAACCTGGCTAAAATATTCCTGGGAGTTTTCTTTTTGGGATCTTTTTCAGGAGGTGATTGGTAGATTCTTTCAACCTCTATTTTCCCTCTGGATCTAAAACATCAGGGCAATTTTCCTTGAGAATTTCTTGAAGGATGATTTCTAGGTTCTTTCTTTGATCATGGCTTTCAGGTAGTCCAATAATTTTTAAATTGTCTCTCCTGGATCTATTTTCCAGGTCAATGGTTTTTCCCATGAGATAGTTCACATTACCTTCTAATCTTTCATTTGTTTGGATCTGCTTAACACCATCTTGATTTCTCATTAATTCATTAGCTTCCATTTGCTCCAGTCTAACTCTGAAGGAATGAATCTCCTCAGTGAACTTTTGAGATTCTTTTTCCATCTGGCAAATTCGACTTTTTAAGGCATTCTTCTCCTCATTGCCCTTTTGGGCCTCCTTTGCCATTTGAGTTAGTCTATTTTTTAAGGTGTTGTTTTCCTCAGTCAGTCTGTTGACCTTCATTTCATACTTTTCCTGCATCCTTCTCATTTCTCTTTCTAATTTTTCCTCCACTTCTCTTATTTGATTTTTAAAGTCCTTTTTAAGGTCCTCTATGGCCTGCAACCCACTCATGTTTTCCCCTGGGGCTTTTGGAGCAGGACTTCTGACCTCACAGTCCTTTTCCCACTCTATGCCCCCAAAATAGGAGTCTAGTTTTGCACTTTTTTGTTTCCTTTGCTTTGTCATGTTGCCACTTAATTACTTGACTTTTGGGCTTGTTGCCACACTATGGCTTTAAGGCCAGATAGAGGAATTCCCGAACGTGTGGGGGGCAACTTCCATTTCTGGCAAGCTGTAAACCCACCCACGATTTCCACCCTAGAGCACAATCCAGATCCAGGGAGGTTAAAGTAAGAGAGATTACCCCCCAAAACTGATCCCTGGATCTCCCTACAGTTCGCAGACCAGGAGCTGGAGCTGCCTCTGAAAACTACAAAATGGCGTGACTCCTCAGGGGCTTCTAGCCCCCAGGGGAGGAAGCCGACGCATTCCCCAAATACTAGTCCCAAAGTCCATAGGACACTAACCTCTTACTTTTCCTAGGCATGTCTATGTTGATAATTCTGGAGTTGCCACAGCTGCTGGCGTTCTGGGGTCTCTCCAGCTGCCTGCTGGCCCTGCCGCCCTGGGGCTAAAACCTCGGCTCACAGGGACCTGGGCTCTGCACCAGCTCGATGCACTGTGCATGCTGCCCTGGTCTTTCCTGCAGGGCTGCTGGGCTGTCCTCAGCTGGAGGTCAGCTTCTCTGTGTCGTTCTGTGGGTGCTGGGGCTCCAAAAATTGTTTGGAGTCCCCTTTTGCATAGTTTGGGAGGAATCTTGGGGCAGAGTGGCTTGGATGAGGTGTTTCTACTCCGCCATCTTGGCTCTGCCCCCTTTAAGTCTTTAATATACTTTTCCTAGCACCGTGACTATGAAATAACATACAAAATGCAGTAAATAAAATACAATTGGTACCATATAAAACATTTTTTCTTGCTAGTAATTCTCTAGAATTCTGACCTTTTGTGTTAAGATCTCAACAAAAACAAAACAGTGATGTCAGAATATATTCACTTTACACAACACAGAAAAGTTACAGAACCACAAATAATATATAGCAAAATTTTAAAACAAAAACACTTTTTACTTCATTTTTATTTTCCTCCAAGTAAGACATAAGATGTGTAAGGTGTGAGAGAATTGTACTATATATACTTACTAAATAGCTATAAACCTTTCTGCATTGGATGCCCTCTGAAAACCAAGGTAGGGTTTGCTAGGACTTTTAGTTGTTGCTATTGGAAGATTCTGAGACTGGTGAAGTCTTGACATCACCTCTACCACTCTGTCCATAATTGGTGGATGATATTAGAAATTATGAAGGACAGACTAGTTTGAAATAATCTGTCAGCAGATTCTGCTTTGTGAGCAGTTTGAAATATGCAAAGATTTTGGAATATAGGAACATATCAGAGGCAAGTTAACTGGATCTACAGCTTTGCTGTCTCTAGCCAGTTTGTTGATTAGGCACAGAGTAGCTGCAGACATTCAGGCATGAAGTTTATCTGACACCCTCATTTCTTCACTAACCTGTTAGTAAAATCCAGCCTCTACTACACAACCCTTTCAGTAATCTCTGTGGTTATATTGGTATTCCTTGCAAGCATATTTCTAAATCTCTAGTTTCTCCCTTCTGTGACCTCAGTTCCCCATTTTCACAGAACACTGTACTTTTAGCCCACTCCCTTGCTAGGGAGAAATAAGGCAAGTCCTCCCATCTTGGGACATAAATTTCTTCTAAATCCCTTCTGCCTCCAAATAGAGGTTTGATATTTCATGATCCCATCATCATCACCAAATGTAGAGCCAACGCAATGTTCACTGCAATGACAGTGACTGTAAATATGCCAACATAATTCTCAATCACAAAATAGTATCTCATATTTTCTCTACTGTGCATGGCTACAAATGTGCATGGTTGCCAAGTAAAGAGTGAAATGAAGTTACTAGTAAAAATCACAGTTGTTTGAAGTTGCAGAAGTTAAATGTGGGAATGTGGAGGATTAACTATGTGTTGAATAATGGGGGTATTTTGAGAGAATATGGACAAAAGCCATATAAGAGAGGCAGGAATGAATAATTTGTGATTTGCATTGTTAGAAGACACTCCTGAACCTATGAGGAGACACATCTGAATATATTAGAATTTAGGAATTCCATGATTTTCCTAATCAAAGATGTTTTGTTTAAATGTCAGAAGAATCTATGGTGCCAGACTGTGAGTTTATAAGTTTTAGTTCCTTCTTATTTTATGTATTTTGAGTTCTTATAGTAGCATGATGCAGTGATTACTAGAATAGTATTTCTAGTAATGTAGTACCATGATGTTCAAGTTGACTGGAACCTTTTCCACTTATACATGATACACAATAGTTTCTATCTAAAGGAATTATTTGAGCAAAAACATCTCATAAGACTTTTAACCCCAAAGTAATTTCTTTACTTCAATATCTTCCCAAAAGATGAATACTAGTCAACTCCATTCCCATAATAGATTTCTATGGTTAGATTTCTTCACCTTTGCCTATTCATTTCTTATGGTAATAGCTTAATAATCTGTAGCGATCTTTAGTCCTGGAGTATGGGAAATGGTGCCTCTTGCCCCAGATTATCAGTTCTTCCCTCTAGCCTGAAACCAACATAGTGCAGCTGGGTCACAGATATTCCTCAGCCAACTTCCCTCACTGTCCTGGCTTTAAAAGTTCCTATGCCTAGGTATTGGCAACCTTTCAATCCAAATAACCCCAGGACTTGCAATTTGTTGTTTTAGAGACTTGCCCATTGATGTTAAAAGGAAACCTAGCCTGGAGGTGTTTACTATTCACAGGGACCAATCCTTTTTCTTGGATTTTCCTTCAGATCTTCTCAAATTGTGGCATAACCAGGAGGACACTTGAGCTTGGAATTTTCTGACCTACTCTGCCACCTTGCCAGAATCCTCTCCCCAACATGTATTTTTAAGGTATTCTTTTCTCCATTATGGTATTTATAACTCAATTCTTCATAACAATAAAAACGATAAGGAGGCTTTTTTATCTGCTTCCTTCAAGAGTAACATTTTATTTCTTTACTTTTTTATCGATGCCTTTTGTTATTACAGCAAATTCACTTCTGAATATATGCCATTCACATTCCCTACCAAGTTAGCAATGTCACAAAATAAAGTTTTAAAAAAAGAAAGAGAAAAACAAAACGTTTCAGTAAAACCTTATACCATAAAAACAAAACTGCCTAACAACATGCAAAAATTTTCACACCCATCATCACCCACCTCTATGAATAATACAGGGAAGTGCATTTTTTCAACCCTTCTGGTGGGAAGTGTCAAGACATAATTTCATAGCATAGAACAACATTTTATACCATGAAGAAAAACCAAAATCAACTATAGAAATTGAAATTTAGTAATAAAAAATTAGATGATGCAAATATTTATACAAGAGTACCTTTGATTATATTTTCCAGTATGTTTTACTTGGTTAGAGACTTTCTTTCAATTGTCATAGTATTAATATGAACATTTTTGAGCCCAAAATAATTTAGAAAATAACATAATTAAATATTACTCTCTAATTAAAGAAATAGATTAATTTAGCCAGCTAGTACAGAAAACAGAGTTGCAGGAGGAATGTGCCTTTCTGTATGTTTTTGGTTTTAGTTTATTTTTTACACTGGACTATCTCTGGGCACTTAAAAACACCAGAGCGATTATCTACTTTAATGTAACCTTGGTCCCAGAATCCATTGATACAGGTCATACTCTTCTCATTGTTGGAAATAAATGCCTTGCCCTGCATGAAGGAAAGGCAAGGTCTGGATCATAGTGTTCTTTAGTTTCTATCAGATCTTTTTTTTTTTTTAACATTTTTTGTTTAATTTTGGTTGTCAACATTCATTTCAAAAAGATTTTGACTTACAAACTTTCTCCCTGTCTTTCCCTTACCCCTTCCCCAAAATAGCAAGCCTGCTGAATACCCCTTCCCCCCCATCTTCTTCTTATATTCTCCCCATTGCCCTCTCTAACTTTCTAGTAGGGCAAGATGAATTTCTATGCCCCCATGCCTGTATATCTTATTTCCCAGTTGCATGTAAAAATATTTTTAACATTTGTTTTTAAAACTTTTATTTCTAGAGTCTTTCCCTTTTTTCCTACTCACCCACCCCTGCTAGAAAGATAAGCAATTCAATATAGGTTGTACTTGTGTAATTATGCAAAACTTCTCCATGGTAGATATATTGTGAAAGACAATATATATTTCCTTCCATTCTATCCTGCCCCCCACTTATTCTATTTTCTCATTGACCCTGACCCTTTTCAAAAGTGTTTGCTTCTAACTACCCTCTCCCCCCATCTGCCCTACCTTCTATCATTGCTCCTCTTATCCCCTTCCCCACTACTTTCCAACAAGGTAAGATACCCAAATGAGTATGTATGTTATTCCCTCCTTGAGCCAAATTCAATGAGAGTAAGGTTGATCCATTCCCTTTCACCTTCCTATTTTTTCCCTCCATTATAACATCTTTTTCCTGCCCCTTTTATATGATATAATTCACCCTATTCTATCTCTCCCTATCTCCTTTTTCCATTATATTCCTCTCTCACCTCTTAATTTTTAGATATCATCCGTTCCTATTCAATGGATAATGTGCTCTCTATTTAGGTATACATATACATATATATGCACACACTCACGTATGTATGTATACACACATGCAACCTATTATATAAACATATATATATATATGTATACATATGTATTCCCTTAAAATATCCTCATATTGAGAAAAATATCATGAGTTACAATTATCATTTTTCCATGTAGGAATGTAAATACTTCAACTTTAATAAGTTCCTTATGCTTTCTTTTTCCTGGTTATGTTTTCATGCTGCTCTTTGCTTCTTTTATTTGAAATTCAAATTTTCTGTTCAGCTCTGGGTTTTTCATCAAGAATGCTTGAAAGTGCCCTATTTCACTGAATAACCGTCTTTTCCTCTGAAGCATTATACTCAGTTTTGAAGGGTAAGAGATTCTTGGTTTTAATCCTATCTCCTTTGACCTTTGGAATATCATATCCCAAGCCCTTTGATCCGTTAATATAAAAACTGCTAGATCTAGTGTCATTCCCATTGTTTTTCCATAATACCAAAGTGCTTCTTCTTGGCTACTTGTAATAGTTTCTCCTTGACCTGGGAACTCTGAAATTTGGCTTTGATATTCCAATCTTTTTTTTTTTTTTTGGGGGGGGGATAATTTTTCAAGAGGAGATCAGTGAATTCTTGAATTTCTATTTTGCTCTCTGGTTCTAGAATATCAGAGAAATTTTCCTAGAGAATTTTTGAATGGTGATTTCTAGGCTTTTTTTTTCTTTTTATCATGGCTTTCAGGTAGCCCAATAATTTTTAAATTATCTCTTCTGGATCTATTTTCTAGGTCAGTGGATTTTCCAAATAGATATTATACATTGCCTTGAATATTTTTCATTTGTTTGGATATATTTCAGACTATCTTGATTTCTCATAAAGTCATTAACTTCCATTTCCTCCAATCGAATTTTGAAGGAATTATTCTCTTCAGTGAGTTTTTGAAATTCCTTTTCCATCTGGCCAATTCATCTTTTTAGGCATTCTTTCCCTCATTGGCTTTTTTTTTTTTTTTTTTTTTGCCATTTGAGTAAGTCTATTTTTTAAGGTGTCATTTTCTTCATTATTTTTGGGTCCCCTTTAGCAGACTGTTGACCCACTTTTCATTATTTTCTTGCATCATTCTCATTTTTCTTCCCAATTTTTCCTCCACTTCTCTTACCTGATTTTCGAAATCCTTGTTGAGCTTCTCCATGGCCTGTAACCAATTCACATTTTTCTGGGAAGCTTTTAATGCAGGAATTTTTCCTTCCTTGAGTACTTCTCGTTTCATGTTTTGATCTTTTCTTTTCCCAAAAAGGATTCTATAGTCTGATTTCTATTTCACTGACCTCTCTGCAGCCACAACAAGCTCTGGCTCACTGGCCACACACCCCAGGACCAGCACCCCAAATCGTTATCCAGATCCAAGCAGGTCAAACAAGAGAGATTACTCTGTGAAAGGTTACTTGTTTCCCTTACAATCTGTAGGCCAGTACCTCTGGAGGCTTCCTTGAGGCTGTAGCTGCAGTCACTGTGCCTCTGCCACCTTTTTCCCCAGGGGCAGGGACCGAATGTGGTCTGTTTCCCACTGACATTTTACTTTCTCTTTGGCATTTATGGGTTGAAAAGTCTGGAAACCACCACAGCTGCTGGTGATTCACTTTCCTGAAGTCTCTTCTATATGGTCTGGGCTACAGGTTGGTCTCACCTGAGGCTTGGAGCAGCTCATACGTGATTGTGCTCAGCTCCAAATCTGGTGCAATAGAACCTTCCTGTTGGCCTGCCAGGCTGGCTTCAATGGGAGATTTGTTTCTCTCTATCACTTTGTGGGTTCTGTTACTCTAAAAGTAGAGCTCTAAAAACTCTAGAGTAATATTTTGCAGGTATTGAAGGTGGTTGTGGCCAGATCTCACAGAATTTCATGCTTCTACTGCTTCATTGTGGTTTTGCCCCCTCTATCAGATCTTCCATTACTGTCTTCCTCTGCAGTTACGCTCAGGACTCCAGGTGACAGAGGAGGCCAGGAGAAGACTGAGGAAGTAGAAGGCTGAGCAAGCATGACCAGGATGCAGGGACTTTTTCTGTTTGTCGCTTGGTTGAGCCTTGAATTACAGGGAATAGAAATTGTGAAGGATTTGAGATGGACTGGACCCTGTGAGCTTCAGTGTGGAGCAGGACCTACCCAGAGAGCTAGACAAGGAACTGGGAGATGTTTGCCATTTAACCCAGGTAACAGTCTGGTGAATCCAGGTAGAATCTTGGACCATGGAAGAGGATCCAGGGAATCTGAGAACCAGCTCCAAGTCAAGATGAAAAGACATCTCCATGAGTCCTGAGTAATGATGAAATTGTAGTTTACTAGTGACCTAGGGGTGGAGGGTTTGTGTTAATGATACTTAGAAATTGATTGATAAGTTACTGATTGAGTTAATTTATTTGCCACATGAGTGGAAGATTTTGAATAAATATCTAATTGAGTTAACTTAGTTGCCCTTTGAGTGGAAGACTTTATTGTACTTTGATGTAATTGTTCTTTGTTCTAAATATATTTTGGTGGCCATTTTAATGATAAGCTGTTGAGAATACTATTAATGACTTTTCCCTGATAAGTTGCAATATTGTGAATGCTGTACCTTGATTTTCTGTGAATGTTTTGCTTTGATTTGTGATAGTATGAATAATTCTCTATGCTGTGTAATCAGAAACTTAAAAGCTGTTTACAGTAGCATTCTTCTGGAAAGCTGCTTATGCATGGCATTACATTATGGCATAGTCATCAGGATTACAAAGTATAGTGGCTCTATTTGTTCCAGTATCAATGGCCATTTAAATTGAAATTGTAAGGCCATGGATCCTGGAGGGGTAGAATTTAATGGTAATGTAATTTAAATTTGAAGATCCCTTTGTGTTGACAAAGGTAGCAGGTAACACTTAGTAACTTATCAAGCTTCTGTTGGGGAAACAGAAGGTATGAACTCCTGTCTCATGTTGCTGACATAACAGGGAGGGGTTGGCTAAAACAGGAAGTAGCTAATGCTGTGTATGTAAGAAAAGGCCCAGAGAGGCACAGTCAGGATTTCTTGGGACCAGTATCTGGTGGCAGAACAGCAATACAAGAGAGAATGGAGAACTTAGCCAGAACTTCCTGAGAAGTTGTGGTGGTGGAGCTTCTTCTGAATAGGAGCCCAGGAGCCAGTAGCCAGGAACCCAGGAACCCAGGTGACAAAACAGCCCAGGAGCCCAGGAAAAGACTGAGGAAGCATGACTAGGATGCAGGGACTTTGTTGGTTTGTGGCTTGGTTGAGCCTTGAATTCCAGGGAACAGAAATTGTGAAGGATTTGAGATGGATTGGATGCTGTGAACTTCACTGTGGAGCAGGACCTACCCCACGAGCTTGACAGGGAACTGGGAGCTATCTGCCATTGAACCCAGGCAACAGTCTGGTGAATTCAGGTGGAATCTGGGACCATGGAAGAGGATCACGGGAATCTGATAACTGGCTCCAAGTCAAGATGAAAAGGCCTCTCCTTGGATATTTAGTAATGATCAAATTCTAGTTTACTAGTGACTTAGGGGTGCAGGGTTTGTTTCTTAGTGATTTATGATGCTTAATAATTGATTGCTGAATAAGAGACTTATTGAGTTAATGGAGTGTGAATCATGAGTGGAAGACTTGACTATTGCACTTTGTGTTGATTGTTATTGATTAGTGACTGATTGAGTTAATTTAGTTGCCCCATGAGGGGAAGACTTTGACTATTGTACTTTGAGATGATTGTTTTTTCTTCTAAATGTTGTGACCATTTTGGTGAAAACTATGAGGCCATTTTAATGATAAGCTGTTGTGAATACTATATTGTAATTTTCTGTGATAAGTTATAATATTGTGAATGCTGCACCTTGATTTTCTGTGAATGTTTTGCTTTGTTTTTTTATGGAATAAATAGAGTGTTCACTATACTGTGAAATCAGAAATTTAAAAGCTGTTCACAGTAGCATTTTTCTGGAAAACTGCTTGTGCATGGCACTATATTGAGGTCTTTTGATTTCCAACTTTGAGATGGAAGATGGAGGTTTATTCCACTACAGTTTGATAAAGGAAAAGATTATTGAATGGTATCAGAAGAGCTTTAGAAGTGGGGATGAATAAATTATATAAAATGATATACACACAAAAATATATTTTAATAAAGCTAGACTGCTAGGATTTAAATTCAGCATAGAAATTACTTTCTAGATATTTTCTTTCTGCCTTCTTTTTCTTTCCTTCTCTTTCTTTGCTTCTTCATGTAAATATGTATGTGTGTATATATGTGTATGTATATAATAAGAATATGTCATAATTTTATATATGTGTATATTTGTGTGTATGCATATATATTAATATGTCATAACTGTCAATGAATTATTTAGAAAAACATCAAGTGCCTACTTTTTGCAAAGCACTGTCTATGAATTTGAATATAAGTGTGTATCATACATGCCCTCAAATAACTTACATTCCAAGAGGAAAAATTAAAGATGTAGAGGTGAATTATGAACAAGGAAAATTTTAGTTTAAATAAGTGGGCATCACACATGTATTTATTTATTTGTTTGTTTGTTTATTATGATTTATTCTTAGAATAATTTGTGGAAAAATGGGTGGGGGGCAAAATATTCAGGATATGCATATATAAAATGTATAGTTGGAGGAAAGGGAGGAAGTATCAAGGTAAATATCAAGAGGTTCAGGTTGTATGTATAAAATCATTTTAAAAATAATTAGCTTGTTTAAGCCTAGGGATCCTAAAATCATTGCTAAGTTTCATTTCATCCTCCACTCTATGTTTTTAGAAATTTATATTATCTGAAAAGTTTTGAGTTCCATCACAACTTAGTCAAACCCTTACTTAAGAACATTTTTAACATTTAGACAGAATTTGATCTTACTTCCCAAATTTACATTTATACTCTATTTCTAGTTAAACCCTTTGCCTGTAAAGAAAATTCAAGTTACTGGAAACTTTAAATACACCAGTATTGTTGTGGTTGTGTGCTTTGTCTTTCATTCTGGAAGATGACCAGGATATCAGGAAGAAAATGACATGATATACAATTGAATTGTATTTGAGTTGAGGGAGGGGTGTGCAAAATCACCAGCCTCACTTTCTCCTCCAGAATCATATGGGTCCAGAGGCCAGACAAAAATCAGGATCACTGGAGACGGCCCAGAATGCAGTGGGAGACTTGTCCTTTTTAAGTTAAATTCTCACTTTGTTTGAGACAATACCCGTTCAGTGATTGGATGGAAACTTTAATTTAAAAAATAAAATAGAAGAGGAAGACCCCCTGGGCTGCTGGCTGAAAGAGAAACAATTACTATTTGCATTCACTCTGAGATTAAAAAATAACCATTAAGTGATGCTTGGACAGGGACATATTGTTGGCCACTCAATGAGAAACAGTGAATTGGTTTTAAGGCAGAATTTTTAAGAAAGAAATCTATCCAGTAAACCCCAAGATAACTAGGTAGATTTCAGCCATCACATTTACCTTCCTTTGGACATAACACTCTCAGGCAAGGGCATGATAGTCCATGTGGGAACAGAACAGGAAAGGAGAGGGGAAGAGAGAGGAGAAGAAGGAAAAAGAACAGGAGGGGAGGATGAGTTGAATTGCCCAACTGAAACTGGCTAGCTGGGTCCCCACTGGAGCAGCTTGGACTACTAACAGATTGTGATTTGTCCTTTGTTCTTGAAGAGAGCCCTGATATCAGAAAGATGATGACATGACTTGCAGTTGAATTGAATTTGAGTTGAGGGACATCTGTGCAAAGTCACCAGTCTCACTTTCTCCTCAAGAGTCATATGGCTAAGATAGCAAGATATAGATCAAGACAACTGGAGATGGCCCAGGATGAAAGTGGGGGACCTTGGAATCTTTAAAATAATGTTTTTTGTGTTCTCACTTTGAGTCAGGCAATGACCATTCATTGATTAGGCCTCTTTAAGAAGTGAATCAAGGGATGGTCCCTTTAATTAAAAAAAAATCCAACTATGGGGGAAGAACCTCAGTAGTGATGGCTGAAAGAGAAACAAGTACTATTTATATTTACTCTGAACCAAGGGGGCAGCAATAAATTAACCATTAAGTGATACTTGTCACTTGCATGGGTAGATACATTGGCGCTGAATCAGTTCCTCAAGTTTCCTGTAGAATTGATAGTCTTCTTAAATTTCTTTCTTCTCTAACTTAGCTCAGTCCCACCTTCTCTTGGGTTTTTGCTCTCTGCTTTAGGGCTTCTCATTCTTTGCTTATCTCCATATGACCCTTGTCCTTTCTGCTTCCAGACTTTCAAAATCTTTATGGGGTTCTGAGATAAGTTTCCTTTTAGACTTTTCTTTTGAGAATGTCCAAGCAACTGATGCCATGACTCTGAATGAGTAAGGACATGTATAGGCTGTTTTTAAGCTTGGTTCTTATTGATTAAATATTTTAATATGGCAGTTTCCTTACATGACAAAGACAATGACTGTCAGGGTGGAGAATAATCAGTGCTGTCTTATCCTTATATATGAATGAATATGTCGATGACATGTAACAAAACCTAAATAACTAAAAGTTATTATGGGATCATAGAGAGTTAAAGGTGGAAAGAAGCTTAAAATTTTAAAGTCAAGAATTAATCTATTATTTAGATTTTCCACTAAATGAGAAAGAAATTTCCCTCCCTTAATTAAATGATTGAGTTTTGATTCACTCTCTGTATGCATGTGTGTATACATACACATATAAGAACATGCACACACTATATATGTATATGTACATATGTGTTGGTCGATGCCTAGTTTCTGCCATACTATTTTAAAGTTTCCCCAGCAGTTTTTATTGAATAGTGAGTTCTTACCTCAGAAACCGAAGTCTTTACTTTTCTCAAACACTATTACTATAGTCATTTATTATTGTGTCTTGTATACCTATTCCAATGAGAGATACATATAGATATAAACAAATATGTAGACATATGCATAAGTATATATGTCTGTACATATACATACACGTAAGTATATGTGTATCTAGATGGAGACTAAGAGAGAGAAAATCCACTTAAGCCTAATCCAATCTAAAAATATCTGATACATGCAAGGTGTTGGTCTGAGGATAAGGCAAAATAGCATGTCCTTTTCCCTAGGTGTTATATTTTACTGGGAGCATGCATTGGTGTGGGCAGCTAGTTGATCCAGTACATAGAGCAGTTAAAGCCGAGCTTGAACAGCTCTCCAAAAGACTGCTACTGTGAATAGCTTTAAAGTTCTGATCACATGGTATAGTGAACTCTCTATTTATTCAGGAATTGACTAAGGCAAAACATTCACAGAAACCAAAGTAAAGTATTCACAATTATATAACATAACAATTTATTGGGGGTGGCTAGGTGGCACAGTGAGAAGAGCACCAGCCCTGTAGTCAGGAGGACTTGAATTCAAATCTAGACTCAGACACTTAACACAAAAACTAACCATGTGACCTTGGGCAAGTCATTTAACCCCAACTGACCTCCAAAAACAAAAAAAGCAAGAAACCCCGCAAAAAAAAAATGATGACTTATCACTAAAGTGGTCAGATAGTTTTAAATAGATAGTATTATTTAGTGAGTCCTTAACTCAATCTGACACAAAGTACAAAGGTCACCCACCCTCAAGGTCATGTTGTCTTAATCTCTTCAGTCAAAAAGTCCTCCTCCTCCTCCTTCTCCTTTTTCTTCTTTTCTTCTTCTTCCTCTTCCTCTTCTTCTTCCTCTTCTTCTTCTTCCTTTTCTTTCTCTTCTCCTTCTTCTCCTTCTCCTCCTCCTCCTCCTCCTCCTCCTCCTCCTCCTCCTCCTCCTCCTTCTTCTTCTTCTTCTTCATTCTTTTTCTCCTCCCTCCTTTTTGGAGTGGGGAAGGCAGGGCAATTGTGGTTAAGTGACTTGCCCAAGGTCACATGACTAGTTTTTTGTATTTTTTGTATTTTTTGAATTCAGGTCCTCCTGACTCCAGGGCAGATGCTCTATTCATTTTGCCACCTAGGCACCCCAAATCTTCTTTCGTCTTGATTGAAGACTCGCTGCAAATGATCCTTAACTCAATCATCCTTAAGGGCTACAAGGTACAAAGTACAAAGTTCTCCCAGCCCTAGATCACAGTAAAACATGATCTTGCCAGTAATCACTAAGAACACAAGGAGAGATCTTTTCATCTTGACTCCCAAATTCCATAGTTCTTCTCCCATGGTCCCAATTTTTGCCTGAATTCAACCAACCATCACCTGGATTCACAAGTAGGTAGCTCTCAGAACCTCATCCAGCTCTTTGTACATTCCCTTTGCATATTGCAGCTCATAATGTCCAGTCCACCTCAAGTCCTTTGTGATGAGGTACAGGCTCTGGGAGCTCTCTTGAGCTCTCCATGAATCCTTGAGGTACAGGCTCTGGGAAACCCCCTTGAACTCTGATTAAATCATCCCATTTGATGAGACATTTGCATGAGGCCATAAGCCTTGCTTTGTGGCTGGGACCAAACCTCTATTACTAGACTTCCCACCCTTGAGCCTATCAAAATATGATTCTACCTTTGAAATAGCCTAGCCCACCATAGTCTGTAGTCTCCAGGTAACCTCCAGCAACTTCCCACCCTTAAACACACATTGACTTCATCTGACTTCTCCTGAAGACCCTCCCCAAACTCCTCCTTTAGACCACCCCTAGATTCCTCCTAAAACTTTCTGTATATAATATCCCATCTTCCTTCTTTGTGGTGTGAGAGTGCCATATAATTTTCTAGCACAGACTTAGTCTTTGTCCAATACAAGCAAACTTTTAATAAACTTTACTTTTCCTTGGCTGAGAAGACATGAGTGGAATTCATTTGGCAGGACCTGGCATATTGGCATTTTGGGGTCTCCAAAGCAACCCTAACCTTCTTTATGGGTAATCTCTTCATTTTTATGGGTCCCTGATACAGGAAACACTGATAATATCAAGCTCTTCTCCAGCTGGGATTGGAAGGTACTTAAGCCTCTCTCTTTTTTTTTTAATTTTTTAAACAAATGCTTCATTAACTTCTGCTTTACATCATTCATTTCCGTCAGATTTTGAGTTACAATCATTTCCCCCCCATTATTCCCCTACCCAACCTCCCAGAATAGCAGTCCCACAAGATATCACTTCCTCCAATCTGCTCTCTCCCATACTTTCTCCCATACCCCCATGGACTTTTCCATTAGAGGAAGGTGAGTCTTTGTGTCCCAATGCCTGCACATCCTATCTCCCTATTACAAGCAAAAGAATATTAATAATAGTATTTATGTATATTTGAAACATTTAATGTTAATACCTCAAATTTCAGATCCATTTCCTTCCTCCCTTGTCACCCATTCCCTCTTGGGATATAAGTAACTCAGTATATGTTGTACATGTCTAGCTATGCAAAACATTATCATAGTAGATATATTGTAAAAGGCTGCTTATAATTCCCTCCCACTCTTCCCACCCCCCACCTGGTCCATTCCCTACCTGATCCTGTCCCTCTTCTATAGTGGGTACTTCCAACTTCCCCTCACCCCAAGGATGCCCTCCCATCCATCATCCCTCCTCTCATCCCCCTTCCCCCTATCCTGCTGCAGTTTGAGATATCCCATTTAGTATGTATGTCATTTTCTCCCTGAACTAAATTCAATGTGAATGTGGTTTTGCCTTTTTAGCCTTCCTTATTCTCCCCTCCTTTGCAACCACTTCCCCTTGCTTCTTCTACATGGGATAGTTTACCTACCCTGTCTCTCCCCATCTCCTCTTGCCACTTTCCTCTCTCACCTCATAATTTCATCCCTTGAGTATTCTCCCTTCCCAACAAATTCAACCTATGCCCTCTATCCCTATATAATTGTAAGCATATACACACACATTCACATATGTATTCATCTGACCACACCCCCTTCTTCCATTATTTTCATAGTGAGAAAGCTATCATCAGTCACAGTTATTGCTTTTCCATATAGGAATGTAAATAGTTCAACTTTGATAAGTTCCTTTGGTTTCTTTTCCCTGATTACCTTCTCAGGCATCTCTTCCTTCTTGTGTCTGGATGTCAAATTTTCTATTCAATTCTGGTTTTTTCCTCAAGAATGCTGGAAAGTCCTCTATTCCACTGAATGACTATATTTTCCCCTGAAACAAAATACTCAGTTTTGCTGGGTAGGTGATCCTTGGGTTCATTCCCAGTTCTTTTGCCCTCTGGAATATCATATTCCATGCCTTTCAGTCCCTCAGTGTAGAAGCTGCCAGGTCCTGGGCTATTCTGATTGTGTTTCCACAATACTGAAATTGTTTCTTCCTGGCTGCTAGTAGTATTTTCTCCTTCTTCTGGGGATTCTGGAACCTGGCTATAATATGCCTGGGAGTTTTCTTTTTGGGATCTTTTTCAGGAGGTGATCTCTGGATTCTTTCAACGTCTCTTTTGCCCTCTGGATCTAAAACATCAGGGCAGTTTTCCTTGAGAATTTCTTGAAGGGTGATTTCTAGGTTCTTTCTTTGATCATGGCTTTCAGGTAGTCCAAACATTTTTAAATTGTCTCTCCTGGATCTATTTTCCAGGTCGGTGGATTTTCCCATGAGATATTTCACATTGACTTCTAATCTTTCATTTGTTTGGATCTGCTTAACAGCATCTTGATTTCTCATTAAGTCATTAGCTTCCATTTGCTCCAGTCTAACTCTGAAGGAATGAATCTCCTCAGTGAACTTTTGAGATTCTTTTTCCATCTGGCAAATTCGACTTTTTAAGGCATTCTTCTCCTCATTGCCCTTTTGGGCCTCCTTTGCCATTTGAGTTAGTCTATTTTTCCTCAGGCAGGCTGTTGTCCCTCATTTCATACTTTTGCTGCATCCTTCTCATTTCTGTTTCCAATTTTTCCTCCACTTCTCTTATTTGATTTTTAAAGTCCTTCTTAAGGTCCTCTATGGCCTGCAACCTGCTCATGTTTTCCCCTGGGGCTTTTGGAGCAGGATTTCTGACCTCAGAGTCCTCTTCCCCCTCCATGCTTCGACCCTCCTTGCCCCCAAAGTAGGATTCTAGGGTTGCATATTTCTGTTTAATTTGTGTCTTGGCATGTTGCCCCTTAATTAATTAAAAGGACCTGGCAGCTTCTACAATGAGAAATAGAAGGGCATGGAATATGATATTCCAGAGGGCAGAAGAGCTGGGAATGAACCCAAGGGTCACCTACCCAGCAAAACTGAGTATATTGTTTCAGGGGAAAATATGGTCATTCAGTGGAATAGAGGACTTTCAAGCATTCTTGAGGAAAAAAACAGAATTGAATAGAAAATTTGACATCCAGACACAAGAAGCAAGAGATGCCTGAGAAGGTAATCAGGGGAAAGAAATCAAAAGGAGCTTATCAAAGTTGAACTATTTTCATTCCTATATGGAAAAAACAATAATTGTGATTGAGGAAATCTTTCTCACTATGAAAATAATGGAAGAAGGGTGTATGGTCATGTGAATACCTATGTGAATGTGTGTATATAGTTACAGTTATATATGGATAGAGGGCACAGGTTGAATTTGTTGGGAAGCCAGGATACTCAAGGGTGAAGTTGTGAGGTGAGAGAAGAAAGTGGCAGAAGGAGATGGGGAGAGACAGGGTAGGGTAAACTATCTCATGTAGAGGAAGCAGGGGGAAGTAGTTGCAGGGAAGGGGAAAAATTGGAAGGCAAAAAGGTGAAACCACTTTCTCATTGAATTTGGTTCAGGGAGAGAATGACATACATACTAGGTGGGACTTCTCAACCTACAGCAGAATGGGGGAAAGGGGGATGAGAGGAGGGATGATGGATGGGAGGGCATCCTTGGGGGGAGGGAGGTGGTTGGAGATGCCCACTATGGAAGAGGGACAAGATCAAGTGGGGAATGGACCAGGTGGGGGGTGGGATGAGGAGGAGGGAATTATAAGCAGCCTTGTACAATATATCTACTATGATAATGTTTTGCATAGCTAGACATGTACAACATATACTGAATTACTTATCTCCCCAGTGGGAATGGGTGACAAGGGAGGAAGGAAATGGATCTGAAATTCAAGGTCTTAAGATTAAATGTTTCAAATATATATAAATACTATTATTAATACTCTTTTGCTTGTAATTGGGAGATAAGATGTGCAGGCATTGGGACACAAAGATTCACCTTCCTCTAATGGAGAGGTTGAAGGGGGTGTGGGAGAGGATATGGGAGAGGGCAGATTGGAGGAAGTGATGTCTTGTGGGACTGCTGTTCTGGGAGGGTGGGTAGGGGAAAAACAGGGCGGGGGGGAATGATTGTAACTCAAAATGTGGTGGAAATGAATGATGTTAAACAGAAGTTAATAAAGCATTTGTTTAAATTAAAAAAAAAAAACTAAAAACTACAAAAAAAAGAAATAAAATTTACTTCTGTTATAAATTAAAAAAAAAAAAGAAAAAAAGAAAAAGGGTCTAAGTACTGTGGCCATTCCAGGCAGATGGCTTATTTATGAGCTAGGCCAGCTCTTGGCCTTAACTGATGGCTTTGCATGAATTTGCCCTTCCCCCTATTATATTGTAGTCTAACCATTCCCAAGGAAGTCTCCCAGGCATCCAGTTTTACTGCTTCTTGGCCTGGCCCCCACTATGAGCCTTTGTTTGTTTTCCCACCTCTCAGTCCCACATACAAGCTTCCCCTTGTAAGTGAACCTAGGTATCAGCTCCTGCATGAGCCCCATGCTCTCTGCCCACTACAACAAAGTCTCCATCACCCAGCTATGAGACACCAATTATGAGTCAAGGTTTCAACTGTGTGGAAAGGGTTTGACTCTCAACACAAAGAAGTGGGGATTATAGTAACCCCCCCATTTTGTGAACATCCCACATCTCTCCCCATCATTGGAGAACTACCTAGGAAACCTGCCCACAACTGAACAAAGCAGCAAAAAGAAACCTGCTAAGTAGGCCTGCCCAGACCTGCTACACGAAGCCCATACCTCCCCATTTGCCTCCCCTTCTATTCAGTTCTCGATAGGGATTTGGGAACTTTCCAGTTTGGCAACAAACTGATTGCTAGTCAATAATCATTAAGCAACACTATCATTTGGCTTCTGTATTTCCCCCGCTTGCTCCCGTTGGTGACATTTATGTTGTGGCTTTTGTTTATATAAACCCTGAGAAGTATATGCTTGGGGCTTCCTGATTTGGGTATGACCCCTGGCAGTCCCCAGGTTAATTATGCTCCACAAATAAATTCCATTTAAATGATGAGTGGTCTCACTTACTCTCATTCACATTACAACAGGATGAGCATATTTGATCCATTGTTGTTGGTACATATAATGCCCCAGTCTTTCTAGAAAGCAGTTTAGAACTAAATACATTAAAAATTACTAAAGTGTATATATACTTTAACCCAGCTATACACTACCAGGTCTATCTCCCAAAGAATTAAAAAAAAAATAGAAAACGACCCATGTGTACAAAAATATATATACATAGCGATTGTCTCTCTCATAGTAAAGATGTGGAAATTAGGGATGACTAGGCGGACACAGTGAATAGAGCACCCTGCCTGGAGTCGGGAGGACCTGAGTTCAAATCTGGCCTCAGACACTTAACACTTATAGCCATGTGACCTTAGGCAAGTCACTTAACTCCAATTATCCTGCCTTCCCTCTTAAAGAAAAAAAAAGGAAATTAAAAGGGGTAACTTGATTAGGGCATGGATAAACAAGTGAATGTAATATAGTACTATTCCATATTAAATTATGAGAAGAATAGTTTTAGCAGAACTTGAAATGTCTTCTGTGAACTTAAACATAATGAAGTAGGCAGAACACAGAGAATAATTGTTCTAATAAAATCAATGTTGTAAAAAAAAAAATCTGCTTAAGGTAATGATTAACTATGATTCCAGAAGATGAAGGATGAAGCATACTACCTACCTCCTGAAAGAAAGATCTTGGATTTGAGGTACAGAAGAAATATGTAGTTTTGGATCTAATCAAAGTATAAATTTGCTTTACTTGACTAAGCATATCTGCTACAACCCTTGCACCCAAAATGAGGATTATTGAAAACTGTGACATTGTTGCTTGGAAAAACAAAACAAAACAAAACAAAACAAATAAAAAAGAAAGATAAGATCATCAAAACGTTTTTTTTTTTTAATATACAGAAAAGAACAGAAGGAAGTAGATTAAAAGGACAGCTTTGAATGTTACATATTGAATATGTTATATATTTTAAAGGAAACATAATTTATACATAATAGGGATTCAGTTTCATTTACTGAGAGTCTATTTTTTTCTGTTTCATTTTTTTGTGTGGAAATGCGCATTTTACTTGGCATTTGATAAATTCAAAATTTAAAGGGAAGAAAAGTCATGATCACTATGTCATAGCCATGCTAGTCACTCTAGGTCAGGGGTAAGGAACCTGCAGTATCAAGGTCACATGTGGCCTTCTATGTCTTGGGTGTGGCCTTTTGACTAAGTCCCAAAACAAATGCCCTTAATAACAGGATTTGTTTGTAAAACTTGGACTTAAATCTGAAGGCCACGCCCTAAGAATGAGAAGACCTCAAGGCTGCTGGTTCCTTATCACTGCTCTAGTGTTTGTTGGTTTCTGATTCTCTTGTGTTTCTATTCTGTCTCTGCTCTAGCCCAGTGTATGCTGGAACCTTTTCAGCTTCCAAGGATTCAGCTTTTCCCTTCCATTATCTTCCTTACTCTTGGCAGTGCTAGGGATGGATCTCTTACTCTGTGCAGCAACTAAATGAGAAATGTCCCATGTAGTCCAAGGTCATTAGTTAATTTCCTTATCTTTTTGTTTGTTTGTTTGTTTTTAATGAGCTTGGCCTTGTATACATTCAGTGTCACTCCCAAATGGGTCTATTCTGAGTTCTCTATCTTCACATCTTCCTAATCTGTATTAGTATTCAAAACTCTATATACAAGTTCACTTTAAATTTTCTCTGAAGCTTTTTTTTTTGTTGTTGTGGCCAACAACAATAAAAAATAAGCCCTTTTCCCAATATTGAGGGGATCACAGTGGTAGAAATATGTCTATTAAAAATCACACGTCATAAGTTAGCATATTTTGAACAATGACACTATCATTGGAGTAAATATATAGGATAATTTATTTAAAGCTACAAAGGATCTTACAGGTCATCTAATAAGATTCCTTCATTTTATAAATGGAGACCCAGAATGGTTAAGTGACTTGTTGTTATCACAGAAATAACAAGCAACAGAGGAAATATTTCAAGTTTCTTAGCAGTGGTCACCCCTTCCACTCCCCAAACCCTTTCCTCAGACAGTTTAAATCAAGATGAGGGTAACTGAGAGGGTCTCAAATGCATTGGTGACTTAGGCAGGGTGTCTGCCGCTAGCAGGTAAAGATTTCCCTTGGTGAAATGGGAGGATGAGAACAGTTTGTTCGAAAGGCTATGAATGAAGCTAAAAGAGGTTTTGTGGAGCACTTAGAGCTTAGTTAAACATCAAAGATGCCAAAGTCATCCTCTAAATCTCCAGCCATCAACAGTCATCTGTTCTGGTGTAGCAGCAAGCACCCTAGCATACCCAGGGTGGCTGCCAACACATGTTCTTAGATTTGCTTTTCTAAAGGAAAGCAACTCAAAATTGGTTAACAAGCTTATTTTAATCAATCAAACATATCATCTACCTCATTCAGGGGAAAAAGTCAGCACCTGGAACTTCAGAGTATAGAGACAGAAGTTACAAGAAAACAGAAAAACATATCAAGCAGACAGGCTTCCAAACTGTCTGACCATTACATACAGCCATATCTAATCACAGTTACCAGAGCAGGAAGCATAAACATATGGGTTTTCAAAGCTGGAGGGCTCTCAATGGCTCCCCAGAGTCTCATCTGGTCAAACCACACAACACTTCTCAAAGTGAGTCCCAATATAAAATCTCATATCAAGGTTTTTATAGCCTTCTCCAGGCTCAGAGAATGTAACAACCCTCTTGACTCAATCGCAAAGTATCTCTTGAAAAACAAGCCACCCACCACAGGTTCCAGGTCTATTTAAGCCTAGGGGAAGGGAAGATCTTAAAAATTTACATTCCCATTACACCTGGACAATGATGACTCTGGAAGAGAGAGTGTGGTCAAAGACTTCTTACAACTCTGACTCACTTAAATCCAATTTATGTACAAATCAAAAGACATCACCTGTAAGATTTTTACTATCTCAAAGTCCTATGGCAACAGGTAAGTGCAGCAGGTAACTGCAGCAGGTGCAGATACACTGGGAGTTGTAGTCACAAACTTGCTCACAGGCTTCCCAGGTCAAAGGGATCACCTTCTCACTGGAAGCAGCAGTGGTGTTCCACAACCTCCTGGGTTTCTGAACAGCTTTTTAAGGATCATGTGCACTGCTCTCCTCCTGGTGTGAGGAAGGGAACAGAAAAGGTACCTTAAAAATTACCTGCTTATCCAACCCTGGCCTGTTTACTGTAGCAGGTGAGGATCCCACCATGTGGTTGAAACATATACAAAAAAATGTACAAAATTTATGCAAAGATGAATGTGCAAGGTTACAGGATCCACCTCAAATGTTCACATGGACTATTTGTGCTGATCTGTGGTAGAGCATTTGAAACTTGGTATTGGTCTATTCAGTCACAGTCAGGCACATTGTAATTTACTCTAACATAGTGATGTTATTTTAGTCTTCTTTGAGAACAAAGGACAACAACCAACTAGGCAAACTGAAATCAGTTTTCTCAGAGGTCAGAGCATAAGGTAACACCAGAATAAGATGTGAGAAAAGAAAATTATTTTGGGGATTTAATAATAATAAAAGGTTTAATACCATTATAACAGAGAGGGATTGAATTCTGCTCAGTGTTCACACAGTTTCCAACACTTTATTTTGCATGGTTTAAAATAGTTTTGCTTAAATGTTCAGGCATGGCTGAGCCTTCAAGCTTCCTCTAAATGAGTTACAGCTGGATAAAACCCAATCCAACCAGCTGCATTCCCTTGCAAGGAAACAGCCACCTCTCAGCAACATCAAACATAAACTGTATTTGCTTAAAAAAAAAAAGAAAAAACCCTCAGCTGTATTAATCCTTACTCTTCATGATAATGACTATCTTTAAACAATTTCCTCAATGAAACTCTCTCCTAAATATGATGTCATGTCTGGTATGTGTCTGATGTCCTAATTCAACAGTACATTCCTCAATGGTAGTAAAGTTCACAAAATAGAAGTGATTTTTAGCTCTGTGTATAGGAAAACACATCTTTAATTTCTTACTCATATGAATCTTACAATATTAGTCATTTTATTTTTGTGATATCAAAATAAATGCTCAAAAGAAAATTAAAACAATATAGGCAACTTTAGTTTCCACAGAATATTTCAATTGCTTTTAGTCTTTATTTTCAGACTAACACACTATGATGACTTTCTGAATTTGATTTTGTTCTTTTTACTATGAACATTGATTAAACCATTAGGTTAAAAATAAAATTAATGGTTAGAATATATTTTAGGGAATATTTCTGGCCCATGGTCCTTTTGTATTATTTGAAATCAGTTACAGAGAAACCTATCACAAATAGCCCAATTCCAAATGCAGACTTCCAAGAGAGAAGCTGGTTTTGAAAACAAAATACAAATTCTGTAATTTTTCCTTATCTATGAAAGGGGTCAATCCTAAGCAAAGCAGTGAAGTTTTTTTCATCGGAGCTCCTTCATTCCTATTCTATTTGACAAAAAATCCCACCTTTCCATTTTTCACTGCAGAATGGCATAGTCTGAAGGCAGCATAATGGATGTCCAGGGGGTGTCATCTGGGGTGTGTAATTCCATTCTGCTCTTTCTTAAGTGACCCATATTGCTGTTTCTTTTTTCCATATGAAGTAACATCTAAAATGTATATACTTACTAGTATTATTATTATTATTATATAATTCATTTCTTAATTTCCTGATTCACATGAACCTGATAATAAAAGATTACATGAGTTTAAAGTATGCAAACAGATATACGTAGATCTTTCCTGAGTTCAAATCTGAACTCTGACATTTACTAGCTATGTGATCTTGGGCAAGTCACTTATCCATGTTTGCCTCAGTTTCCTTATTTGTAAAATGATCAGGCAAATGAAATGACAAAATTACATGCAGTCAAGGAGTTCAGGGAGTCCAAGAACCCAAAGAAACAGTCCCTGGAAAGCAGTTTGCAATAAATTCAGAGACTCAAGCATTCTCTAAGTCACTGCAAAGATTTATTGTTATGCTATACAGCAGGAAAGAGTTCTTTGGGAACCTGCAACCTGAGATGGGTTATATTATAGTTTATATAGGATAACTACTATAAAACCTGTGGCAAATATGCTAACTAGTTTTGTTAGGGATTAGAGAGGAGTTAAGGAGTGGTCAGTTCTTAAAGGAACATGCTCTTTTTATATCTTCAATGCAGGCATTTTACCCAGAGTGAACTGGGAAATAGCCCAAGGTGGGGCTACATGGACTTGTGGTTTTAGGCTGGAAAAGTCACCGTCAGCTAGCTGTCAGGGCTGACCAAGCTGCTACCCATCAATACTTTGTTTGACAAGATGGGTGTTGGGAGTATACATATGTCTCAAGCCTAAGGCATACATAATGAGGGATTCAGGATGTCTATAATGAGCTAGGGAGTTACTTATAGAAAATCTAGTGAAGTATTCATAGGTGCAGCTTGTTATTGTACCAAGGGGAGATAAACATTTAGATGGAGCTTGATCATGAATGGTTGCCAAGCAGAGATAATGCTCTGAGGCTAGTGAGATTTGAGGTTTTGGATTGATTTGATTTTACAAACTGGGGTTCAAGCAAAGACACCCAAACACCCCATCAAAACCACTACAATATTTCTGCCAAGAAAACCCCTAATGGGTTCATGAAGAGTCAGACATGTAAGGAAAAATGACATTGAACAACATACATATGTCATTTAAAAACAAGAGAAAAAATGAAATAATTTATAAAAATGTTCAATAAACTATAAAATGAAAGCCTTACATTTGTCTACATCTTTTAAAGTTCCAAAGTGCTTTCACATTGGTGATCTCATTTGATATAGATAAAAAACAATGTGGCAGTTAAGGCAGCTACTATATTTCCTTTTGATTGATAAGAAACCTATTCTGGAGAATACATTGTTCAATTGATATTACATTGGTTATTAGTAGGAGGGCCTGGACAAAGACCAGAACTAAGGCTCAGGTCTCCTTACCTACAGCCTAGATTTCTTTCTACTACAGTACCCCAACTGTTTATATCAGTTTTACCTCCTGTTTCCTGAGGTATAGACCAGCTCACAGTTTAAGTAATTTAATAAATGAATGAGCCATCTGATAGGGAAGCTATTAACTCAAGATGCACAGTGAGCCATACATTTTCTGACACTGACCCAAAAGGGAATTTGTTTTGTTTGAATCTGCATATTTGGAGGAAAAATTTGTTAATAAAAAATATAAATAAATTTATTTCCTTTTAAGGTAATTGACTCAGGGGTATGTTTTAAATGTTTTTGGCATTATCATTCCAAGAAGTATTTATTGTGTACTAAACCCACCCACTTTATGCTTGCCTTGGGGACCAGGTACTTTTAGCTTCTCTATGTAAAATAACTAACTCATAAATTCAGACACCTGGGAGTAGGTAGGAGGGCTCAACTTTTTAAAACTGTTAGAGCTAGAAGGGACCCTAAAGAGATATTTAGTTCAAATCCTTCTTTTGTATGAAGGACTAAAACTTAGAAAAATTGAATGAATCATCCTTTCTTTGTATGACCTTGTATAATTCATTTCATATATCTATATAGGTCCTTAATTTCCTTCTCTGCAAAATGAAGACATTGAATAATGTGAGCTTTAATGTTCCTTTCATGGCTCAAGATCATATGATTTAGTGTAACAGTGAGTTTTTACCTCAGTTAAGGACAGAAATCAGGCTTTACTTGGTTGCTTCTCTATAGTGTTTGTATTTATTTCAAACTGTTGTAGGACTCCTGATTCTTTTTTTTTTTTGCTTTTAAAAATGTTTATTTATGTTAATTGGATGGAATGTTGGTGCGATAGTGCAAAGAAATGTGTGCAATTCTGGGGCCTTATTTTTTCTAATTTTCACAGCTGGACGAGTCAAAGAGAATCAAACAAACACTGAGGGAGGCTGTGTGGCTAGCTAGCTCCTCCTCAGGTGGCTTGTTCATGCTCCCTCCATTCAATCCAAGCCAACACCTGGGGGAAGCAGGCCCCATCTGTGTGGCACGCAGGTGGGTTCATTTCAAACGCTTTCAGTCAGTCTAAACTATATGCAGAGAGCGGAGTCTCCTGTTCATAAATTAGTTTCAAGGGTTAGCATTACCATTCCAAACCAGCATTATTTACAAAAGGAACCTTTGACCTGCTCTAGCCTCAGGTTCACAGGACAAGTTATTAAAGAAAACTTCTGGCTAGTTTTTAGAAATCTCTTTCATTCAATACCCAGCAAGTTTTGAGGGGCAGGGGCTGGGGAGCATTCAGCTTTGTGACAGCAACAATCACCATTCACCAGAAACACAGAGTCACCAACTAAATGAAAGTAAATCTAAGTCACTACAAACTCTGCTCCCATTTAGCCTGTTAGAAGAATGCCACTTTTAAACAGTCATCCTCTTTCTACAGATATACTAGAAAAGGGCCCCAGGAGTGCTAATAAATACATTGGTTAATGAGCTCCTCTGAAAACCAAAAAGTGCTTTCTGAACACAATCCAAATGGGGCGACCATGAACTGACCTCAGCAGAAAACTGAAGGATGAAATTCGAAGTCAAATGGGAGGTGTGCCCTTAATTAAGACTGACCAGTTCAAACTTCCAGCTGAAATCTTCCAAAGCAGATGGAGAATATTTTTCTTGGAAATTCCAAATCAAAATGGCAAGTAAGAAACATTGCTGGCTTATTAAAGATTCCTGACAGCCTCCATTACACTGGGTGCCAGAAAATCCTTCTGTTCAGGTTGCTGGTAAAAAGGCTGTTCTGGCACACACACATAAAAAGACAATTGCACGAGAATGTAGTGTCTGTTACCTGTCAAACAAGAACTTCAAGAACAGAGTCTCTGAGAACTCACTCATCAGCAGACATTTGGGATAGAGAGAAATCAGAAAAAGAGAGAAAGCAAAAACCCACATAAGTTAATTCCTAATTTGCAAAACTGATACAATTTGTACATAAACTGATAAACACCATCTCCACAGTTCGACAATCCCCAGGCCTAGTCACCAGCGGTTAGTTTCTACTAGATTACTAACAGGGAGCTCGTGGATGCTCTCGTGAGGGGGTCGGTTTGCTCTGGAGATGCCGACGCACTCTTGCTTGGAAGCCGTTCAGCAGGAGGGGACTCTGAGGGAAGAGTCACTTCATTTGGATAACCACACGATAATGAATATCAAGATTCCTATAGACACTGCTAGCACAAGCACCAGGATGCAGATCTTCTTCCGGGATTTTTTCTGAGAGTAGGCAGCTCGCTGCGGCTCCCTGCAGCTTGTCTGTGGCTCTTTCAATGTGTACTTCAGAGCTCTCCACATTGGCTTCTATGCTATCAATCAAATCTCCCTGATCATGGATCATCATAGCCAAATCTTTAAATATCTGATTTAAATATCATCATAGCCAAATCTTTAAATATCTGATTTAAATATCCAAAATGTCGGCCTCCAACTGCCTGATTGCAGTTTCTCGCTCTTTGATAAGTTCGAGGTCTTGCTCCATAATGGCCAGATCATCTTCCTGTGACTGCATCTGATTCCACTCTTCATTGCTGTCAAATGAGACAAGCTGCTCCTCTCTCTGCCTCTCCTCCGCAGAGAGGCGGGATCCTGCTCTGGCTCGGGCAACAGTCTCCTTCTTCTCAGACACTTTTCTCTGAACAGCCTGAAAGTTTTTTAAGGCTACAGAGAAATCATTCATCAAACGCTCCTTCTGAAGTTTCTGCAGACGCTGTTCTGAAGCAGACAGCGGGAGTGGCAATGATCCCAGCTCTTTCAGGCATTCATTTGTCTCCTTAGCAAGCTGATTTGTAGAATGTTGCAGTTGTTGTAGGTTTTCCTGTAGATTGCTAGAATCTTGCTTAGTCCCCAGTTGGCTCATCAAATTCTTGATCTGAGCAGTGGCGTAGCTGATCCTCTGGATGTGGCCGCAGCAAGTATTGAAGATGCGGTCAAAGTCCCGGGGCTGGGGGCCCTGCGGGCCCGAGGGCCCCGCCGTCCGGTACATGTCGAGGGGCCCGTATGACATGGTGAGGGCTACCTGGCCTGGCCGGGGTCGATCTGGACCGATCTCCAGCCGGAAGGGGACCCGCCGACCAGTGACAGGAAGGAGGAGGAGTAGGATAGAGACAGGACTCCTGATTCTTGAAAAAAAAAAAAAAAGTTTGTTTCCCTTTTTTTGTGTATTTCTTCCCCTTAGGGAGGATTCCCTATGTGTTACCTGACCTTTTATATTCAATTTGTGTAAAATATTTTGACAATAAGTCTCAAAAGAGTTCCATTCCATGGGGAAAAATTCAATTAGCTGAAGAAATATAGGTTAGAAGCAGCAAAATGTGACCTGAAGATTATATATATATATAACTGTGACCTGAAGAGTATATATATATATATACTCTTAGAGATAACATTTGCAGTTATGGAAGAAGCAAGCATGCTAGGTGCCACCTTCCTAAGTGATTTGTTGGAATCATCTCACAAAAGCCCTGTTAGTGGGGTGTGGGCTCTCCAAATCCCCTTGAACTATTCTTTAATATTGCCACTTGATCTGGCACTTGCCTAATATTATAAACCTTTCATTATCTCTATGCCCAAATCCCTGTTATCTTTAACCTAGCCTAGACCACCATTGTTTGTTATCTCCAAATAGCTCTTGGCTACTTCCCCTACTTAATCCCATTCTCTTGGCTCCAGGCATCTGACCTCTAGTCAACCCAACCAATTGGACACTTCCATCAAGATCCTCCCTAGATCTCTCCTAGTCTTTCTATAGGGGGGACTGGGACTCAATTAAAAGCCACAGATTCAATCTGTCCTGCTTGTCTAGACAAGAATCATAAATGCTTAGGTTCCTTAAGAGTCTACCCAATATGGTGAATTTTTCATAAACTTAGAGAAAAGGCTTGAGTTAAATTCATTCAGGCAGGATCTGAATATCGCTATTTTGGGGTCCCAGGATCCCTCAACCTCAACACTGTGAGATAGGTGCAATTATGATCCTTATTTTACTGTTCAAGAAACTGAGAGAGAACTTAATTTACTTGCTCAGGGTGATGCAGTTTTAATATAGTAACAAAAATATTGTTTTAAGAATGACACTTAAAATAAATTATTTTGTCTATTATAAATACCCAAATTAACTGTAAAGGACATATGAAGGGGTGCTATGTGCATCCAGAGAAAATGTATACATAAAAAGTAAATATAGAAAAATTTCATATATGTATATATACATGTATGTATATATATATATATGTGTGTGAGTGTGCGTGTATGTGTGTGTGTGTGTTTGTGTGTGTGTGTGTATAAAATTATTTCTATATGATGGTAGCCATGTCTAGAGTGGTGGGGAAGGGAAGAAAAATGAAAACAAATTACATGATAGATGATATATATGCAAAAGAAATACCAAGTTGTGTACAGTAAATTTGCAGTTTAATTCAATTACCTTTTTTCTTGTATTATGGAAATGCACATTTTATTCCATAAATTAAAAATAAAATTTAAAAAATGTCAAAGGAAAGATTTTTACTGAGATCAGGTCTAGTCACAGTGCCATGTAGTTTCTACTAAACTGAATTTTCTAAGATGTCAACTCTTTATAAATTACTGTATTTTATTTGTTTATCTTTATAAGTGTTACTGTAATATATTTTCTTTCATAATAGAGCCAAATACATATTAATATAAATGATTTTGATAATATTAAAGAGCTATATGTTTGCTGATATTATATAATTTGATTACTTTAAATGATGTATTATTCTCCACTGAGATAGTATTTAAAACACTCTATATTTCATAAATTAAAATAACATAGTACATGGAATTAAAAATACTTTATACCAAGTATATTTATACCTTGTAAAGGAACATCTGTTTATAAACATCAAGTTTTAAATAACTTATTGCATTTAAAAAAAAAATTATGTAAGACAGATTTAGATGTGTTTTTAAAAGTGAATCCAGGATTTAATGTTGTAGTATTCAAAAACACAAAGGTCAATTAAGTATAAAGCAAAAAATGAATCAGTGTTTAACAAATATAGAAAAAAAGTATGCCTGTGGTGATAGCTACAGAAGCCTCTCTGCTTTATAGTATCCTTTATGCTGTTGTTCAGTCATTTTTCAGTTATGCCCAGGTCTTCATGAGCACATTTGGGGTTTTCTTGCCAGAGATACTAGGGTAATTTGCATTTCTTCCTCCAGATCATTTTACATCTGAGGAAATTAAGGCAAATAAGGTTAAGTGATTTGCCCAAGGTCACAATCTCTAAAGGGTCTGAAGACAAATTTGAGCTCAGGAAAATGTCTTCCTGAGTCCAGGCTTCACATGCCACGCAACTGCTAAGTATACTTTATAGATTCCCACTATTCACTGTGTTTCCCAACAATCCACTGTTCTATAGATAACCATTGCTCAGTATAAAGTAAAAATCATTATCTGGAAACAAAACCAATTATAAAAGTAGAAGTAGCAAAGGAGTAAGACTTCACAAAACAGAAAACTTTAAAAGAAAAATTCTGGCATGCCCAGCAATATTAGACCATAGAGGTGATGGGGATAGGGGGACAAAGCATGGGAGGTGAGGAAGGGTTTGGTGATGTATAGAGAGTGGATAATGAATAAATTTACCAGGTTCTAGTGGCACAACAAGGTAGATACATTTAAGCAAAGAAAAATTATGAAAAGACACAACACTCTTTAATAGGATCAATGAACCAGGTGATGCTTCAACTGCTAAAGATTGTAAGTAAGATAGGGTAATGATGTATTTCTTGTATAGTTTGTCTCCCACAACAGGAAAACAGAACTATTGCCTCAGAGCTCCAACATTTCTGTATTCTACTATGTGTTTTATCATGATCTTTAGATTTTTCATCAAAAGGAGAAAACTATGCTTTCCAGCAACTGATGTTACTGATACAGGGTTGCATTCTACTTTATTTTCAGCTTAATCCATGTGAATTAAGTGAACTTAAATGTGCGTTATATAGAGAAAATGTTTATAGCCCATTTAAAGTGAAAAGCCCCTCAAATAAAACTCATAATTTCATAAACAAGTCATGTCCAAAAGTAAGGCTATATCTCCCTTTCAAGTTTTGAAGGGGGAATCTTCGATGTGTTGGAATGTATTTCTTTAATGCCTTGGAATCAAAACTGTACTCCTCTATATTAACCATCAGTGATTAGCACTTCAGTTTCTTGCTTTTCAAAGAGATATTTAATACAAAGCTAAATAAAGAAGACTAGTTATGAAGCACTTCCACTCTAAACTGGTACATGAAGAATTATCTTACTCTTCTATCTAAAATCTCTCTCCCTGATTATATTAGCGATGCAATATTCACAATGCCTATGGCAATTATAAAAAGGCTTACGTGGTTATTAACCACAAAATATACCAGGCTTTCTATTTGGGGGATGAAGCTGGAACATTTTTTAAGTTGTTTTGTTTTTTTTTTTAACAAGTGTTTTATTAACTTCTGGTTTACATCATTCATTTCCACCAGATTTTGACTTACAATTTTTTACCCATTTTTCCCCTACCTACCACCAGAGAATAGCAGTCCCACAAAATATCCCCTCATCCAATATGCTCTTTCCCATATCTTCTCCCATACCCCCTTCGACCTTTCCATTAGGGCAAGGTGAATCTCTGTGCCCCAATGCCTGCACATCTTATCTCCCAATTACATGCAAAATAGTATTAATAATAGTATTTATATATATTTGAAACATTTAATTTTAAAACTTCGAATTTCAGATCCATTCCCTTCCTCCCTTGTCACCCACACCCTCTGGGAAGATAAGCAATTCAGTATGTGTTATACATGTATAGCTATGCAAAACATTACCATAGTAGATATATTGTAAAAGATTGACCATATTTCCCTCCCACACATTCCACACCCCACCTGGTCCATTCCCTACTTTGATCCTGTCCCTCTTTGAAAGTGGGTACTTCCAACTTCCCCTCCCCCCAGAATGCCCTCCCCTCCATCACCCCCTCTCTCATCCCCCTTCCCAATACTCTCCTGCATGGTGAGATATCCCAATTATTATGTATGTCATTCTCTCCCTGAGCCAAATTAAATGAGAATGTGCTTTTGACTTTTTGCCTTCCAGTTCTTCCCCTTCCCTGCAACCACTTCCCATGGCCTCTTCTCCATGAGATAGTTTACCCTTCCCCATCTCTCCCATCTCTTCTTGCCACTTTCTTCTCTCACCTCTTAATTTCACCCCTTAAGTAGCATCCCTTCCAACCAAATTTGACCTGTGCCTTCTATCCATGTATACCTCTAAACATATATACACACATTCACATATATATTCATATGTCCATCTACCTTTCTTCAATTATTTTCATAATGAGAAATGTTTCATCACTCACAGTTAGTGTATTTCCATGTAGGAATGTAAATAGTTCAACTTTGATAAGTTCCTTTTGATTTATTTTCCCTGATTACCCTCTCAAGCATGTCTTGTTTCTTGTGTCTGAATGTCAAATTTTGTATTCAACTCTGTTTTTTTTTTCCCTCAAGGATGCCTGAAAGTCCTTTATTCCATTGAATGACCATATTTTCCCTGAAACAAAATACTCAGTTTTGCTGGGTATGTGATTCTTAGAATAAATCCCAGGTCTTTTGCCCTGTGGAATATCATATTCCTCGCCCTTCAATCCCTCAGTGTAGAAGCTGCCAGGTCCTGTGCTATTCTGATTGTGTTTCCACAATATTGAAATTGTTTCTTCATGGCTGCTTGTAGTATTTTCTCCTTGATCTGGGAATTCTGGAACCTAGCTGTAATATTCCTAGGAGTTTTCTCTTTTGGATTTTTTTCAGGAGGTGATGTATGAATACTTTCAACCTCTATTTCCCCCTCTGGGTCTAAAACAGCAGGGCAATTTTCCTTGAGAATTTTGAGAGGGATGATTTCTAGGTTCTTTCTTTGATTATGGCTTTCAAGTAGTCAAATATTTTTTTTTAATTATCTCTCCTGGATCTATTTTCCAATTCAGTGGTTTTTCCCATGAGATATTTCACATTGCTTCTATTCTTTCATTCATTTGGATCTATTTAACAGCATCTTGATTTCTCATAAAGTCACTAGCTTCAATTTGCTCCAGTCTAACTCTGAAGGAATGAATCTCCTCAGTGTGCATTTAAGATTCTTTTTCTATCTGGCAAATTCAGCTTTTTAAGGAATTCTTCTCCTCATTGCCCTTTTGAACCTCCTTTGCCATTTGAGTTAGTCTATTTTTTTTAAACAAATGCTTTATTAACTTCTGGTTTACATCATTCATTTCCACCAGATTTTGAGTTACAATTTTTCCCCCATTTTTCCCCTACCCACCACCCCAGAGTAGCAGTCCCACTAGATATCCACTCATCCAATCTGTTCTCTCCCATATCTTCTCCCATACCCCCTTCAACTTTGCCATTTCAGCAAGGTGAATCTCTGAGCTCAAATGCCTGGACGTATTATGAAACATTTAATTTTAAAACTTCGATTTTCAGATCCATTTCCTTCCTCCCTTGTCACCCACTCCCTCTAAGAAGAAAAGCAATTCAGTATGTGTTGTACATGTATAGCTATGCAAAACATTACCATAGTAGATATATTGTAAAAGACTGCTTATATTTCCCTCCCACCCATCTCACCTCCCACCTGGTTCATTCCCTACTTTGATCCTGTCGCTCTTTGATAGTGGGTACTTCTAACCTCCCCTTCCCCCAGAATGCCCTCCCCTCCATCATCCCTCCTCTCACCCCCCTTTCCCCTACTCTCCTGCAGGGTGAGATATACCATTTAGTATGTATGTAATTCTCTCCTTGAGCCAACTTCAATGAGAATATGGTTTTGCCTTTTTGTTTTCCTGTCCTTCCCCTCCCCTACAAGTACTTCCCCTTGCCTCTTCTACATGAGGTAATTTATCCTGCCCTGTCTCTCTCCATCACCTCTTACCAATTTCCTCTCTCACCTCTTGACTTCACCCCTTAAGAATCATCCCTTCCCATCAAATTCAACCTGTGCCCTCTATCCATGTATACCTGTAAACATATGCCCATATACCCTTCTTCAAGTATTTTCATAATGAGAAATGTTTCATCAGTCATAGTTATTGTTTTTCCATGTAGCAATGTAAATAGTTCAACTTTGATAAGTTCCTTTTGTTTTCTTTTCCCTGATTCCCTTCTCAAGCATCTCTTGCTTCTTGCATCTGGATGTCAAATTTTCTATTCAACTCTGTTTTTTTCCTCAAGAGTGCTTGAAAGTCCTCTATTCCACTGAATGACCATCTTTTCCCCTGGAACAAGATACTCAGTTTTGCTGGGTAGGTGACCCTTGGCTTCAATCCCTGCTCTTTTGCCCTCTGGGACATCATATTCCATGCCCTTCGATCCCTCAGTGTAGAAGGTGCCAGGTCCTGTGCTATTCTGATTGTGTTTCCACAATATTGAAATTGTTCCTTCCTGGCTGCTTGTAATATTTTCTCCTTGATATGGGAGTTCTGGAGCCTGGCTATAATATTCCTAGTAGTTTTCTTTTTGGGATCTATTTCAGGAGGCTATCGGTGGATTCTTTGAACCTCTATTTCTCCCACTGGGTCTAAAACATCAGGACAATTTTCCTTGAGAATTTCTTTAAGGATGATTTCTAGGTTCTTTTTGTGATTGTAGCTTTCCGGTAGTCCAATAATTTTTGAATTATCTCTCCTGGATCTATTTTCCATGTCAATGGTTTTTCCCATGAGATATTTCACATTGCCTTTTATTCTTTCATTTGTTTGGACCTGCTTAACAGCATCTTGATTTCTCATAAAGTCATTAGCTTCCATTTGCTCCAGTCTAACTCTGAAGGAGTGAATCTCCTCAGTGAGCTTTCAAGATTCTTTTTCCATCTGGCAAATATGACTTTTTAAGGCATTCTTCTCCTCATTGATTTTCTAAGCCTCTTTTGTCATTTAAGTTAGTCTATTTTTTAAGGTGTTATTTTCCTCAGTCAGGCTGTTGACTGTCATTTCATACTTTTCTTGCATCTTTATCATTTCTCTTCCCAAATTTTCCCCCACTTATCTTATCTGCTTCTTGAGGTCCTCTATGGCCTGCAGCCAGCTTGTATTTTCATCTGGGGCTTTTGGTGCGGGAGTTCTGACCTCACAGTCCTCCTCCATGCTTTGATCCATTTTTAAGGTGTTGTTTTTCTCTGTCAGGCTGTTGACTCTCATTTCATTCTTTTCCTTCATCTTTCTCATTTCTCTTCCCAATTTTTCCTCCACTTCTCTTATTTAGTTTTTGAAAACCTTCTTAAGGTCCTCTATGGCCTGTAACCAACTCATCTTTTCATTTCAGGCCTTTGGTATAGGATTTCTGACCTCACAGTCCTCCTCATGTTCCATGCTGTGATCGTCTTTGCCCCCAGTATAGGAGTCTAATGTTGAATTTTTCTGTTTATTTTGTTTCCTTTGCCTAGGCACATTGCCACTTAATTACATGATTTTTGGGCTCATTGCCATAGTCCCGAATGTTGCGGTCTTCACAACTTCCGGTGGTATTTGTTGGGAGGCCTCTGTGAAGCCTCCACACGCTCTGGCAAGTTGAATACCCACCCCAAAAGCTCCACACAAGACAGCAGTCAAGATCCAGGGAGCTTAAAGCAAGAGCGATTACACCCCAAGACTTATCACTGGATCCCCCTACAGTTCACAGCCAGGAGCTGAAGCTCTAGCTGAAGCTGCAAAATGGTGTCTGTGGCCCGTCTCCTCAGCCACTTCTTGCCCCCAGGGGAAGAAGCCAAAATGTTCCCCAAATACTGGTCCCAAAGTCCATAAGGCACTATCCTTTCACTTTGTCTTAAGCATATTTGTGTTGATAATTCTAGAATCGCCACAGCTGCTGGTGTTCTGGAGTCCCTTCCCCTGGCTGCTGAAATGGCTGGTCTGGGTCTAAAACCACAACTCATGTGGGCCTGGGCTCCACTCCCAGAGCTATGAGCTGCCCATTCCCTGCAGGGCTGCTTGGCTGTCCTCAGTGGGAGGTTAGCTTCTCTATGTTCTTCTGTGGGTCCTGGAGCTCCAGAAATTGTTCAAAGTCCCCTTTTACATTTTTTGCAAGTGGTGTGGAAGAGAGCACCTTGGAAGTGCTGTTTCTACCTAGAACATTTTTTAGAACACGTAATGACTGAGTCCCAAAACCAGAAAGTCAAAGCCATCAGAGCAGTTCTGAAATTGGCACATGTATTTAACCTACTAACCAACCACGTTCTTAAGCCTTCAAAACAGAACAGACTACCTCAGACAAAGGTCCTTCTCTCCCCACTCCCAGCAACTGCTCAGGAAGCGTACTCCCAACAGCTCTGGCCCCCCGCAGTTCCAATCCCTGGCAGTAACCAACAAGAGTTCTTAGGAGAATTTCTGGCTGGCTAAAAAAGGTGTTTGTGCCTCGACCTGTACCTCACTGCTACCACTGCTGCTGCCACCACAGCCAATCAAAGGCAGAACTCTAGCTTTGCTTAAGCTTCCTCTTGCTTCACACCTTCCTGCTATGTCAGCAAGTCTAATGGGTCATGGAAGATGTTAAATCCCATAACCCTTACATTTGGCCCCAAGAGTTTTCATGTCCCTTACTTGGCAAAAATATATTAGGAATAACTGGTGTCAAAGAATTTTACAACAATATAACAAGGATAGCACACAATAAATACAGAAAACAATATTTTAGTGTGGGGCTTGAGCACAAGCTCCCCATCATTCCCCCCTAACAAATGGGGCCCCAAAATCTTGGGATAAGGGGCAAAGGTCTCTTCTTCTCTGGGTTTTTGGTGCTGAAATTGGATGTAAAGCTGTCCCTGTCCAAAGTGGTGGTCCCATTTGAGAGGTGAGTTCTTAATGTGCTTGATGCCAAATAGAGGAGTGTCACATCACAGCTGCACACTGGGGATGACATCCAGGTTAAGCTATCAGGCATCTACAGGTGGAGGGTATCAAGCCTGTGGAAACAAATGTAGCAAACAAGGTGAACAGACAAAAAGCCAAGAAAAAGCAAAGAGAATATAACCAGACTATTGTAGCCTCACTCACAGTAGAATATATAAGTTAAGGGTACAATTTTGTAATCATTTTCTCTGAAATAAACAATAGTTACAGTGTTATCCCTCCCATGTGCTATAATCTCTACAGCCTTTAGAATATCATCTGGCTTCCATTTTGCCTATACCTTAGCTCCCAATTTTATTCTATCAGTAGAACCAAATCCTTCCATTCCTCTGACAGTTATTTTGGGAGGAGGGTCAGTTTTTACAAGTGGTATTATTTTACAAGGAATGACAATCACTAGAACTATCCTATCATTTTTATGAATCGATATGGGCCCTTCACCTGAATTATGGAATGGCACAATAATTACTCCTTGTTAATTGGAATCTATTAATCCAGACAAAGCATGTATTACTTGGGCTGCTCATCCTGATTTGGGTAAAGTCTGTCCAAAGTAATTTTTAGGAATTCTTATGCATATCTCAGTGGAGATTTTTCTTATTTCATTTCTGAATAAAAAAAAAAAGTTCTCTAAATAATGTAAATCATATCCCACCGAACCAGGTGTTCCTGGGTATGGTGCTGGGACATCTGGCCTCAAGGTCAAATACTCAATATTTGGGATATTATGTGTTTTTTTTTGTTTTCTAATTTGCAGATATGGGGTCCTCATTCTGGCTAGAGGTGTACTTCCTCCCAATGGTCTATTATTCAAATTATGTAAAGCTATGAACAAATTATCCATCCAATGTTGATATGAAAAATTGGAACTTTACTTCCTTAACTGTTCTTTCAGCAATCCATTTATTCTTTCAATTAACCCAGATGCTTCTGCATAATATGGAATATGATATATCCATTCCATATTTTTTAGCATACAATACTTCTTCATTTCATTACCTTTGATATGCGACCCACTGTCACTTTGAATCTGCATTGCGGTTGCACAATATAGACTTACGACATCTAAAGTTATACAAGTGTTTTTCTGGGTTGCATTCTTATAAGAAAAAACACAATTACACCTGAATAGATGTCAACACAAGTAAATATAAATCTGCATCCTTTATCTTGTGGTAGTGGACCAATATAATATTTTTGCCAGATTCGGACAGAGACTTTTCCTCTTGCTGTCTCTCCAGTTACTAACCAAAGGACAGTTCGTTCCTTTTCCAATTGACATATATGATATTTTGCTTCTATCTGTTTTAACAATGAATGAGAGATTGTAATACCTTGATCTTGTGCCCATCAGTGTGTGGCCTGGGCCCCCAAGTGCCCAGCCATTTGGTGGACCCATTTTCCTAATACTTGATCATCAGTTGTTGTCAAAGTAGGGACAATTTGTTCAGTAGCAATCTTTGCCAGTTGATCTGCATGAGCATTGTACTCATGTTCTGGAGTGGTTAGGGCCACGTAAGCATCTACATGAAAAACTGGCAAGTCAGTGAAAAAAAAAAGACAAGATATATATCTTCCCATAATTCTTTGACCCAGACTAATTTGCCGTGAATCTTCCAATTTTGATTTTTCCACATGGGCATCCATGTAACTAACCTATTATCTACTGCCCATGAATCAGTGAATATATGACACTATCCTCCTTGTTCTATTTTGATGGCTTGATGTACTGACATAATTTCAGCATACTGACTACTTCCACCTATCGAAGTACTTTCTAAATTCCTTCTAGTACATGGGTTATAGGCCACTGCTTTCCAATGTCTTTTTTGGTCCAAATATTTTGCTGTCCCATCAATAAACCATGCATGTCTCTTTTGTTCTTCAGTTAGTCCATCATATCCCTCATTCAATTTTACAGAGGATTACACTAACTGTTGCTTTGGCTCACGAGGTGTCATTCCTCTCAATTTCTACATTTGCTACAGATTCATGTAGAGCAGAGACTCCACTTTTGCCTCTTTTGACTCTATTTTGAATATACCACTTCCATTTGATTATACTAGCCTTTTGGGCATGTCCAGTACTGTGAGAAGCTGGGTTACTCATGACCCAGGTCATAATCGGGATTCCAGGTCTTAATATCACTTCATGGCCCAGAGTCAGTTGTTCAGTCTCCACCAAAGCCCAGTATGCAGCTAACAACTGCTTTTCAAAAGGTATATACTGGGCTACAGATGAAGGGAGTTTCCTACTGAAAAATACCAAGTATACATTTCAGCTTTGTTGTTTTTACCATAAGCTCCAGTTTGCATAATCATCTTGTACAGTCACTCCTAATTCCACTGGGTCATTTTGCATGGTCCACAAATCTAGGGCCAATTGTATGGCAGCCATGGCTTCTTCAAAAGCTTTACTCTGCTCATGTTTCCAATCAAATTCATATTTCTTTCAAGTGACTCTATACAAAGATTTCAAAATCTGTCCCAAATGTGGAATGTGGTGCCTCTAGTACACAAACATTCCTATGAACTTTTGGGCTTCTTTCTTATTGGTGGGGGTAGGAAAGTCCTTAATGTGTTGTCGGGCTTATGGAAGATTCTCTCATAGTCCCTTGTTCCAAAATTTGTATATGCCAAAATTTTACATTTTGAGCTGGTCCTTGAATATTTGCAGGGTTAATTTCCCACCCTTTGCTTTTCATATGCTTAATTAGAGTGGTCAAACTCCTCTCCACTACTTTTGAATCTTTTCCCTGTATCATGATATCATCAATATAGTGGGTTACCTGTACACCAGGTAGCTTTAATTCATCTAACTGTTCAGCCACAATCCTATGACGAATAGTGGGGCTACGTAAGCACCCTTGTGCTGAGCAGGTGAAAGTATATTTTCTACCCTGCCAAGTGAAAGCAAACTGGTTTCATTGTTTAGGGTCTATTTGGATGGTGAAGAAGGCATTTGCCAATTCAATAACTCCATACCAAGTCCCATCATATTTCTGGATTCTTTCTATTAAGGTTTAATTTAATTAATACTTTTCTATTAAGTATCTGGAACAGCAGCATGCAAAGTAGTCACTTATTCAATTGTCTATAATCCATGGTCATTCTCCATGTCCCATCTGATTTTCTTACTTGCCAGACAGGATTATTCCATTGTGTGCTTGTAGGGACTAACACTCCTGCTTCAACATATTCCTTTATAGTAGTGGTAATTTCATCTTGCCCACCTGGCACATGATATTATTTTAAAGTAATTACTTCAGAAGGTTCAGATAAAGTGATTGGGTCCATTTTTATTTTTCCCACTAAATCTGTATTAATTCATATCTTCCTTACAGCAAATTGGTATCTTCCTTCAGGTAAATTCAGAGTCATGCCTCTCAATATGTCTATTCCAATTATGTATTCACAATTGGGTACAAAAACCACAGTACATTCTTTCTTAGGTAATTGCCCAATTTTCATTGTTATTTTAACTTGTCTGGAGGATGTTTCAGCCCCTCCTAGACCTGTGATGGTAATAGGGGTTCCATGTTTAAACTTATCAGGGTTTCCATAGATAAGTCTGGCCTCAGCCCCATTATTGATCAATGCCCTAGTAACAGTAGTTGATCCATTCTTCCTATATATTGTTAAACCAATGTGGGCTCTACAATCTCCTCTGTATATTTCTTTAATCTGGGCTGGGACCGGGCCTATTTCCTATTCTCCCTAAAGGTGGGGCAAACTTGGACACAAAGATTCTGATTCAGGAGCACCTGCAGGGGTGGTTCCTGCTTCCCTATTCATTCTAAATTTTAAGTACCTTTTATTTGTACAGCTTATGCAGCTCTTAAATTGGAATACCATCTATCTTCTAAAGTCCACCCCTGCTCTCAATAGAGCAGTAAACAGTTCCCTTCTAGGTAGTCTATTTTGTCTCATAATCCTCTGGCTTTTTACTCTTTTCTCTCTAGGCAATTGATCTTGTCCCCATTCCCCTAGGTCTCTTAATTGTGAAATCTTATCTAGCACCTCTGAAAGAGGGTACCCTATTTCTCCAAATAATAAAGTCAGAATTAAGTGCTTATAAGCAGGATGGGCAGTCTTCACTATGATATTCTATGAGGAACTCCTAGGGGGGTTTCATGATATGCATTTGCATCTCCAAACCATGATGGTAGTTTTCATTACCTTTTCCTTTAGCTTTCTCTTACAATCTCAATGAGTACCAGTGTCTGTCTGTACCAAGCCACATAGAGTTAGTTGGATATTGCTTTCTGCATCCCTCTGCAGCTAAAGCTAACAGATTAGTTCTGTTGAGGCCTCTTTGCACATGGTGAACCCTAAAAGCTTGGTGTACAAAAGGATTCTGACTGATACTTATGAATTTTAAGCAATCCTCACTGTCCAGTGTTATTCCACCAGCACCTCCATCAGTGATTTTTACTATCTAAGACACTAAAGACTCTTGAATTCTTTGGGTGAATCTACTCAATATATCAGTAATCTCCTGTTGAGTGAAATCCTCAATTATCTCCCTGGACGCTCTTTGGCGCTGGTAGTTCTCCTGTCTTCTTCTTTGTAGGGGGAGAACTTCTACATTAGAACACTCCTCATCTAACTTTGTTTCATTCTCCTGGCAGCTGTCTAGGCAACTCTGCCCAGCCTGTACAAAAGCTGCATGCACATTCCTTCTGCAAGGTTTTTGCTTCCTTTTAGCTAAATGAACAGTAGCGTGTTTCTGGACAGCATGAGTCCCTCCAGTTCGCTATTCTGAATACTGTGACACAGAAGAATCCTCAGGCAGACCAGCCAACTACCTAGCCATCCAAACTCCTTCCTCCAGCAACTTATCCCTACTTTTACACATAAGATGATAACTTGTTAGCAGGACCCAGCCTCTCCTGCACACTCCTGCCAGCTCTTTGCCTGGTTCTATAGGTATTCCTTGCAAACATCTTTCCACATCTCCAGGTTCTCCCTCTTTTAGTCTTGGTTCCCAGTTTTCACAGGGCCCTGTACTTTTGCGCATTCTCTGGCTAGAGAGGAATAAGGTAAATCCTCCCATCCTGTGATAGCCATTTGTCCCTGTAAAACATAAAAACATACTATCTTTTATGTATCAGTCAATATGCCAGGTGATGGATATACAAAGAACAAAAGGAAGTAGACCCTGATTGATTTCAATGAATTGACATTCTGCTGAGCAATACAAGTTTTACACTAAGTACAAACAAGGTATTTTAGAAGGCAAAAAGTACTAACATGCTTCGTAATCAGTAAAGGTTTCCTGTAGAAGGTTGTCAAAGAACTTATACATAAAGGAAGCTAAGGATGTTAAGATTTAACTGTATCTTTAAAGGGATATGTTTTAGAAATGAGTTAACATCTGTATAAAACTGTGGAGCGGTGAAATGGAAAATGAAGTTCAGACAGCACCTCAGTGGGCTACTTTGGAAGATGTATAAACTATGTAAAGTTGAAACTTTAGTTTCAAGTCAGTCAAGTAAAGACAATAAATACTTATATATTTAGTGTGTGCCAGGCACTATAGTGAGAATACAATTATAAGCAACAAGAAAGATAACCCCTGCTCTTGGCAGTGGGCTTATCTTATGGGGAAAGGTAGTACATAAAAGGGAGTTGAAAAGCAAGGGATATAGGTTGTACATGAGTAGCTATGCAAAACATTTACATAGAGGATATATTGTGAAAGACTAATTATATTTCCCTCCATCATATCCCACCCCTGACTTGTTCTATTCTCTACTTTGATCCTGTACATTTTCAAAAGTGGGTGGTTCCAATTTCCCTCCCCCCCACCCCCCCACCCCGCTTACCCTCTCTTCTATCAACCACCTCTCTCATACTATTCCCCCCCTGCTCTCCTGTAGGGTGAGATAACCTATTTAGTGTGTATGTCATTCTCTCCATAAGCCAAATTCAATGAGAATAAGGTTGATTCATTCCCTTCTGCCTTCCTGTTCTTCACCTCCATTTTAACAGTTTTCCCTTGCCTCTTCTATATAAGATAATTTACCGCATTCTGTCTCTCCCCATCTCTTCTAATTATATTCCTCTCTTGCCTCTCATTAAGTATTATCCCTTCCTATAGCATTGGCCCTGTGCCCTCTGTCTATGTATAGCTGTACATATGCATATATACACATACTCACATAAGTTTTCATATGCCCATATACCATCCTATATAGACATATATATGTATGTATACATATACATTCACACATACACACATTTCTATTCAATTCAAGTATTCTCATACTGAGAAAAGTTTCATAAGTGACAATTATCATTTAAAAATATAGGAATGTAAACAGTTCAACTTTGATAAGTTCCCTATGACTTCTTTTCCCTGTTTAACTTCTCATGCCTCTCTTGCTTCTTGTATCTGATTGTCAAATTTTTTATTCAAATCTGTTTTTTTTTCATCAAGAATGCTTGAAAGTCCTCTATTCCACCGAATGAACATATTTTCCCCTGAAACATGATATTCAGTTTTGCTGTGTAAGTCATTCTTGGTTTCAATCCCAGATCCTTTGACCTTCAGAATATCATATTCCAAGCCCTTCAATCCCCCAGTGAAGAGGCTACAAGGCCCTGTGTTATCCTGATTGTCTTTCCACAATATTCAAATTGTTTCTTCCTGGCTGCTTGTAATATTTTCTCCTTGATCTGAGCATTCAAGAACCTGACTATAATATTCCTAGGAGTTTTCCTTTTGGGATCTTTTTCAGGAGGTGATCAGTAGATTCTTTCAACCTCTATTTTGCCCTCTTGTTCTAAAACATCAGGGCTGTTTTCCTTGAGAATTTCTTGAAGAATGATTTCTAGGTTCTTTTTTTGATCATGATGTTCAAGTAGCCCAATAATATTTAAATTATCTCTCCTTGATCTGTTTTACAGGTCAATGGTTATTCCCATGGGATATTTCACATTGCCTTCTATTTTTTTTTATTTGTTTGGATCTGTTTGATAGTACCTTGATTTCTCATAAAGTCACTAGCTTCCATTTGCTCTATTCTAATTCTGAAGAATGATTCTCTTCAGTGATCTTTTGAGATTCTTTTTTCCATCTTGCAAATCTGGATTTTTAAGGCATTCTTCTCCTCATTGCCTTTTTGAGCCTCTTTTGCCATTTAATTTAGTGTATTTTTAGGAGTGTTATTTTTGGCAATCATGTTGGTGACTGTCATTTCATAACTTTCTTGCATCATTCTCACTTGTCTTCCCAATTTTTCCTCCACTTCTTTTATTTGGTTTTTGAAATCCTTCTTAAGATCCCCTATGGCCTGTAACCAGCTCATATTTTTTCTTCCAAGATTTTGGTGCCAGAGTTCTGACTTTGCTGTCTTCTTCCTTTCCATGCTTTTATCCTTTTTGTCCCCAAAATAGGAGTCAAATGTAGGATTGCTCTGCTTGCTTTGCTTGCTATGCTTGCTATGCTTGCTCATGTTGCCACTTAATTACTTGACTTTTGAGCTTCATGCCACAGTAGAACTCTGCTACTAGAGAGCGGAGCTTTGTCCCAGTCGTTGGGGTTTTCTGAGCTGCTACAGTTCTTTGTTGGGTTCCCTCTCTGAAGCCTCCACAGGTTCTGGCAAACTGGTCATGCACCCCAGAACCTCCACCCTAGACCACAATCCAGATCCAAGGAGGTTAAAGCAAGAAGGTTTACCCCTCAGAGTGACAGCTTGGTCCTGCTACAATCTGCAGGCCAGGAGCTGATTCAGCTACATTGGCAGCTTCATGGTCGTGGTGCCTCCTCTGCTTCTCCCTCCAGGGTGCAAATGCCAGACCACACTACTGAACTCAAAGTTTCCATAACCCACACTGCACTAAACTCTCACTTTGTCCTTAGCATCTATGGGTTAATAAATCTGTAAACTGCCACAGCTGCTGGTGATCTGAAGTACATCCAGGTGGAAACTTGTTGTGGCTGCCCTGAGGATAAAACCTCTGGCTCACACAGGACTGGGCTTGGCTCCCCGAGTGCTGCAATGGCCCCTTCCTGCCGGCCTGCCAGGGTATCTTCAGCAGGAGGTTATCTTCTCTCTGTCATTTTGTGAGTTCTATGCCTCCAAAGTTTTTTAGAGTCATCTTTTACATGAATTGGAGGAGGTTTTAGTGGGAGCCATGCAGAAGTCCTGTTTCTACTCCTATATTTTGACTCCTCCCAGCCCTAGAAACATTTCTAAGAACAGTTGTGCAAAAATGTTGAAGCTTCAGAAAAGTGTGCTCTATACCCTGGAAGCAAAGCCCTACTTTAACACAGAGTTAAAAGTGAAGTGATAAGCTCAAAAAATGAATAAGCAATGGGGAAAAAAACCCTCTGACTATGGAAAGATATTATTGTGAAAAGGAAGATCAGAAGTCCTGTTTCTACTCCATCATCTTAACTCTGCCTCCCCCAGTTACTTTCTTCTTTCATCAAAAGCCTATCATGTTAACTGCACAACACCACTCTTCTACCTACCCCCCCCGCCCACCAAGAAACTACAGGGGCTACCTATCACCTCTGGGATGAAATATAAAATGCTCTAATATTCAAAGCCTTTCATAAACTATCCCCTTGATATCTTTCCAATCTTTACTTCCCATCAGGTTAATTTTAATCCAATGACACTGACTTCCTAGCTATTCTTCAGAGAAGACACTTTGTCCCTTGAATCTGAGCATGTTCTCTGACTGTCCTCCATGCCTGTGATGCTCTCTCGTCTCAGGTCTGCCTAGTAACCTCTCTGGCTTCCTTTAAGTCCCAACTAAAATGCCATCTTTTACTGGAAATTTTCCCAAACCTCCTCTTAATTTCAGTGCCTTCCTTCTTTTAATTATTTCCTCTTTTTCTTATGCATAGTTTTATAAATAAACACAGCCATATGCATATATATGATATGTCTGTGTGTGCATGTGTGTACATATGCCTGACACTTCCCCTATTAGATTGTTATGTTCCTTGACAGCACGGGCTGCTTTTTGTCTTTCTTCTACCCTCAGGTCAGTGTCTGACCCATAATTTAGTGATTAATTATCTGATGACTTTAATATGAAATAATTGTAGATTTGAAGAAAAGACGTTTATAGTGAAATTTCAGAGAAAAGTCAGAAAGACATTAATTCAATTCCTGCCTAGATCAAGTTATTTAATTTCTCAGCCTCTCCAGGTGGCTCGATAATCGACAAAAAAAAAATTGTTATCTGAATGGATGGGGGAAAATATTATATATACCACAATGAATTCACAGATCTAGGTCATGAACATATGAGTGAAGTAACATGTAGGTAGATAGTTAAAGTTTCACAAGAAAAAGAAGAATTTTCAACACCATTGTGCATTTTACTGTCACTGTTACTTTTTAAATATCAAATTGCCAAAAAACAAAACAAAACAAAACACCTTGTACGTATGTTAATGTAACAGATGTGAACAGCAGGCTTAATTTTATAGTACATATTTGTGTCTTTTATTCTTTGTTTTTTCTAAAATAAAAAAAAAATCTATATAAACTTGGATCCTTCCATAATTTTGACATTTCTTACAATCCCTTGGAAAAAAAATGCTTATATTTCTGACTTATAAAAGAGGAGTTTTCAGATTATATCACACATTTTAGATAAATTTCTTGTCTTTCTTTAAAGAGTTATTTATTCCTTGTAGTCTACTGGCTTCTTCCTGCCAAGTTTTGATTCTTTATGATCTCTAAGGAAGGATAATGACTACAGTATCCCTGAGTGATTTATAACTCAAGAGAACCTAAGATTACAGTTTTACAATGATAATGAGATTGAATTAAATTTTGGCTCAGTAATGAATTTACACTGTTTCATTATTCGTCCTTGCTCCAAACTTTATTTTGAAATTAAAGTATGAGACTGGTAGCAGCTGCTATTGTCAGAGTGAATAATGGGAATATTGAGATCTTTTCTCAGGGATTTTGACATAAAGTGTACCATGGAAACAGTCTCCAAGCAGCAAAATCATCCAAATTAGAAAAATCCCATTCTACTCTTTACTTTTATTTTAATGATTTATTTGAGATAGTCTGTTGTTACCTCCTCTATTTTTCTCATGTAAGAACCTCCAGGGACAAAACCTAGTAGGATAGCCAATAGTATTTTCTGTTTGAATATTGCAGACAAAAATCATAAAATCATGGCTTAGAGAATTTAGAAAGCAGCTTATCCAGTTTCTTCATTCAACAATCTCTGAGCAGCAAAGACTATATAAAAGAAACTAAGGACTAACTTAACTTATGTGCTCATTGTTGGTAAGATTGGGAACAGAATCCAAGTACCCAGCTATTTAGCCTATTAACAAAATTACTTCTAGTCTCCTTACTGTTGATAATGAAGGTCCATGCTCTGTCTATGGCTCCAGTAGATCAAGGTGGAGATTATGCTTGCCTCAGGCTACATTTACCCAAGCTAATAGTGACTTCCCTTCTTCCCTAACCTTACCACTTCTATCTCCACTCTACCCCATTTATACCCACAGGATTTTGGTCTGATTGGAAGAGCTCCCTGGTGATTTTTTTTTTTTTTTTTGGTCTATCTTGTTCTTTTGTCTTTTTTCAGCATCCTGTTAGATCTTTGCTGGGTTTATATGTTAGGATATATTTCATGCCATCCTAACTAGAGAGTCACCTTTGCTTCATTTTAAGATTTCAATCTAGACGTTGGGATTTTATCTTAGATGATAGTCTTACACTGGAAAATGAATGAGTCAATCCTCACTTCATTCACTTTGTCCAGATGACCCAAAGCCATGTATAATCCTTCCCAATCCTTCAATAGGACACTTAGCCACAATAAGCACCCTGCTATCTGCCCTAATTCCATAGGATTGCCATTCCCCTCTCCCCTGCTTTACTCCTCTTGTTCAGAGGACAATAATCAAAATATTACTATCTCTACAGAAGCAAGCATGGTGGCCTACTGCTCTGAGTCCACATATAATCCCTTTGATTTCCATGCCAAAGCTCCTGTCCCTAACCACCATTCTGAATTCCATGGTGTATTTCCCTACAATGTGAATTCATCAGTGGTAGGAGATGAGCTATTGTGTCATAAGAAATTGGGAACTCAGTCATCTTAGAAAAACATGGATAGACTTGCACAAAATAATGAAGAACAAAATGAGTAGAACCAAAAGAAAGTTGTGTATAGTAACAACGATATTGTTTTAAGAACAACTTTGAATGACCAATGCATTTTGATTCTTATAAATACTCAAATTAGCTTCAAAGAACCTATGAAGGAAAATGCTGTCTGCATCTAGAGAAAGAAATGGTAAATAGAAATATGTATAGAACGATATCATAGTTATGTATGTATATATATATATATATATATGTATATATATATATATGTGTATGTATGTATGTGTGTATCTAACCATAGTCATATCTAGGGTGGGGGGGAAATGAAATAAAAAAGAAAGTTACTTCATAACTTTATGCATTTAAAAGGAATAGCAAGTTGTACATAATAGATTAGTAGTTTCATGTGCAATCAGTTGCGCCCTCATCCCCCCCCCCATTCTAGTATATCATCAAAATGCCTGTTTTACTTTTTAAGTTCTGAATAAGGTAAAATAAAATTTATATCTCCATTTCCTTTTTTGGTGCCTGACACTTCATAATTACTTAAAAATTCATGTTGATTGATTAATTTATGGTCTTATTAATTAATATCTAATTATTTATACCATTACTGTCTTCCTCATATCTCAGGACCTTCAGATCAACCATCAAATTTCTTTTCCATGATCATAAAGCTAGTTTACCAATTATTATTTATTTAAAATATTTTCAGATATGTTACATGCAAATATTTTTACTCCCAGACTAACATCATGTATAATAGAGGTTCTGAGCACATGTTTGATGCCTTGGCTTCTCCTGATATAATGGTATTCAGATTTCCATTTACAAGGTTTCTTGCTACATACCCTTGCACTTTGGTTTTACATTAAGCTTTAAAATGCCTGTTTCTTCAATGTATATGTTTTATTACTTTTTTTAAATTAAATTTCATCTTTTCTCACTGGTAGAATGTTTTGTTTAGTGCCAATAGGTGATTTATCTTTCTGATTTCATGGACAAATATTCCCCGGATGGAAAATCAAGTGATACTAACTTTGTGATCAATTCCTTATTTCTCTTTCAAGGAGAGACTTGTAACAAAGTTTGTCACTCAATAATCACACAGTGACTTTAGCTCACACCAAATATATTTGTTTTAATTATTGTTTGACTGCTCCCATATCTGGATTAACAGTATCCTGATTAGATTCCCCCAGTCTTTTGTCTGAAGAGCTGGCTAATTGTCTCTTAGATTTTTGCAACATTTTACAGTATTTTTATAATATTTTTACAATTTTAATTTTTAAATAATATTTCAGAGCATTAAAATCTGAATATAGTGTTAAAATGTATATTACAATCATCTCACAGATCATTTCATGGATGAAGAAATGGTAAGACTATTATTGAGGGGGAGATGTAGCTGAATTTAAGTTACTTGTCTAACTTCTTACATATAATAAATAGCAGAAGTGAAATTTAGATAAAGTTCCTCTGGATTACAGCAGAATTTTGAATGTACTATAGTATTTCCAATCCCCTCTTAGCAGAAAGAAGATGGAATAAATCCTTCATAGATGCCTTAATTTGGGAACAGATTTATCTGGGAAATGGATGGGTAGTTTCCTTTGGAAAACTTTCTAGATTTGACCAAAACAGCCATGGATAATATTTAGCCTTCTTTTGTCTCTTCCCATCATATGCCTGTCCCTGGTTCCCCCACAGTAAGAGACAGGAATTCTGCTTTGTACTATCCCAGTTCTCTATATTAATAAAATCAGGGAAGTTCTATCGGTCATTGTATAAGACAGTTAGAATTATAGTAGAGGGTTAATAAGGAACACTAATTACCTAAAATAATTATATCCATTATGTATGTACTTTACAGAAATATCCATCAGTGCCTAGTTTAAGGCAGGATATTTCCTGAAAATGTGGAATCACTCATGTTACATCCATAGGCCTTTTACTTTCTCATTTTCCCTGCAGAAGCAAGTGCTAAGACCAGGAAAATTCAAAAATCCAGTAAATCATCAAAGAGAACACATTTCATCAGAATTTATTAACTCTCAGACTTTAGGAATTCAATAATCTTTACATTACTTGAAGTATATTAACATTAGAAAATCATTGCCATATCCTCTAAAGTTTAGTACTTCAGAAAAATTACCTTTCTCCTCTTTAGTATTTTTAAACTTTTTTTTTATCCATAGGATAATGACATCATCATACTTACTTCTAAAACACTTCATGTAATGTCCATATAATTTTCTTTAAGCAATCTTTTGAAAGAATTTGTTTTAATATTATTGTTTAAGTACTAAAAATCAGAATTTTTATTTTCATTCCAGAAAGCATTAATAATTAATTCATGTCCTCTCATCCATCAATTATAAATTCTATGCATGTAATGTTTATCTGCATTGGATTTCTGAAGAGGGGTATCATATTTCCATCTCAGTGATATACATATTTTTTTTCTTTTTTTAATTACTGAAACTTAAATAAACAATAAGAAAAGAAAAAGAAACATAAATTTAATATTAAAACTTAAATACAAAATAAGAAAAGAAAAAAAGTATGTCATGTCATGTCATGTCAAAAAAAAAAGCAGAGTGTAAGAGAGGATTTGAAATATATAGGAATAAATTTCCATTTTAAGGAAGCCTATATAATAAATACAACTCATTGAGTTGAGTGCTTTCCATTTTCTCTTTGCTTCCTTGTTAGTTTTCTTTTGTTCTCTTCTGTGCACTTTTTATTTTGTTCCTTTTTCCCTTCCCCACCAAAGAAAACTATAAGTAAGATCAGATGTATTTGTATGTAGATATAGATATATACATGCATACACACATGTATGCATACACACATACATGCATAGACTTATTCTTTCCCTAACAAATTATCTTTCTTATTTTTGTCCTTATATATGTGCATATCTCTTATTTCCTATCCCTTCTAACTCCTCAATTTTACTTCTACCTACTTGCTATATTGCTCTCCTATTTGCCTAACTCCTTTCTAATGATCCCTCCCTTAACCTCCCATTTCTATTAATCCTAATATTTTTCTATCCCCCAATTTTATCCTATTCCCTCACCCTCCCCATCCAGAGATCCCTCCCGTATCCTCTCCCATTCTGTATTCCATTAGCATTTTATTTCTTTTGATTCCTTTTCAATCCATTCCTAATGAAAGTAGGTATCCAAAAGTACCAGCCCTCCTCCCCCATCTAATTCATCTGTGTCTGTTCATCTTCTTGCACCTCATTTGTATAAAATAATTACTCTTTTAAGCTTGGCCTGAATATTTTTCCTTTTTAAATCATATCATACTCAGGTCAAACCCAATCTTTCTTATGAACTACGTAATTACTAATAACAATCTTAGACATAAGTTTACATTGTACATACATAAAAATTAAATAGCCTGTCCTTCTTGAGTCCCTTGTAGTCAGTCATTGGTATATGCCTTATGTTTCCTTTGGCTCTTTTATGTCAAATCTTTTGTTAAGTTTAGTTTTGTTTGTTTGTTTAATTTCAAAGGGGAATACATGGACTTTTATTGAAATGAAAGAGTTCCAAATATTCCTGATGAAAAGCTTAGATCTGCTTAGAGGTTCCAATGTGTAAACGCGACATTCAACAGAAGGCAGCCCAAGATCCCAGGTGGAAACTTGTCTAAATGTACTTCTGGATCTAAATTCCCATCAGTGAACCACTCCCAAGCATCATCATGAAAATGTAGAGACCTAAGGAAAGTAATGAAATAGAGGTTGGATGCCAAAAGACAGAGAGGGGTGGATTCTGCTAATCCCAAGGACTTCTCCTTAGTGGATGGGAGACCTCTGTCTAAGAATAGTAGAAAAGAGGGGTGGCTAGGTTGCGCAGTGAATAGAGCGCCGGCCCTGGAATCAGAAGGACCTGAGTTCGGAGCCAGCCTCCGACACTTAATCCACACAAACAAAAACCTAGCCATGTAACCTTGGGCAAGTTACTTAACCCCAATTGCCCTAAAGGGGCGGCTAGGTGGCGCAGTGAGTAAGAGCGCTGGCCTCGGAGTTTGGATGACCCGGGTGATCCGGCCTCAGAAAATGAGCACCCACGCATAAATAATGACTAGCCCTGTAACCTTGAGCAAGTTACTTAACCCCAATTGCTTAAAAAAAAAAAAAAAAAAAAGAATAGTAGAAAAGAACTTTGGAGACAGAAATCAGTCATATCTTGAATTAAGGGAACAGTCAATCAAATAAGTTTTATTAACTGCCTTTTTTTTTCAACTTGTTTTTGTTTTCTGGTGCGTGTGTCATTCACCATAATCAAGTAAAAATCCTTTGTACTTTGCATTTTTCACCAGGTAAAAATAATTATTTTCCTTATCTTCGTTATGTTACTAGTCGGATTACTCACAGTCAAGCTTAAGGTCCTATGCCCTTTCTTTGTGGAAAATTAAAAGCCAAATTCTGATGTCTCTGGGGAATCCATGATTTGGTGACAAAAATCACTCTGAGAGGCAGAATTGTATTCTGAAAAGAACTCTTGATGCATTTTTTTTTTAAAACAAAGTCCTGAAAGTCTGACAGTTCATTAAATGACCATTTTTTTCTTTTTCTTTTGTTATTTATATATGAAACATTTAATTTTAAAACTTCGATTCCAAGATCCATTCTCTTCCTCCCTTGTCACCCTCTCTCTCTGGGAAGATAAACAATTCTGTATATGTTGTACATGTATAGCTATGCAAAACATTACAATAGTAGATATATTGTAAAAGACTGACTATAGTTCCCTTCCCCCATACCACTCCCCACCTGGGCCATTCCCTACTTTGTTCCTCTCCCTCTTCAAAAGTGGGTGCCTCCAAACGCCCCTCCCCCCAACATGCCCTCCCCTCCGTCTTCTGCCCTCTCATCCCCCTGACCCCTACTCTTCTGCAGGTTGAGATATCCCATTGAGTATGTATGTCATTCTCTCCTTGAGCCAAACTCAATGAGATTATGATTTTGCCTTTTTGCCTTCTTATTCTTTTCCTCCCCTGCAACTACTTCGCCTTGGCTCTTCTACATGAGACAGTTTACCGCCGTCCCTGTCTCTCCCCATCTCCTCTTGCCACATTCCTCTCTCACCTCTTAAGTTTACCCCTTAAGTATCATCCCTTCCCATAAAATTTGACCTGTGCCCTCTATCCATGTATACCTGTAAATATATATACACAAATTCACATATGTATTAATATGCCCATATATCCTTCTTCAATTATTTTCATACTGAGAAAGGTTTCATCAGACACAGTTATTGTTTTTCCATGTAGGAATATAAATAGTTGAAAAAAATTGGATAAGTTCCTTTTGATTTCTTTTCCCTGATTACCTTCTCAAGCATCTCTTGCTTCTTGTGTCTGAATGTCAAATTTTCTATTCAATTCTGTTTTTTTCCTCAAGAATGCATGAAAGGCCTCTATTCCACTGAATGACCATATTTTCCCCTGAAACAACATACTCAGTTTTGCTGTTTAGGTTATTCTTGGTTTTATCTAAGCTCCATTGCCCTCTGAAATATCATATTCCATGTCGTTCAATACCTCAATGTAGAAGCTGCCAGGTTGTGTGCTATTCTGATTGTGTTTCCACAATATTGAAATTGTTTCTTCCTGGCTGTTTGCGTATTTTCTCCTTGATCTTGCAATTCCGGAACCTGGTTATAATATTCCTAGGAGTTTTCTTTTTGTGATCTTTTTCAGGAGGTGATCGGTGGATTCTTTCAACCTCTATTCTGCCCTCTGGGTCTAAAACATCAGGGCAATCTTCCTTGAGAATATCTCGATTTCTAGATTCTTTCTTTGACTATGGCTTTCAGGTAGTCCAATAATTTTTATATTATCCCTCCTGGATCTATTTTCCAGGTCAGTGGTTTTTGCCATGAGATATTTCACATTGCCTTCTATTCTTTCAGTTCTTGGATCTGTTTAACAGTATCTTGATTTTTCATAAAGTCACTAGCTTCCATTTGCTCCAGTCTAATTCTGAAGGAATGAATCTCCTCAGTGAGATTTTGAGATTCTTTTTTTATATCTGGGAAAGTCAGCTTTTTAAGGCATTCTTCTCCTCATTGCCTTTTTGAACCTCTTTGGCCACTTGAGTTAGTCTATTTTTTAAGATGTCATTTTCCTCAGTCAGGTTGTTGACTCTCATTACATACTTTTCCTGCATCTCTCTCATTTCTCTTCCCAATTTTTCTTCCACTTCTCTTATTTGGTTTTTAAAATCCTTCTTATGGTTCTCTATGGCCTGTAAGCTGCTCATATTTACATTTGAGGATTTTGGTGCAGGAGTTCTGACCTCACAGTCCTCTTCCTGTTCCATGCTTCGATCCTCTTTGCCCCCAAAACAGGAGCCTAATGTTGAATTTTTCTGTTTATTTTGTTTCCGTTGCCTAGGCATGTTGCCACTTAATTATTTGACTTTTGGGCTTGTTGCCACAGTAGGACTCTGTCACCAGACAGGGAGCTTCTGTCCCAAACTTTGGGGTCTTCTCAGCTGCTGGAAGAATACTAATAAAATAATAATTTGAGTGCCCTTCCTGAAGCCCCCATACACTCTGACAAGCTGAACACACACCCAAACCACCACCCCAGACAGCAATCCAGATCCAGCGAGGTTAAAGAAAGAGTGGTTATCCCCCCAGACTGATCGCCAGAATCCCGTACAGTTCACAGGCCAGGAGCTGAAGCTACAACTGGAGCTGCAAAATGGGGTCTGTGCAGTGTCTCCGCAGCTGCTTCTAGCCCCTAGGAGAAGAAGCTGATGTGCTCCCAAATACTGGTCCCAAAGTCCATAGGTCACTAACCTCTCACATTGTGTTGGAAATTCTGGAAAAGCCACAGCTGCTGCTGTTCTGGTGTCCCTCCAGCCAGCTGCTGACCCAGCTGCCCTGGGGCTAAAACTTCTGTGTCATGTGGTCTTGGGCTTGGCCCCCAGCATGCTGTGCTGGCCTTTCCATACCTGGCTGCTGGGCTGTCCTCAGTGGATGGTTCGTTGTTCTGTGTCATTCCATGGGTGCTGGAGCTCCAGAGGTTGTTCAGAGTTCCCCTTTTACACGATTTTGTAGGGTGTGGGCTGGAGGTCCATGGAAGTGCTATTTCTACTCTGACATCTTGGCTCCCCCCTCCCCATTCTTTACTTTTTCATTCAGGATTATAATTAGCTTTGATGGGTATGAGATTTTTGTCCAGAATCCCAGTTTATTTGCTCTCCCACATACAGTGTTCCAAGACTGAAGTATTTTAGTGCCACCACTGCTAGGTCTTTGTGTGATTCTAATTGCAGCATTCCCATATTTAAATTGTGTTGTTGTTGTTGTTGCTGTTTTTTCCCCATTGTTGCCTACAATATTTTATCCTTGAGCTTCAGGTTACAGAATTTGACTATGATATCCCTATGGGTTTTTCTCATAGGATCTCTACCAGGTGGTGATTGATAGTTATTTTTTCCTATTTTTACTTTCCCCTCTTGTTTCAATGCTTCAGGACAATTTTCTGTAATTATTCCTTGTATTTTTGTATCAAGATTCTTCTTTTTTTTTAATCTTATCTTTCAGTTATTCTAAAGTGTTATCTTCTTGATCTGTTTTCCAGATAAATAGTTTTTCTTATGAGATGTTTCACATTCCCTTCTATTTTTCATTCTTTAAATTTTTATTATTTCTTGATCTTTTATAACTTCCCTGGCTTCCCCTTGCCCTTTTCTGTTTTTTAAAGAGCAATTTTCTTCCTTAAGATTCTGAATCTGCTTTTCTGATTGACTCTTTTTATAATCTTGCTTTTTCTTGAATTGTTGTTATACTTTATATTTTTTCCTCAGTCTCATTTGATTTTGAAATTCTTTTAAAATTCTTGTATGAATTCTTTTTGAGGATGTAACCATTTCACATTACTCTCTGGTATAGAAATGGGTTTCTTGGCTTCAGTATCTTTCTCTGAATATGAACCCTAGTCTTCTCTATTCCAATAGTAACTGTCTATGGTTAGATCCTTTGCCTTTGCATTTTAAAAAAAATTGTAATAGGTTAGTTAGTTTATTTGTTTTATATAATTATCCTTAGTCCTGGTGTACGGAGGAATGATGCTCTGTCTTAAGATCTTTTTCAGTTCTCCTGTCTGGTTTAGAACTGGAGTAAAGACCTCCAGCCTCCTATAAATGCCCACAGCCATAGGAGTTTCTACCCGGCTGCTTCTCCATTCACCAGATATATGCTAGCTCCTTCCTACCCTTTTCACTATCTCTGCAGCACGGCTGGATCTGGCATTCATTGTCAGCAGTGGTTCCCTAGATCTTTCCAGGCTCAGATGCACAGCACTCCTCAATGTCCTAAGCATAAAACTTCCCATGGTAGCCATTCAATGTAACTAGTCCCAGAGTTTGCTGCTTGTTGTTTAAGCAAATTTACAACCTAGCCTAGAGTTGTTTACTCTTCACAGGAACCAAACCTAGTCCTGGGACTTTTCTTCATACCTTCTTCAATTGTACAAGGAGGACCCCTGTTCTTCACCTATTCTTATTTATTTTTACCCTCAATATTTGCTCTGAGGCATTCTTCCTTTTGTGGAAGAAAATCTTGAGATTTTGTAATTTTCTGACATTTTTTGCTGTCTTCCAAGAATCCTTTCTCTATAGCATTATTTCTTAAATTAAGCAAATGAGATTACCTCTTTTCACTTGGCGAAAACGGTCTAATAAATAAAAAAAAACATTTCTTTAGGGCCTAGTCTCTGCTAACCATTGTGCTAACAGCTGTGGATACAAAGAAAGGCCTAAAAGTAAGTCTTAGTCTCAAGGAGTTCACAGGCTAATGGGAAAAATAACTATGGACAAATAAGCCATACAGTACATACAATAATTTGGAAAGAGCCAATAGAGAGAAGTCACTAACTTTAAGCAGTGTTGGAAAATCTTTCTCTTTGTTGGTAGAATTTTATCTATGCCCTGAAGGAATCCAGGGATATCAGAAAGTTGGATATGAGGAGTAGAGAATTCCAGGTATGGGGAACACCTAAAGAAGATGAATGGAGTTGGGAGGAATATCTTATGGGACAAACAATATAGACTATCAAGTGGTGATTGGTTTAGGTTCATTGAAAAGAATCTCTTAAAAAGTTTGTCAAGAGTGAAACCTTAAAATTTTTTCTGAACTTTGCATAGGACTCTTAAGTTCCTTCCTTTTTCTATCTGGCACATGAATAAGATGACTTTATTTCTTGCAAACACACCTGATGACATGGTGGATGCCTCCTGCATTCTCATAATACATTGAAATACGTTGATGCTATATGCCAGGCCATCTGACATTCCTATTATTCTCTTGAGAGCCTCAGTCTCTGTTCCAAAGTAACTAGGGGCAGCATGTAAATTCCATGGGTGGGAGGCACCATGGAGCCATGTTTATAATACTGGTCCTGGTACCAAGATAAGTAGGTTTCAAATGCTACTATGGGCTTATGAAGTAGTCTCTGGGTACCACTCTAAGGAGATCCCCCAGTAGACAGTTGAGCAGAAGGGAAACTGGAAGTAGGCCACATGGAGACAAAAAGGGCTTCTAGAGAACTGAAATATGTTTTAGTCCTGCCTCATGTGTGTTCCCAGACTCTGTGATTTCCTCCCAGATTATTCTCAATTTGATTTCACTTTTCCTGTAGATTCTATATGTATTTATTTGAAAATATAGCCCATATTTTGGGGGAAGAGGGAAGGTTTATACCAACTATTTGTATTTTGCCTCTTTTTTTCCTTTTTGGAACAGGGAAGGCAAGGCAATGGGGTTAAGTGATTTGCCCAAGGTCACACAGCTAATAACTATTGAGTGTCTAAGGCCAAATTTGAACTCTGGTCCTCCTGACTCCAGGGCTGGTGCTACATTCACTGCACCACCTAGCTTCCCCTATACTGTATTCTTAATTGCCTTGCTCAAGGGCCAGAGGGTTGGAGGGTGGGGTAGCTGCTTATAGGATTGTTCTTAGAACCCTAAGACTTGTTGTTTAGTTGTTTTTCACTCCTGTCCAACTCTTTGAGACCCCTTTTGGTGTTTTCTTCTCAAAGATACTGGAGAAGGAGGCACAAAACTCTTGAGCACCTATCCTGAGTACCTAAATTCAGTAGTCAGGAGAGTGGTATTCAAAAGCAAATGTACTTAAATGAAATAGCAGTTGAAAGAACTGGCAACAAAACATATTCATCATAAGTATAGGGCTCTAGGCTATACGCATAAAAATTACATGAAAACAATAACAGCATCAAGATGAAAGTGACCAGGGCAGGCTCAAAGAAGCAATACTTGGTGGGAAGCAAACAAACAAACAAAAGGAAACAAAGAGAAACAAACAAATAAAAACAATGTGGCTAGAGGACACAGATGGAAATCATTTCACCTTTTTGGTGGTATAATTTTACTGCTCCTACAAGACTTGTTCTCAACCAGTCCCCACTGTGTAGATAATCTCTGCTGGCTGCTCCCTGGACACATGGTTTGTAGCCAGATTCTATTTTCTGGTCTTTGATATCAATCCCTCCACTAGCTGCAAATGTTTCACTACATGCTTCTGGGAATTGTCTACTTGGTGACATGACAATTAAATTTATTTTTTTATTACAGCCACTCCTTCACTATAGTGTTATCTATTATTCCCTAGTTCATGTGGGTTAAAGAATCAATACGTTTAATTTATCAGCCCTTTTAGAAAAAGACAGTAGCCTTTACTTCTACCATGGGGATATAAGTATGTTCTCTGGGGTTCAGAAGTTTTCAGTAAAGAAGTAAATTGTTATTTTAGCAATATTTGTCTTTGATGAACTTTATGCTGGTTCATAATACTCACTACTACACCTCCTTTCATATATATATATATATATATATATATATATATATATATATATATATATATATATATACATAATGCTTTTAGTTTCTGTGTCCCTAAGATATAAAGAAGCATGTTTATGGTCTGTGAGCAAGAGACAGCCTGTTGTGGTAGGTACAATATGTTACTATTCTTGAAGTCAGCATGAGTGGAATTCAAATGATTATATGGACTAAAAGAAAAAAAAAAGTATACCCTGGGAATCAACCTGAGTGGTCCACTCAACAAAGAATTGTGCCCAAGGGTAGCTGGGCTACCTAAAAATTTCCAAATTTTACAGAGTGATCACTTTTATCAAGTCTTAATCAAATGATTGGGTTGGATAGTTCAGTTATAAAGAGAGCATTATGTGTTATTTTGTGATTAAATTCATTGATTAATATTATATTGCAGTATATTACTCCCTTTATAGACATGTGATAAGATCCTGAAAATTTATAATATGGATTATTTGAATCAAATCATATTGTCAGTAAAATTTCAGAAAAGCTTTTCAAAATGTATTTTGCCTCCACCAGGTTTATTTAAATCAGTCCATCAACAATATATGTTAAAATCTGTAAGAAGCAGGGGCAAGATAAATGAGAAAAGGCAGGGACTCTCCTGAGCTCTCTCCAAATACCTTTAAATAATGACTAAACAAATTCTAGAAAATCCCCTTAAAAATGTAGTGAAACAATTTTCTACCCAAAAACAACTTGGAATGTCAGCAGGAGAGGTTTGTTGCACCAGGGTAGAAAGGAGTGCAGTCCAGCACAGTTCTTAGTCTTCCAGTAGATAGAAAGGAGATTCATGGTGAATTCATTAAGTAAACATTTATCAGTTCCTACTGTGTGGTATACAATGTGCTTAGCACTGGAGCTACAAAGTCAAAAACAAAACAGCCCTATCCAGAAAACATTTGACACTATACTACTGTTCGATCCCTCAAATCACTGCAGGATTCTAAAACTATCACAAGAAGAATATGGAAATCTTGTGTACAAGAATAGCCTAGAAATCAAACTGTAAATTCTACATTAAATGTGGTCCTTCCTTTCAATTTAGATCTTCTAGGTTATTGACCACAGGTTATCTACTAATTTCCCCTAAGAATGCCACAGTTCTTAAGCTGATTTTAGAAAATGATCTTGATATTGCATTTTTTTTTCAGGAATCTTTTCTCGATTTTACTTTACAATTCACATTGCCATAGAAAAAGTGTATACTTGGGTGACAATGTCTCCTGGACATGTGCCTTAAGCTGACATTTATTTTGCTATTATCCTGTCAGTACCACGGGCTATGATAGTTTCTGATAAGCCTAATCAATATGTTGGGAGAGCTACTGGAAAACCTATTTTTCTTCTGTGAAATCAACAAGGATTATCTGGAGTACCTACTGTCCCTGCTGTCAGAATTAGCAAACGTCTAAGTGGATAAGAACTGTGTCTTATTTCCTTGATTTTCTCCATTAAAAATATTAATTTAGGGGGCGGCTAGGTGGTGCAGTGAGTAGAGCGTCGGCCCTGGAATCAGAAGGACCTGAGTTCGGATCTGGCCTCAGACACTTAACACACACAAACAAAAAAACCTAGCCGTGTGACCTTGGGCAAGTTACTTAACGCCAATTGTCCTCCAAAAAAAAAAAAATATATATATATATATATATATATATTAATTCAAAATTAAATTTTAATGCAGTAATTTCCTTTCCTATATAAATTGAGGAAGAATAGGAATGACCTTTATATTTTATTTTTCTTGGGTGGAACAAAATTCTCCTAAAAATTCAGACACCTCATGAGACTTATTATGTTTAAGCTTAGAACTGGTTTGTTTAAACACACACTTTGAGCCTTTCTTGGGAATCAGTGGAGTTAGCTATTCATGTAAAGATGGGAATATTTTCACTTAATCTTCAAGTCCACAGTCTTGCTATTTAATTCACAAATCTTTTATTTTTTGCAAAGAAAATGCAAATAAATAAATAAATAAATAAAACAAACTCATCAATAACTCATGGATGCTAAAACATACATGAGTTTTTCTTTTTTAAATATTATTTTATTTATAGACCTGAGGAGCCTCTTAGCATACATATTAATGCAATTCTTAAATGGTAAGAAAAATGTATTTAGAGAATAAATAGTATATATCTTTAATAAAAGCAGTAAAACTCATGGTAATTAATTTTTCACATATGAGCTAACAAGAAGCAATTTAGCACAATTAGTTCTTGTTGAATTACAGCAGAATTTTAACTAAAATTTAGCAGAGATACAGATCAGTCCTACATTTGATATATATTTGCATTTAAATTTACTTTAACATTGTTTCTAAATTATTAGTTATTCAGGGAGCAAAATTTATGATTATTACATTGAAGCTTTAATGAAAAAGGGTTGAGCATATTTTAATATAATTTCATGATTATGAGAAATGAGGGTAGATTAACAATGAAAAATGCATAATAATATTTTTCATTATAGCTAGCAGGTTAAGGAATTAATTTCATAGAATAACAAATGAAAATATGCTTCTCCTCATTTTAGAAACCAGTGTTTAGATCAATGTATTCAAACTAAGCTTTCAAATACAATGTCATCTCATCATCAACTGGTAATATACCTACATTTGCATCTCTATATTAGATTAAACTATAATTCATGTTATCTAAATAAGAATTAGATTATAGCATTCAATTATTCTGTTATATTACTTTATGCCAAAATATGAGTGATCTTATAAGCCAGTTCTCTATTTTACTTTATCATAAAGATTAGTTGATTCCCATCATTAATAAATAAATAATATTGACTTTCCCCACAGGTGCAAACCTTGGACAATGATTAGTTTAACTTAGGAGCTATATCTACAATTGGAGAAGGTTACATAACTGGGTGGATGGTAATGAATAAATACTGATTTAAAAGAAATTATTCTTGGTGAAAAGAATAACTGATTAATGGAAGTATTAGGCCTGATTTAGGTATAAATTTGAAATTATGAATCATGGAATACTATGATTCTGTGAAGAATGAAAAGTTTAGGCCAGCCAAAATAGAATATAGAGATAAATGTTAGGCATGCATCAGCTTTAGAGTATTAAAATGTTGACTTATAACTAAGATATAGGATGTATTTTATTCAAGAAATATCTGTTAAAATGGGGGTGGGCCAATCAAATAATGAACATGAGTGTCAATTAAAGGTTAGTCAATTAGTGATTCTCTAAAAAAAACAACTTAAAAAAGCTTAAAAACTCAGAAGATCTATAGTATTTATTATAGATACTCATAAGTGATTTTGTTAATATATTTGTATGTACTTACATATGTATATACACACACATCTCACACAAGACAAGAAGGTATGTGTGATTCTGATTTAAAGCACTGGAGAAAGTTTATGATTCATATACCATTGGTCACCATTGACAGGAGCATTGATCCACTGAAGGATACTGAAATAGCATGGGGCTAGTTATTCAGGCAACTACTATAAACAAAACCAAAATAACCTGACATTTATTGAGCACCTACTGTGTGTTGCCATCTTATTAGGCACAAAGATTCAAAGAAAGAAATAAAACACACCACTTTAAAAGTACTTATATTCTATAGGAAGAGTGGGGCATCATGGCAACTGTGGAGAGGTTTAAAACTAAATAGGAGGGGGCGGAGCCAAGATGGCGGAAAGGAAGCAGTAACCTCGCTGAGCTCCTCTGTCACTAAGTCCCAAAGGGTAAATCTGAGCGGATTCCGGAGTGACAGAGCCCAGTGGAAGACAGAGTGTGGCAGAATCCAGCACAGGAGGTTGCCCAGAGTGCCCGCACAGGTCGAGCGCAGAGCGCGTGGGGTCTGCACAGCTCAGACCTAAGAGCAGGCAAGCAGACTACACCAGAGAGAGAAAAAGCCCCAGCCTGCAGACTTACCAAGGACGAATCGCAGTCATCTGGCAGAGGGAACGGATCATTGGAGCCAGGTAGGAGAGTCGGGCCCCCAGTGGAGAGAGTGGCTTCTCAGGCTGCATTCAGCCCCCAGCCTGGAAATTTAGAAACTGCCTGCCTGTATGATACAGGGGCTGGAATGGCAAAGTAAATTCTAGCTGCTCCGATCCTCCCATCCCTCCTTCATGAAGCAGAAAACCCAAAGATAAGTCTCCCACCCAGATTGAAATCCCAAGTTAATGGAAATAGCCTCAGGCTTGAGAATCTC